>OY735235.1:23029050-23059050 GCA_963457665.1 Thysanoteuthis rhombus
CCTAATCCTAATTTTAAACCATAACTTTGATCATCAACCCTTTCTGTATTCTCTATTTCTCTGAAATTCATCCAAAATAACCTTCTAATTTCTGTGTCACGCTTTTCGTGCCTATAATGCAACAACAATATTCTCAGTTGTGTCTTAACAATGTCTTGAAAACTGTTTTGCTTATATATAGGTTTCTGGATACAGTATCGTGCAACACCTACGTTGTAGTTGCTTTTGTTTTGGATGTAGAAAATGTGGTCTCTAAAATTGAAGTTCGAATTAAATACAACACTCAAATCTTGTTTCCATTTGAGGTGTTTTTAAAATTGAACAAAAAAAGAAAAACAACTCGTTTCAGAATTTGACTTTCCAATGTGTAAAATTTTCCTTTGAATAAATCATGCTTTTGAGAACATGGGTCCCCTACATGAATTTTGGATAAGATTGAATCACCGCCAAAATATGTTAAGTACCATTAAAACATACCATCAAAAAGGTGACAAAATATTGTATATAATATTATTCATTGTACACTACTGAATAGCATATAATGATGAAGCTTATTGTACATTAAAAATGATAACAAATCGTTTCCTATGTTACATTCGAATTTAACGGACTATCGGCATTAACGGCTATCTCACGCATTCCATTGGTCCGTTGAATCAAGGCCTTTCTATATGTATATATATGTATGTTTGTATATATGTGTATATATACAGAGAAACAGGGAAATCACGCAAAAAGAATCGAACATTATGCAATAAACATAAAAAGCTATACATTTAGTCATGTTTTGTGGTTCTGAAGATTTTAGAAAGATATAAACAAAAAAGACTTGCTTTTCTTTCATTTGACAATTTGATTCTATCAAAAACATATTTTACAGAAATGTTGATTTAAGAATTACATCACATGACTAAATGTTGATCACCAAATTTTGGTCTTCCTTGCGTCTAACTCGTAAAACCCAGCGATTAGAAGCAAAATGTTTGTTTGTTCAAACACTTATGTCACTTACTGTATGCGTATTATGTATATATATATATAACAAGATAGGCGTTTGTGTGGATATCTGATTTAAATAAAGCAAGCGAAAATCAAAATTCGACTCACGTAAATCAAATAAATAAACATCACCTTTACAAATGAATGCCTAAAACAAACTTAACAAAAACACCAAAGAAAAATGGCGTAAATCTATCGTTCCGATATAAGGTGACAAATAAACAGAGTAAACATCAAACAGAAGATAAAGATGTATGGCGTGTTTGTGTGTGCGCTCACGAGTGTGTATGTGTGTGTGTTGTAGCAGTGAAAAAGCCGCCATTGACAGCAGCGCCCCCTACTTAGTTGCCGACGAGCGAGAGACAAGAAAATCGATAAGAGGAAGAGGGAAAGGTGAGAGGAGTGCTGCTGAGCTTTGAGTAAAAGAGGCTGAGTCTGAGTTTTGAATGAGGAATGATATGATCCGGTAGTGAGTGCTCATCGGAATGCGTAGCTGTCATTTATGATCAACGGGAGCGTCGACATGAAATATCGAATTAAAGATGGCGTATTAACAGCCGGTTGTGTCAGTCAGGGAAATATCAGGAAGCCAGAGAGAGAGAGAGAGAGAGAGAGAGAGAGAGAGAGAGAGAGAGAGAGAGAGAAGTAGAAAAAATGAAAGAAAGAGATAAAGATGAAAATAGAGAAAAAGAGGAAAAGAAGAAGAACAGAGAGGAAGATGAGAGAGAAGAGGAATACAGAAAAGAAAAAAGCGAGAGAAGACGAAGAAGAAGCAGAAGACGACGACGACGACAACAAAGAAGAAGAAGAAGAAGAAGAAGAAGAAGAAGAAGGAGGAGACATCAAGGATTGAAGAACACCAAAATGAAGAAAAATAGAATTGAAGAATGAAATATTGACAAAAAGAGGGAGAGATAAAGAGGAAAAATACAGAGGGAGAGAGAGTAGAATAATGAAATATATATATATATATAAGAATAAAGAGAGTGAAATAATATTAAAGAGGGTGGAAAGGAGATGGAAAGATGACGAATAGAGACAGACTGAGAGTAAGAAATAAAGTGGAGATACGGAATGAAAAAGAGATAGAAAAATGAGCATAAAGGAGAGAGAAAGAAGAAAAAAGAAAGAGAAAAGGTGTAAAGGAAGAGATGGAGAGAAGAAGAAAATAGAAAAGAGGAAGGAGAATTAAGTGAGAAGGAGAAAATAACATAAGAAGAACTTTAATCAAAAGAAAATAAAGGAGATAAAATGCTTAGCGAGAGGTAGAGTTTAGAGCCGTACTACCTAAATATTTGTAAACTTACACTTACCCGTAAAAATGACAGTGTTATTTATCTATGGATCGGCAGAGCCCAAGTCTATTTTATTACTTAATTTACTCCCTATCCATTCAAGTACCTTAATTTTTAAGTCGTTTAAAAGTCTCAACTCAACACCAAACACTTCTGTCTTTCACTTGAACACTCATTTTTTTCTTTTTCTTTTAGTTTCAAATTTCCGGCAATACTGAAACGTATTATTCATTGTTATGTCACAACAGCTTATCTCATTTTGTTACAACCCTTTTTTTCAAGCTGTGTGAATTTATTCAACATGGGCCAATCCATTATAAATTTTTGGTTATAAAAGGGATTGGACTAAACTGAAATACAAATAACCATAAAATTATACAATTAAACATACTTATTTGCATGAAGGACAATATTTATCGATGCGCAAGGTAGTTCTGGAAAGTATCTAGTCATTTCGAATATCTCGACAACTCAGAGAGTGAAGTCCTAAGGGAATACTTTGGAGAGTAATGAGGCGCTATTTCTTAACACAAGCATTTTTTTCGTGGATATTAAATGACTGGATACTTTCCGGACGGATCTCGCCTTGCTAAATTGTTGCTAAATTGGCGATATTTACGTATTTTCTTGTAAAACTAGTTTAATTTCACTTTGATTACATAAATTTTGGATCGGAAAATAATAGTTGTTCTTTATTCTTATTAAATAATTTTTCGTGCAAATTTAAACTAGTATATCTCTGAGTTTTTGAGATGAGGTATTTTTATTATTTCTATTATTATTCGGTTGTTTTTCATTCAACGTTTCGGCCGTTGTACTCTACGGCCTTCATCAGGTATCATCTGGTAGGTGTGGGGAAGTAACGAACCGAACCCTTTATTTAACCGATGGGGGTATATTGACCGTACTCCCCTCTAAGCAGTAGTGGCCGAAATGTACGAAAAACAACCAAGATGAGGATAGTCTGAATAATAATAGAAATAATTATAATACCTCATCTCAAAAATTCAGAGAAACAGTAATATCTATTTATCTATCTATCATAGAAAAGTTGAGAAATTCCACCTGTTCAGCGTAATATATACGTGGTGCTACCTAAAAGCGTGGGGAACTTGATGGTGTGAAGTGGCTTCCGCAGAGAGAGAAAATTAAATAAAGGATGTATTTCTTTATTCAAAGTGATCACGATGCGTAGCTTCTTTCATATATCCTTTGTTTATTGTTATCAGTCGGTCATTTCCCCCTAGAAGACCCTATCCCAAAGTGATCACAACAAGCAGCTTCTTTATAGTAAGGCAGTCATGGAGTTGAGGACAGATTTGTCAACCTCGTACGCGTGTGTCCGTCTCTATGGTTTTCTTTATTCACTCATTTCTGTCTGTCAGTCTGACTGTCTCTTTCTTCCTCTCAGTGAAAATATGGAGGCGCGCACGAGTGTGTGTGTGTGCACGAGCAAGTGTCTGTATGTGTGTCCGCTTGGGCATGCTTTTGTGTTGTTAGTTATCTCTATGTGTGTGCATGCGTGTGTGTGTGTGGTGTGTGTCTGTATCTGTGTTTGTGAATAAGTGCGTTTACATTTCTCGTCACAATCATACAAACAAAGTTGGCGCAGAAAATTGTCGTTCATGTCTAGAATGGCTGCTGTCTTCTCTTCCTAAAACGAATATAAGCATGTTTTTCCCGTTCAATTCAAGGAATCACTCTTTTTTTTTTCGAAGCGCTTAACAAGATCTCGCTACTCCTCGCGGCGTTTACGCAGAACGAGAACTGCGTACGAGAGGATCAACAACTGCTTTAATCATTTTATTTATCCTATTTATTATTATCTCTTTTTTTATTGAAGTCTTTTCCAGAACTGGTTTTTGTATACTCAAGTTTTTTTCTGAACTGGTTTTTGTATACTTACTTCGTGAATCCAAACTCACTGAGACGACTAATTAAATAAGTGGGTAAATGAAAATAAAACAACCAAATTATAAAGAAAGATGAAGAATGACGAAGCCATTTTTGTCGTCTGTTCATGAATTTGTAAAAAGCGAGAAAAACGATTGTAAAAACGTAAAATGTCTGCAATTCGGCATCAGTCTTTTTGTAATTGGATTTATAAATACTTTTTATTCCTCTCTTGTTGCCTACAATACACAGTTGCTAAGATCTGTGGTTATAACGTTGCTGTAGCGATCAAAAGCTTTGAATTTCCTAAATATTCTTTTTAGAATCCTTCTTGTTCGTAACCTTATAGTTAAACAACCGTTGTCATCAAAGAGAGCAAAGGGTTCTAACTCCAATTTTTACGTTGTGTATTTGTTGGTATGCTTAATTGTCTGTTCGCGTATTCTAATGTTCTTGGCCACACTTTTTTGTCCACAGACTTTGGGATTGGCATCACTACTCCACTCGACTCTTTTTAAGATTTTTTTTTCATTTTCTTTTCTTTTTTAAAAAAAAAGAAAAGTTTTTTGACCTTTTGGGGCCTTATTCTGACAGATTTATTAATAACTTGGAGATTTTCTAGAATCTGGATGTTTCTAGATATTTTTTAAAACTCTATTTTAGATGTTTCCCAGTGATTGTGATTAAGATAATTGTGGTTAAGTTTTGCATAATCGAGCACAGTCTTCCTCAATCTTTTATTTTGGTGGAGGATCCCGTGAAATAACTTTGATATCTCAAAGAACACCTTCATAAAGATGTATGAATGGCCAACAATGCATCAGTGTACCAGAAATTTGTACATGTATTTTAATCTAAGTAATTATCAGTATCGTACACTGTTGAGAATCATCATCATCATCATCATCATCATCATCATCATTCTTTTAACGTCCGTCGTTGGACATAGACCTTCCCTAGTATTCGCCACACTTCTTTAATATGGGCGTCGCAGAGCCAGTACTTTCTGAATTTTCCTAGCTAGTCTCTCCATCTAATATTCTGCCAGCTTCGGTTGCGCATGTGATCTCGGGAGATCCATGTTGCGAGTCGTGATGTCCATCAGTTGTCCGCCATTCTTGCAAAATGGCCGGCCCACTGCCATTTGAGAATTTTAATGAATTCTATGATGTCCCCGACTTTTGTCTTTTCCCGGATTTACTGTGCTGTGGTCTCTCCATGTGTGGCCCAGCATAATTCTTTCATGTGCACGTTGCTTGGTTCTCAATTAGCAGGTCTGTCTCTTCCATGTTTCAGCTCCATAAGTGACTATTGGGAGGATGCATTGGTTATACACCCTTCTTTTTAGGATTAATGGGATCTTCTTATTTTTGAAGGTTGAGCTTGCTCTGCCAAAGGCTTGCCATCCTAGTATGATTCTTCGCTTGGTTTCTTCTTCTTTTGAGGATCTCATGGAGACTCGTTGTCCTAAATTGATGTAGTGATCTACTTTCTCCAGTTCTGTGTCCTCTTCTCTATAAATTTGTTTATTCTGGTGAACATTTTTCAAATGCCTTTTTTTTTCAGTTCCCTTCCACTCGAGAAAAATTTGATCTGAAAAATATAAAGAAAAGTCAGTTCCTTGAAGGAAATATTGATAAGCTGATCTTACCTTTAATAGAATTAATGTTTTTCATAAACTTTATATACTCATGTAAAAAAAAATTCTTCCTCTAAATAACAGAAATCCCTTAAAAAAAAATGACAGCTGCTTGTGTTTTTCCATTGGTTGGAAATTTTGGTGTCAAATATCATCAGAATGAGAACTACTACTTGTTCTATGGGAAAAATAATATCAAATGAAGAGAAACCAGGTCCTTTTTTTCAATGAGACCTTAAAAAACTCTGACAAGACTACAGGGTCCACAGAACCCTGGTCGAGAAAAGCTGATCTAGCACAAGGTAGAATGATTGAAAGATGGCATTAGTAAAATTCTTTTGTGCCAATCCTCCAAACACCTGCTTTGAAAATCAGCATTCAAGTATGAAATGGTGTACATTTTGAGCGTTCCAAGATCTAAAGTATTGTGATTATGGTATGTTACGCTGAGTCAATGTAGGCAGGTACAGGAGGCTGGAGTATAGGAGAGAGAATAAAATGCTATGTTCTCCTTTGTTCATAAAAGCGAAAAATAGCGTAAAGCGTACTTTCGAAGAAAGAAGGATACCAATATTGTGGTATACTTAAACATGTACTCTCCTGAGGGTTTACTCAGTCAGCAATGAGATACCTTGCTGGAGGGAATTTAAGTTGCAGGGAATTTGCAGTCCAGTATGAGCTTACATTACAAACTGAACCCCCATTAAAAACGTATTTAGATGGGGACTTGAAAAACGAGAAAAAAACTCATTTTCCTGTTTTTGATTTAATAAGGAGTGATTGTTCAAATTTTCAGCACTTTAGCTCCATTGGTGCGGACTCTGAACGTGATACACTTATACAGAGCCAATCGAATCAATTTGAAAACTGAAGAAATAATTGACGGTTTTGGTTGACGGTCTCTAATATCAGTAAAGAATATTCTACGACGGTACGAAACGTTTTCGAGCGGTATTGTTATAGAACTTCTGGCAATTTCTATTGGGAACTAAGATCTTTTATTTCAGGGTCATACTCGTGTACTCATTGATAAAGATTTCAAGCAAATTCCTTGCAACTTGGATTTCTTCATGCTGACTGAGTAAACCCACAGGAGAGTACATGTTTAAGCATGTACAGGAAACATCTCTTTGATTGACTGCGAAGTTGAATCAAGAATACACGGATACTTTCCGGACAGACCTCCTGTTTGTATCTATGTCCATTTTACATAGCTTCAGAAAGCAACTCTTCTCTTTGACTTTACCGTGAATGCTCGAAAAATCACCGATCTGTTAATAACAAGAAACAAGGTTGTTTTAATTCTGTGTTCAGGTCGGAGACGCTGCTTCAGCGTACTTTGCCTGAAACTAGAAACATTGTGCAGTAAATTTCGTCTGAATACGAGGTCGCCATAAGATGCCCTTTGTGAGGTCTTCGTTAGATCCCTCCTGACCTTGTCCGTGTTGAGTTGTTCGACCACCACCAGAGGGCAGTGTAAGTAATTAGTGTGAGAAGGGAAAGGAAGATGACGATGTTGTAAATGGGTTGAACTGGATGATGAGCTTTTTGCCGGGAGACAGGTAATCTATGCATCAGAGTTTATAGGATGACCTATTATTAATATATTGAGAAAAGAGGGTTCGTTAGGAACAGGGTAAGACGGAGTAATCGGGAAATGGAAAAGAAAGGAGGGAAAATCTTCAGAAGCAAGAAAGAAAGGAAAGCTTTTTTTATGGGTAGAAAACGAAAAAGGAAAGAGAAAGGCAGTCTTTGATAGAAAGAGAGAAAAGAAATGATTTAATTAGAATAAAGAAGAAGGAAAGAAAGAAAGTTGGGCCCTAATGAGGAAAATGAAAAGTTTCCAATGTGAAGGAAGAAACAATAGAAGAAATTTTTTTATAGAATAGAAGGAAATTATTGTTGTGAAAGAAAGAAAAAGAAAAGAAAGACAGAAAGAAGAAAGAGTCTTAATGAGGAAAATAAAAAGTTTTCGATTCCATAGAAAGAAAAAAAGAAAAAGAAAAGAAAGAAAGAAAGAAAGATAGAAAGAAAGAAAGGTATTTAATTAGAAGAAAGTCTTAGAAAGAAAGAAAGAACAGAAAATTAAATGAATGAATGGAGAAAGAGTGAAAACGGACAAATTTATATCTGTATGGACAATTTGATAAAGCTTACCGAACAAAAGTTTAGTCCCCGAAGCAAATAGCATCGATGACACTAAGAGTGAGACCTGGCCCGAAGAGCCGAACTAACTTGACGTCAATCAAAACGAGGCTCAAATCGAAAGTCATCACCTTTTACACCAGTTCCCGTCACTTGGGCGTTTATTGTTCATTGAAGAGACATAAGGTCAACATTTACGCTTGAACTCTTACGTGATCCGCCGTTGAAGTTCAGATGGTGACATTGGAGAGAAAACAAGCGATCAAACCACTGATCCGTTCAACTGCATTTGATCTGGCTAACTTCCCGTCAGTCTTACTGAATGGCGAACAATTAAAATTGGAGCAGTGTTAGTTTTCATCTTCCGATACGTCAGAACAAGACGAGTGGGACGACACAAGGAATTAAGTTATCATGTAATAATACCTTTGCCAGAAGAGTAACAGGTCGAAAAAGGACAGTTGTAATAGATTCTTTTTACAATTGCGATATAAGGAGATCCCAAGTTTATATTTCTGATTTTGATATGAGCCATTGTCATTCAAAGAGTTGTCTGGACTATTTATCTACTGTATTTTTTGAAAAATCAATGTACAGACATTATTCGTTAACCGTGGAAGTTTTTGAGTTCTTAACAGCAATGGTGTTCACCCAAGGAGTTGAATTAATTAATTAAGTAAGATTCCAAGTTAGCACATAATGCTGCTCAAGCAGCTGATATCTTCAACAAAGTATTTCGCGCAGACAGTTCTATAATACGAACTGTTCAGTGTTGGTTCATTATGTTTAGGTCTCGAAAAATAGATACCAATAATAAACCTTCGAGGGAAGCCTATAGATGTTCCAAATTATGATGAGTTACCGCCAGTAGTGGCCAACAATGCACGGACTTTCTGAAAACTTAAAAATTTCGACAATTACCATATCACACCGTCTCAAAGCAGTAGGAAAATTCAAACACTTTGGGGTATGAAGTCTTACAGTTGATTGGGAAGTCATAACTTGCGCCTTTGACTGAATTTGTGACCACTAAAACTAAATAATTTTACTGTGATGTCATATTATGACCGGAAGATCGTTGGGAAATATTCTTGCTTCAAATGGGTCGTATTTTGATTAACTAATCATTTTCATGTAATTTTTTTTTCGGACTTTTGTCCTCATCTTGATTCATCTTCTTGAATACAACGTTTCGGCCGTTGTATCCTACGGCCATTTTACAATGGGTACAACAGTCGAAACGTTTCGTTGAAAAAATAAGCCAAAATGAGGATAAAATCCGAAAAAAAATTTCATAATGATACTTCCTCATGCATTTATTTTATATTTTATATGCAACAACCCAATTTATGGGATAATTTGTATGAATCGATGGTAGTGCTACCAGTAATTGTGACATTTTTAATGATTAAGTGATCCAGCATCAGAAAGCTGATCAACATTTATTCGAATATCTTTTACTCGCATGAACGAATCACCGTAGTCCGTGCGTGTACCAGAATTAATTATCTAGAGAAATATCTAAAAAAAAAAGAAGATCACTTATCCAAAATTATCCAAAGAAATAGATATCTTATCTAAGAGTATCAAACAAACAGTAGCACACGATTTGGGCATTGTTGGTCCAAATTAATCTGAGAGGCTCCAAAAACTCGCTCTTTGAGGAAAAAAAGAAGAGTTTTCAGATGGTGTCTTGTACTAAATTCATGCAAATTTTCAAGGTTGTATCCCACAAAATGTGACCAGGAACGCCCGGACAAACGCACGCGTACATAGACGAGCAAAGAAGGAAGAATTTGTAACCCATTTGTAGAGCTACGGTGATTCGATAAATAGAATGCTCAAGACAAAAACTTTAACCGGTTAAAAAAAACGATTTTAAATCAAATCAAATTTTCAAATCAAATTTATGTGTTGTTCCTCAACACACATCCACTCAAAATTTAAAAAAAAACATTCAGAATTTAATATTTGTCTCAACAAAATCATCGAAAAAAAGATGGATAAAAAACTTCACTAGTTAAAACGAGAATAACTCTTATAATGTAGATAATTTCATTTTTTATTTTATAACAGTAATATAATTCAGGTGACTTATTACTTCAGGAATGGTTTCTGAATTTCTCTTTCAATAAATAGTAAGTTCAATGACGTTAGTGCATTTTTAAATATCGTAATATATATATATATATATATATATATATATATATATATATATATATATATATATATATATATATATATATATATGGGATGCATTTTTTTTTATATGTATGGTCATAGTCACGATACATAATCACTAGAAACTAAGCCCAGTTGTTCCTGTGCGAGGTAATGTACTAGGGATTAATTTCGTCTCGATTTCTCGACCGTTCCATGGAGACCCAATCATTGTTTCTGCTACAATCGTTGGTTTTTACACGGTCGTAGTGCTGATTTAAGTGAATGCAAACTATTCCGGGCGTAGATTGAAATCGGTTTGCCGATTCCATTTTCTATTCCGCCAACCTTCTGGCCGCATTCACATCTGAATGACAAGGCAAAAGCAAAAATATTTCCTCGGTAAACTTTTGACAAATAAAAAAACACTCTAGACAGGCGTCAAACTTTTAACACGGTCTGTTTGGTTAAGAGGCTCAGTATATTTCAACTTTAATATGATAGATTTTTCTAAAATGGAGGCGGATTTCCGATTGACTTCTATGGTCGTGCTCGTTATAAATCATGAATAGATCTAGAAACGTCTTCCAGACAAACTTCTACAAAGGAAAATGCTCGAGAGAAACGGCAAACATATCAGTCAATTTACGTGGCGTATTTGCTTGAGGAATGGAATGAAAAAGAAGTGATAAATCACAACTGAAAGACAGGAAGATCCGTTAATACGCTTTCTGAGGGCGAACTCTTCCATTTAGTTTGGCTGTCAAACAGCACTGATTTGGTTCTGTTCGCTTGGCCAACTGAATCACAATCTGACTGGGAGTCACCTGAGATCTCTCTATAACGTAGCAAAATTTCTCATTCACAATCTGACAAATTGCTAATGTCATTTTCACTCTCTTCAGCCGTTACGAATTAGCGGTATTCCACTAACAACAAATTTCAATGAACGAAAAATATAGCCTTTCAATGGAAGCAAACTCCAATGAAAGAAAAAAAAACAAAATAAAAAAACAAAAACGAATGACCTACTGTGAAAGCTCCCACCGGTGCACTAAATTACCATGTAGTTGTTGACAGTGTAAGAGTAAAAAAATGGGGATAAAAAATAAAAAAAAAGAAAGACGTAGAAAACACCAGCCAAACACATAATGTAGAGGAATATTTTCGTTTATCGTTCAAATGCACAGTAGGGACGCGAGAATTTACGTCCAGCCTCTCATTTTTTCACTGAAAAAAGTTATTGGACAGGAATTCTCAGCATAATCTCCATATACCGGAAAAAGGTCTGGCGAGAATTATCGGTATAATCCGTTAAGCCAAACATTTCCCGGTGACGCTGCAGGCATAGAAATAACAAATGAACAACTTGCCAATTTTTTTTTCTTATTTTTTCCATGTTGTAGTTTCTATCAACTTTTTTTTTTGTATTAGCATTATTATAGTACTTTACGACATAATTGAACCGATATCAAATTCATACAGTCTCCTATCGAGGCGGCAGTTGAAGAGCTATAAATTGGATTCTCAGGAATACATCATCCATTTTAGCGTCCGTTTTTGCAAAAATTCTTATTTAGAAAAAAATCAGTCGTTCTTACACGTAACTGTATTTCATAGATTACAGTAATACAATAAATTGATTATCTTTCTCTACGTATTTACTAAGTTTAATTTAGTTTAGTCTGAGGCAACAAATGTAGGATGTCTTGCGAGGCTCGAATACCTGTAATGGTCGGTTAAACAAGTTTGCAAACCACTGTTCCATAGAGATACGACCAATATTTACCAAAGCTTAACTAAATTTTGGACAATGCCACAAGTATGCGGCACATAGAGGGGATCAAAATCTCTGCATTAGTAATGATCTACAAAACTAGAATTTTGACGAATACCCCACAGCGACAAGGCAGCTGAGAGCGATCCTGAAAGAGGACTTTGCAGACTGTTCTGAAAAAGAGATGTTGGGATGATTGTGTGTGATTCCAAGGGAAGTACTTTGAAGGTATTGTTGGATTTAGTAAACACTAAATGGCTGAATGATTTCCGGACAGAACCTGTACGTATCTCAATAAGTATCACAGAGAATTAACTATGAAGAAATGAATAAAAACATAATACATTTAATGTTGCTAACTCTTTCTTTTATCTTGATCTTCGTTTACCGTCTACTTATTTCTTTGGTTCTCGATTTCTTCACTCTTAACATCACACACTCTTACAAAATAGACTCAATATACGTAATTGCTACATTTTCTTTTCGTCTTCCTGTCGTCTGTATCTTCTCTTTCTAATCTTCGCTATGTATACCAGCTTATCACTGTCATTATCAGCACAACTTGATATATAATTAACCCAGGCCATTAAACCGAACGGCCCCTGCATGTTACATATAATTAAGTTCTGCTTCCTTTTCAAAAGGACAGGTCCCGTACAACAGACAACCCGCCGACATCTTTGACGGTTTATTCAGCGGCTGCGAAAGGAATTATTACAATAAAAGGCGAAAAGAAAAAGAGGAAAAGAAAGAGCAGACGAGATCAGAGTTGCCAAGTATGGTTTGTTATTTATTGCCAAAGCTATCTTTAAAATGGCTACAATTGGCAAAGTCTTCATACATTTAATATAGTTTAAACATTCTATATATGTATATTCTCATTTAAAGCTCACTTATCGAATAAAATGTCTAAACTATATATTAAGACTCCAGAACAAAATATTAATGAAAATTCGACGTTTACATGAATTAAACTTCCCTATTTTGATTTGCTATTGTAGATCTTTATCGGCTAAATTCGAAATAAAAGGAGCCAGATGTTACCAAAATATGGCTAATTTGGCACCCCTAGTCGAGATGGGTATTGTATGCTTCAAGTCAGTTGATCATGCGCAGTCAGTTGCAATTTACTGCCTACCGAGTCGACCAATGATTTGCCGACATCAAAGTCACGTTTGGATGGCTCTGTTTATCTCGTTGAAAACGAGAAGTGACGAGTGTTACGAGGATTACATTCACGGGGGTGGGGGCTGGAAAAGGCAATGTTATTCCCGACATTTTAATGTCTTTTGGAAAGGCAAAAAGAACTTCGGCGAACAGAGATGGACAGCGAACGACGCGTTGAAGGGAAAGTGATTTAACCAGACGATAAACAATATTTCCTTTTCTTTTGACGTTCGGCCTATCAATCAAAAACTTTTTCAGTGGTTGCCGCAACAAAAAGCAAGAGAAGTAACTAAACCATTGATCACATCTTTTTCCCAATTTTTCAATTGATAATCCCCAACATGGCATTTTACCAAAAGACGTGGTGGTCTATTGCAAGACTAACCGGACCTGTTACGTTTTTATGTTTATGCATACATCCATGGGCGCTCTCCGAGGGTTTTTCTGGTGGGGTGGACAAAAATGTCCCGTTTGTCCCACCTACTGGACGCCCATGCACATATCGTTTGTAAATTTATGCTGACGACTCTACGTGTACACATATATATTTAACTCGTTAAAAGTTATTCTGAGTTTTTTTGTGTTTGTAGCGCTTCTGGCCTTCCGTAGGTCGTCGTTAAGATAATAACGTCAGTATCAATTTCACGATCTTGGTTAATATCCTGGGGATGACCAAACGGTGCGTTGGAGAAGGATGAAAAGAAAAAGATAAGGATAATTATCTCTATAATAATGATCTTTCTTCTCTATGTCCGTAGGTATGCATGTATGAATGTTACCATAACCCAGCAAAAAGGGCTCATGTTAGGTAGGAACATTTTAGCTCTGCATCTTCAGGGTGCTCTAACTTGGAGCATAGAGCAAATCCAGCTGATATCACCTTTTACATTATGTTCAATTTACAATTAAAATGCAGAATTGGACCATGAGTTCATGCCATATATCTTATCAAGTAAATTTGGAATTTTTATGAAATCATTGGAAAATCTTTTTGTACCAATCACACGTTCTTTAGAATTTTTTCGTTCTGACAATATTTTCTCTAAACACCTCCTTTTTTTTTTACCTGAGCTCATATTCAAATTATCATATTGATATTTCGCAATATACATCACACGAAACTATGGCTTCGAAGTATTGCTGTTAGTTCTCTTGTCTTTATTGAGAAATCACAGATATTTTGGTGGGATATTATATTCATAATATGACACTACTATGATTGGTTCCTCTCTTTCCGTCCACGGTGCGAAAAGTATTTCGATTACTTATTTTTACTTCATTGAGAAATCATTTCCCCTAAAACATTTTTTGGGGGCATCTATTTACGATTCAACAATACTGCTGAATTGGACCTTCATTTTGCGTTTACTGAGCAAAACTATGTCTTTGAAGTATTTTGGTCAAAATAAACTCCAGTGAATAAGTAATTTTTCTAAAACACGATTTCTTTCAAATTTTATTCTGAGTGAAGGGTTCTATTTACGATGTGTTTGAACGAAAATACGAATTTGAAGTAATTTGATAACTTGCTTTTACTTTACTGAAGAAATTATTTTTTATAAAATAAGAAATTTAAAATTCATTTTTGATAACGTTTCTATTTTCTATACTCCTCAACTGGGACTTTTCTTTCTGTCCATCGTATGAAACTACGGCTTCAAAATATTGCAAATAATTCCCTCAACTCCACTGAGAAATTATATTCTAAAAGATGAACTTTTTTGGTGTATGCAGGGGGATCTTTGTTCAATTGAACACTCATTTTCCGACCATCGTGCGAAAATACGGCTTTGAAGTGATATGTTTTTTTTTGTTTTTGTTTTTTTGCCTCCACATCATTGAAGGAATCATTTTTCGAAAACCTGCATTTCTTTGGGGGCAGGTTCCTATGGTGATAAGGAAATGCAGATTTGAAGTATTTCAGTTACTTATCTCAACTTCGTTTCCAGGAGTGAAAGAAAAATGTGAAGGATTGGGAGAATGAGAAGAATAAGAATAAGAAATGAATTATGATCCCATCATCATCATCATCGTCGTCGTCGTCATCATCATCATCAAAATAATAATAATAATAATAATAATAATGATAATAATAAGAAGAAGAAGAAGAAGAAAGAAAGAAATGAAGTATGGCCTCGAATGGAGAAGCAGATAAAGACAGCCAATAAAATGGGTCATTATTAGAGACTCAATAAGTGTCTGATTGCCTTCTTTAAAACCTTGGCCGCACTCATAATGAAGCCGCTCGCCATCTTGAGAGATAAGATCTCTCGCCGTTACGCTCTTGTCCCGGTCTCTGACCTTCCTTTGACCGCCATAATCCTTTACAACAGAGCTGGTCGGGATAATCAGCCCCCAAACAATAGTATATCAATCCCTTTTGCTTCATGTCCGACCGTTTGTTGTATTCTCGCTTACCAACAAGTCATCACTTTGTGTTATGATCGAGATCAAGGTAGACATAATTCCCAAACGCTGTAACTCGTCTGTGATATTCCATAGTGCAATATAAATTGTAGAGAACTCTACAGAGCTCTCTAACAATTGGTAGGAAGGAAAGAAAGACGAAAATTCGACTCTACGCTGGGCAAGGTTGTAGTATCTGAGATTTTGAAAAGATTAGTATGTATATATGTCTGAATTCGAATTAGTATGCATGTATGTTTTCGAAGAATTCTGAGAAATTTTGCATTAAAAATGAAAAACTGAAGGTGACCATCTAAAACTAACTTATCCTTACTGTGGGAGGGTCTGCCTCAGAAAAGCTGGAAAGGGAAGTCATCTACAAATCCGTTAAAAGAGACAACGGGTGAGTTATCAGGTAGCTAAAGATCACAACACCAGTCACGTCTGTGAAAAAGAAAGCAGGAGAACAGAAAAGGCATGCTAGAGTGAATAGAAGTTAAACTCCACGGCGAATTCTCTTGCCAAATTTGCACCAAGAATGTTAAATCCTTGCCTGGGTAAAAAATTTACATCCCTTCTTGCAATAGTTGAGTGATTCTATGGAATAACATCATGTGATGGCCATATTCGAAAACGAGTTGGGTACCATCATGTGTAAATTTATATACATACATACATATATATATATATATATATATATATATATATATATATATATATATATATATATATATATACTCATCATCAGCATTTTAGCGTCCATTGCTGGAAATAGACCCCCAGATTTGCCAGACCTCTCTATCGTTGACGTTACAGAGCGACAATTTTCTGAAATTATTTAGTTTGTCACGCCGTTTTATGTTTGGTCGGCACTGATTTTGCATGTGATCCCTGGGGATACACGACGTTGCGAGCTGTGATGTCCGGCGGTTGAGTGACATTCTAGCAACTTGAACAGCCCATTGACATTTAAGTTTTCTCATGGATTCGATTTCGGATTTCTGTTTTTCCTTTAATATATCACTGTCTTGTGATCTCTCTATATCATGTTGAGCATGATTCTCTCTTGTTCAAGTTGCATGCTTCTCAGTTTGAGTGTCAATCTTTTGGTTAAGCTTCATGTGTCAGGTGACTATCGGGAGAATGCATTGGCTATATATATGGATATAAGAAATGGATGTATAATCCAACAGAATGATTATAAATTGCGTTATATCATATTGGAACTCCATTTGAATTGATCTCCTCTTATTACATGGTGAATATATCATATGACCTAGACAACGTAGATAGAAAATAGAATTAAAGGAAATTAGGTTGCTGCAGGAATCGAACTTGTGACCGATAGGATAGCTGTTTCAAAAAATGAGAAGTTGGAGTTGAAACAGTTATTTAGGCTACGTTGAAACGGCTATCCTATCAGTCACAGCTTCGATTCCTGCAGCGGTTCCTTTTTCTTTAATTGTTTATTCTTTTTACGTTATCTAGGCCACATTCACCGTTCAAGAACGGTGGAACATTTCAAATAGAATTTCAATCTAATACAACGCAATTTATAATCATAAATTTATTTATAAAGATAAATATACAAAGAAAACTATAAATATTTCAAGATTTCTTTATTCGAAGACGTTCAATGATTTACAGTGAGCTAATGAATATCACGTACAATAAGACACTAGACCAATTTTGTATATATATATATATATATATATATATATATATATATATATATATGTGTGTTTACATATTAGAGGGAAGTTTGTATATATACATATATATATATGTGTGTGTGTGTGTGTGTGTGTGTGTGTGTGTGTGTGTGTGTACATGGCAGTGTATTATGGTAAGTTTTTATGAAATTGAATGTAAAAGAGGTACTAAGGCTTAATCAAGCCTTGTACCGGCAAGTATCTCAGAATTTGTAGTTTATGGTATAGAATTTGGCCATTGAAATCTGATTTAAATATTTACAAAAATCGATGCATGCCGGAGGCAAACTCATTATGGATGTTTCCTCCGAAACACTCATTATGCAATGGAAGATAATTGCATAGAGGGATAGATAAATTGATGAATATATGTAGACTAATGTCGACAAATCGATTGATGAAAAGATGCCTTAATTGATACGTATATAAGTGTTTTACGCTTTCAGTAAATAGATTAATAGATATGTGTAGAATGAGGCAGATATAAACTAGAGGCAAACACAATTGGAATGGAGATGCGTGAACTGAAACCAATAGATTGGGAGGCAAAAAAGTATTAGGATAGATAGATAGATAGATAGATAGATAGATAGATTGTTTGATAGATGAATAAACACGTACACAGATTGTAGGGCCAGGACAGTATGTCATCAACCGTTAAATACAAAGAGACAGCGCTGGATACATTATTCACATGAATTGATAGATATGAATAACCCAAGATGAATAGACGGAAAGACATCTTGAAATGTCTTGCCTTCCAGGCTATAAACTTTAATAGGTAGCTGATTTATTCAACTCAAACTTCGGAAGTGGATTCCAAGAAACGAATCGTACAATACCGATGAATATTTTGTCCCCTATGACTTGCCGTCTCGTTGTAATTGCCAAAGGCGACGCTTGACAAGAAATAGCAGAACTTAAGTAAACAAAAGACTTATAACTTGGCCGTAGGGATTTTTAGGTGTCAAAGGTCTTAAAGTGACTGGAGAGCCCACAGATGAACTTGAAGGTTCCATGATATTGGTTGAAAGGAAAATTTATTTCCTGTCTAAATTTCTTAAGATACTTCAAAAATCCTTGCTGGGTAAAGCCAACTTCAATACACCGTCACTTTTCTATGTTTTCTCTCGATCAGTTTTTAAAAAGTATAGCAATCTGAAGAAAATACAGCAACAAATTTAAAAAATATGGCGGCTAAGTTTAAAGGTACCTCGAGCAATTTAAAACGCAAGGCAATCAAATTGAAAAATGAGGCAAACAAATATGAGGATATGCCAAGCAAATTAAAAGAAAACATGCCGTGCAAATTAAAAACGATTCAGTTTGCTTAGCTTTTTAATTTGTTACATTATTTTATATTGTTGCCTTATTTTTAATTTGATTGCTGTAATTAAAAAATTTGTTTGTGCATATTTTAATTCGCTTGCTCCAGTTTCTAATTTCTCGGGAAAAAGTGCAGAAAATGACGTAACGAACAATGAAAGATTCTTTGAGATCCGAACTGATATTTTTTGTATAACCATAAGTACTTATATATATGTGTATTTGTTGAGTGGATGTGCAGTGGTCTGGAAGAATAATAATAATAAAATGGCAATAGAAATGAGAAGAGGAATTTAATGGAAAAAATTAGGAGTTGCATCTCCAAATTTTTCATCATCACATGGGCATGTTCTGATGCATTCCAATGATTGCTAGCCACCCTTTTCAAGGAACTTGCAACAGTTGCGGAGGAAACTGTATGCTATTTAATTGTTTGAGATTTGAGCAATGAAGTGAGAAGATATCTTTGCTGTGGGTATCTTCAAGTAGGAGAGTGGGGGAAGGTGTTTGTATCTGTGTGTTTTTCTCTAAAATTCCCCTGCACCTCCCAATCGTCATTCTACCAACACACACACGCATATATATACACACACACGCACACACACACACACACACATATATATATATATATATATATATATATATATATATATATATATATATATATATCATAAAGTACAAACGTATGTCGAGAACTACGCATCACAGAAGAGAAATAAAGGCCTGAAATTAGCTGGTCACTAATTACCTATAACACGCGTATTTAAATCGAATTTTACCACACAAAAAATATCGCCGAATTCTTTAAGATCTCTGTTCACGAAAAGAAGTATGTCAATTTTTCTTTAAGGATTTTCAGAAAAATTATTGAATTGAAAACACTGGAAATGATCAGATGGGAACTAAATCATTATTTGGAATATTTAATCTTCGAGGTTATAAGAGGGTCTATGCATGCCTGACGATGTTTTTAAAAAATCTCAATAAAATACCATTTGCTTCCTAGTATTGTCATGTTTGGAGGTTTTTCCCCGGGCAACGCTGGATATCTCAGCTAGTGTGTGCATATATATATATATATATATATATATATATATATATATATATATATGGGAGGTAGTAACTAAAACAACCTGAATTATATATTCATACCAAATCATAACTTTTGAATGAAACTGTGTCGAATGTGTTCCTTCCCTTAAATCGTAGAACACATTCAAGAAATTGTTTCCTTAATCCTCTGCAATCAAACGAGGCAATGATGTTAAAATTTGCTAGCATTAAATCCAAGATAAACCAGTCTCCTCAGTTTCATAGTGAGTTATCATTAATAATAATAATTATATTCTTGAGAAATTTAACGTATGTTGTATTGAATAGGATTTAATTTTGTCTCTATTTACCAAATTTACAAGAGTGTTTATTATGCATGAAAAAATGTTGACCAATGTAACTACCATTTTCCGTTTCCCAAAAGCTAAGTTTTAATTATGCATGAAAAAAAAAGTAATCATTATATCTACAATTTTCTGCTTCTCAAACACGGTCGTCAGTGTCCAGAAAAAGTGCACGAATGTCCGGATGAACGTTTTTCCTTTAAACTGCTGAATAGTCCGGGGTATTTATGACGCATACACGATGTTTCGAAGAAATCCAAAGAAAACTGTGTATGGCTGTCAAATAAGATGAACCTTTTGGCTCTAAATAACTTTGATGCCACTTTCTCTATGTATGTGTGCGTATGTGAGTGTGCATATATCTATATGTATATGCATATATACTTACACACACACACATACACACACACACATACACACACATTTATACATATATATATATTAGGGCCGATAATTATGTATATAATATAGGCCCTAATATATACGTTTATACACATGAGTGTCCATCAGGATCTGCACAGACATATTTATACACACATATATATATATATATCAGGGCCGATGTGTATATTAGAGCTTATCCAATATATATAGTCTTAAAATATTCAGAGCTTTGAACCCTATATATTAAAAAAACTTTTCCAAAAGATTCTTTGTGACACTCCAGTAACCTATTTCCCAATATACGTCAATGAAATTTATGCAACTTTCTTCAGTGTTTTTCTCTTGTTTTCCTTGTAATTATCATGGTACAATGTACATATTGCCTCTTGTTGGGATCATCAGTTGTTAACCATGTAACCATTTCGGGGATTTAAAAGTAAAACAGTTATATTACCATGGCACCCAAGCAAAGTTGATCGTATATAACAATACATACATATATATATATATATATATATATATACTGAAGCTTTTCTCTCTGTCTCTTTATTCATCCTCGCTCTCTCTCTATGCCGTTTTATATATTGAGGCCATTTTTACGTATATATATGTGTGTGTGTATATATATGCACCTTTTGCCAAACTAAAATAAACTTATGAAACAAACGTCATACGTGTTATAGTAAAGTGTAGCAAAATATCAGGCTATACTGAGTTAAGTATCAATAAAAAGATTTTGTCGTTAGAATTTTCATCAGTTTATTATATATATTTCACTCACGTTATGCAATTCCAATTTGCATGAACAATTCTTCCCTTTGAGTCAGGCTAAGTTCTATATTTGTTTCAACTCTGAATAATGTCGATGGTTATTAGCAGCAGACACCATGTTTTTTTTTTATATTCCATAAACACAATTATTTCAATCGAACGATTTTCCATTACGTGAGGTTTCTCTCTGCAATCGCTAAATGACATAAAGGATTTTCCTGCGTTTTTGTGATGATTGGAATTGCTGATCAGTCCAATTAATTACTGGCGTTAGAAGTGACTGATGTTAGCTAAATTAAAACAATTTGGTTTTCATCATTCCACTTCCCTTCAAATATCTAACGGACAGATTTCGTCTAATCTTTAGTTAATGGCTTCTATTGCTGTCTGTTTAAGCGATTCTGATTGGTCGAGCGGATGGAAAATGGCGGCCGTGACAGCAGTATAAATCTCTCTCTCTTTCGCTTGGCTTCTGAAGGGACGAATTGATTGTTGACCCGTTGAAAGCAGTCAGATTTTCTAAATGGTCATTGTTGGTGGATAGTTAAGGTCAAGATCTTCATTTGACCCCATTTCTGTAATTTCCTTTTCATCTTTTCACCTCCTATCCAATTCACCATTTTAAGTGAACGTACTTAAAACAATGAGGTACGTTGGCTAAGCGGTTATCAGCTCGGAAAATGAAATCAGCGAACAGTGTTAAGACTCCAGCGAAGACAATTTGCGTTTACTTTTCGCTAATACCCTTGGGAAACGCATGAATCACTCTCTTCTCCGCATCTTTCTATGGGTAATATAGCATAACCGAGAAGCCAAACCTTTCGTATAGCACCATGATAAGTTAGGAACCGAAGAGTCGGAAATGTGTTCCTTAATGGTACGTTTAACAGGGTACGAAATACAAGAAATTGATTATCATTAAATCATTATTGATCTTAATCTATTCTTATTATTGGATGGAATATTGTAACACACTTTTGAAAAAAGACGTGAGTTCGATCCTTACCAATGGCTCACTCTTTATTTCTGATCGCGCTGTTTATTCGTTGCCGTAATTTAACTGTCTGAGTCAAAGCAACAGAAAATTGAGATGAATGTAAAAACTAGTCAAAATCAATAATAAAATCTTCAACAATATATACGTTTAGCGAGCTGAACAATACTACTCGATAGCCCGTTTCTCCGCCGACAGTTATCATAAATGTACAACAACAGGCTCGACTGAGAGCAGCTACTGACACTATAAGTGCGAAAGACACGGGGGAAAGTGAAAGGAAAAAAAAAGAAAGAAAAACGACGTTACTCAATAAGAAGGCAGAAAAAGAGGGGGAGAAATGAAAGTCTGGATGTTGATAAGAGGGTAGGAAAAGAGAGAGCGGGGAGAGAAGAAAATTAAATAGTTTAATAAGAAAGTTGGAAGGCTTGGTCATGGTAGACGAAAACTCTTTTGTGTCTCTCTGTTGACCAAGGAACCCCATTGATGCTTATGTTCTTGCTTGTGCAGTAATGTCTCTTCGGATTGGTTGTCAAGATACATCAAAGCCGCACAGCCGGTTCTCTAAATATTGAAAATGACTTGGTACTTTCCGAGCAGACCTTGTATAGTGACAGGGGATATATATATATATATATATATATATATATATATATATATATATATATATATATATATATATATATATATATATATGGGGGGCATGTTTCATCATGTGCACTTTTTGCATCTTTTTTCGACTTCCTTTTTTCTGCGTTTTGTATTAAGTTCACACACACATAGAGATATTGAAATCTGTAAATGATTACGAAATATATATTATACCTACCATTACTTCTCGACTATTTCCCAAGGCCTGTTAATGTTGAACACTCCATCTCTAGCTTCGACGGTTGTATAGTCTGTGATCAAGGAGAAGTTGTTGCTAGTCGGCCATAATTAAATATGGCGGACACTGCACGGGGATGCAAGAGGATGCCGGGAAATTGGCGACTAATCATGTGGCAGCGGTCAGAATGTGACTTACGGATGCAGAGTTGAATTATCCTTTCCCTCCATTACAGATATATGGTAGCTTGTAAGTGCCACAATTATCGGATTACAGACGCGAAACCTTGATGCATAGCCCTCGAGATTTGCCCAAAACACACGATACATTCACTGGACATCCATTTTCAAATCTACAGTGGACACCACGGATCTGATCTCCAACATTATTATAAGTAACGTGTCAGTCCGTCAGTCTGTTCCACTTGATAAAACTTTTAAAAAATCGTGGAAAGGAATGCTGGGAGATGAGAGTTTCAGATTATAGAATCTCAATCCAAACATGTTTCTTTCAGGTACCACAGTGCATTAGAATTAGGGGTATTCAACTATTAAAATATTATCAGGTACCATAAACCGCTAAATAATCTGTCCACTGGTCAACATAGCTTTGTTCAGATTTTAAGTACTTCTACACTTTAACAGAATGGTTATTTACTAAGCTGAGCTAAGTACGACGCAAAGCAATCAATGTACTGTACAAAACGGGACAGTAATAAAATGATATTTGGGGAATTGTGTAGCTCCAGTTTTCCAAGATGGGAGGACCCGTCAACAAAAAAAAAAAAAAAATGACGATTCGAAATCTTGGATTTTTACCCGGGTTCGAACTCAAACCCTAGGCACCAGTTGCAAATGAATAACTAAATCAGCCACGGTCGATTTTTACTAAGTCTTATTTACTTTGGGAAAAGGCAACTAGCGTGAGGAATTCAATGTTGATCGAACTCACAACAGTTGTAATGGTCTGCAAAACTCGCTTGCTATTCACTTGAGCTCGAACGCTGATATCTCGAACCGGTCTCAGCCACGGGAAAGGGCTAGTTTTGATGGTAAATTCTTATTTACCGTGGCTTCTATTTTTCGCTTGCCTGATCATGATCGATTTGGTTCAATATGACTTATGGCCATCGGGCTGAGTCATTCTTTCTTCCCAGATTATATGGTAACTCGTAAATGCCTCAATTACAAACGTGCCTTCAGGAGCAAATATGCAATCACGTGTTGACACGTATGCATCAACCATAATCTATTGTCCGCAGGAAACAGACGCGGTGCGTATACTGCTGACGTCAAAAGCCATTGAGAATTTGCTCTCGCCGAGGGCTTAAAAAATGTGGCCTTGTGTCAAAGTGGTCTTTTGACGAATCTCCAAAAATAAATAATTTGTAACTTACAGAGACATGCTCCAATACATAATGGAGCTTGTTTTTGCGTACGACCGTGACGTTTTCTGATAATCATCCACTTCTCATCTGGTATCATCTCACACCAATGAAAATTGATTTATTTTTTGAATCATATTCTTGAGTTTTATTACAATTTTCCTCTTTTGATGTTTCGGCGCTTACAAAGGACGTAAAAAAGACAAAGTGTTAATTGCTTTCCACAAAAACCAAAGTGTAGTATTTTACATCAATAAGATTTAAACTCTCTTCATATCTTCCACCATTTCTCCCCCCCCTCTATCCTCCCTGTCAATGTAATGAACAAAAGTAAGAATGAGACAGGGTGTTTATGCTTGAATCACAGCATAAGTGACTCGGCCTTCACTAAAACTTTCGTTCATTCTTCACTCATCATCAAATTTTGAATTGTAGCAGTAGTAGATCACATGAATAGAGAGAGAAAGTAAAAGGAATCAATAATGATAATAATAATAACAATAATAATAATAATGATAATAATTCACCACTGCAGTCAATAATTGAACAACCATAGCGTAGAAATTTGTGATCATGAAAAAAAAATCCATGGAAAAAAATATGGTCAGAATAAATTCTATTTATGACACCACTGGAATTTTCCACGGGAAAAATCTAAAATATTGTAAAAAAAAGATATAGAAACATCTAGATTATAGGTAATCAAGAAATATATTTTGGCAGAAAAAGAAGCGGTATGGTGGAGTACTGATGCCATTTTTCCAAGTCTGTAGACAAAACAGTATGGCTAGGAGCATTGGAACACATAAACAAACAAACAAACAAATAAACACGAAAACATACCCACATATAACAGAAGATAGAACCTTTGGCCATCTTTGATGGCTACTGTTGTTCAGTAGATACATCAGTTTGATTTTCTTAGGCATCTTATTATAGTTGACATAGATAAATTTTATATGTAATAAATTACTTCAACAAAATTATATTCTTGAGTGCATATATATATATATATATATATATATATATATATATATATATATATATATATATATATATATATATATATATATATCTGAAAGTAAAGATGATATCTTAGTTGTCGATTCCTGAGGATTATTTCCAGCTAATACTACAAGAAAACTCATCCATTTTCTCCAACAAGAACCTTTATTCAATAATCATAACCATTCAAGAATATCTAATCAGGTGAATTAAAATTTACAGGACGTATCGTTGACATAGTCTAAAACTGTTTACTTTTCCAGGCATCGAATTTATTTGATCTGTTATCTTTACTTGCGGAATATCCGACCAGGCTACATTGTAAAACAAAAAAAA
The DNA here is from genome assembly GCA_963457665.1 of Thysanoteuthis rhombus. Lineage (NCBI taxonomy): Eukaryota > Metazoa > Mollusca > Cephalopoda > Oegopsida > Thysanoteuthidae > Thysanoteuthis > Thysanoteuthis major. Next base: position 23,054,670 of record OY735235.1, read on the forward strand.
AAAGCAAATCTTTTTAAGAAGATTTTTTTCATTTTATTATTCCAAATTGCCAAGACATATTGAGTTTGATTTATGTCAGGAGGCTGGCTTGACCATGAGACTCTCCTAAGATCTTTTTGGACCTGATAGCCTTGAGCTTTTTCCATTGTATGGCATCTAGTTCATAGTTTGTTTGGAAAACACGCATAAACAAATGTGATAATGCAAATAACGCTGTAGTCGTAGTGGTTGATAAATAGAAGAAAGGTTTAAACAAATTGTGAAAAATCTATTCATCACTGTAGTTAGCTTTAATATGTGTATTCGTTAGTTTGGTATCGCCTGCATTACGACAAGACAGATGGGCTTAAAAGTCAGTTGATATTTCTATATTTGTAAAGTTACTCGCCGAATTTTACTGTCAATATTTTGTTTTATTTCATATCAATCGTCTTCATTCAGTGAACACCTTACACAACGCTAACCAATTAACCAGAGATATCAAACATGTTAACCAACTTAATTATTGACTGATTTTAGTGTACTTCACAATCAATTATTTTATTACTTCACCTATAAGTATTGTATGGAGGTCCAATCTCGCAATTACGAGTTTCTTTTGTGGACGTGATTCTGAACATTTTCTTTATTTCACTAATCATAATGAAGCAGGCATGTTCAATAAGACTCATACAAAAAGCCTTGACCAGGAGATTTATTTGATACCCTTTTCAGACCTGCCACCCCTTTTTGTTTTTAATGGATGATCTCAAAGAAAAGGATGCTGTATTATCCAAATAGTCATCAGTGAATATAGGGAGAAGTCCTTACTGTAGAATGGGTAAATATTTTTTTCTAAATCGATATTTTTCACATAGTCTGGAAGTATTGAATGGTTGATAAATACTTCCTTATTGCTTAATGAACGACCAGTAAATTCCTTCTATATCATGAGCAGAGCTTCACCAAGTTTGGTTGTGGACTGCAGATGGTTCAAGTAAAATTCTCTACTAGACAATCCCACCTTTACTCGTATGCTGTTTGGAAAATGAGCGAACGAGTATTCATCAGAAAATATCTTTCATTCTTTCTATCTTTCTTTCTTTCTTTCTTTCTTTCTTCTAGACAGTGAATAAAACCGAGAATACACAATCATGTTCCTCACTCGTTTTGCACAGAAAATAAAGATAAAAGAATGGAGCTCTCCTAAAATACCAAAAGAAGATAAAATAGTTCTCATCACTTATTTAACAAAATGAATGAATAAATAAAAAAAAAAAAAACGTCTAAAAATCTTTGGGCAGAATTGGCAGCCAGAGAACGAAACGAAGAGAAACAAACGATTTCCAATTTTTGTTTTTTTATTTCTTTATTTTTATTTCTCTTTTCCTTTTCAACAAACCAAAAAATTGGATAAAGGACAAGATGAGTGCCGTCTTGGTAAACAATTTACACATGCAAAGAAACAAGTCTTTGGAAAAGGTTCTAAGATCGTTTCTTACCGTTGGGCAGATGAGACCCGAGCCCGGAGATCGCGACGAAAATGTTGGCCATGGTGGAACGTCGGGGTTGGGTCAGTTTAGTACATACAAGATTATTGGTGCAATTCACAGCGTCACACTGTCTTTGTTTCTTTGATGTTGTCACATAGCGCACATCTGCCTCGAAGGAACGGTAATTTCGATTACGATCGATTATCAAGAGCTTTCCCCCCTACCATGCATTTGTATTACTAGCAAGCGTACACGTCTTTACATAGGTTTCAAATTCATATCTCAGGGACGGCTAGAGTTATGGCCACCAAATTTTATGTGGTTACTAATGAGACGCTGGATCACTATTTCAGCATATTCGTTTTTTAGATTTTTAGATTGAAAGGTTTTTAGTCGAAAGTTAGATTTATATTGTAAATATAAGACTGAACAGGGCTCTTACTTTGTGTTCATCGAACATGTACCTTGATGTTGTGGGGCTGGCTTGAATGTTCCAATGATTTGGAATATTATGCTGGCGGAAAATCAATTCCTAGTAGGTCAAACTAAGACAGACATGTCAAAGGAGAGTAAATCAACCAAACCATATTTAATCTCCCCTCCCCAAAAAAACTTGTGAAAAGAAAAACGATATTCCTAATTTTATTTTTTGTAAAAAAGAATTGATTATATTCCCTGCTTTTTTGCGTGTGAAAAAAGAAAAACTATGATAAAAAAAACCCTCGAAACATACGAAATCCTTTGTTCACAACTGGTATCAGGATTAAAGACCTATCAAGGGTTGATATACTGTTAAACTAACCAAGCAACCAATTTTGTGTCCATCATGTTAGTTTAACCTAATCTTTATCGTTTTGTTTAACTGTATCTGTTCTCCTGCGATTGCGTCTTATGTAGCAAGTATTTCCTTCCTGTAGAGTAATATTTTTCCAGTATAAAACCAAAGGATTCAGTTCGATCCTCACGAGACACTAATCACTAATAGCCTTGAGTGGACATCTTGGCGATATATTCACAACAAATAATCAAGGGTGGAATTGTTTATAGAAAGCTGATTTATTGTGAAATGTAGAGTAATCAGTAGGAGTAGGAATCAGAGATACCACAAAACCCATTATAGGAACTCACATGGCGATGGGTTGGTCATGTTGCAAGAATATCAGATAACCACTAGACATCACGACTGACAACGTGGACCTTTAGGGATCATATGCGAAACTGCAGCCAGGAAAAATGAGATTGTGTGACGAACTAGACGAGTTCAGAAAGTATTGGCTCCGCGATGTCTATGATACAGAGGTCTGGCGAATCTTGGGATGGTATATGTCCAACTGCAACACAAGAAGATTGCGGCTCTGGCTGCTGCTGCTAATAATTTGGAGCAAAAATGTTTCAGCATGTCTACAAGCAAACTTCATTTCCTCTACTTAATTATCTCATGTTTACATAGCTGCTCACCTTTGATCTTACTAATAAATAGGTGTAGCTACACACAGTGCGAAGACGTAGCGGTAACCAACACAGAAAACTTAAACATATGTCTAAACCAAATACCTTTGTTATATATATATATATATATATATATATATATATATATATATATATATATATATATATATATATATATATATATATATATATATATATATATATATATATATATATATATATATATATATATATATATATATATATATATATATATATATATATATATATATATATATATATATATATATATATATATATATATATATATATATATAAAAATATATGAAAAAAAAAATGGACATATGTGGTCCAAAAGAATGATTATAAACTGCCTTATATTATACAGGAACTTATTTGAGAAGATCTCCCTTCATTACGTGGTTCATTTATCACTCACCCTAAACAGCGTAAATGGAATAAATAATTAAAGAAAATGGGACTGCTGCAGGAAATGAACCTGCCACCGATGGGGTTGCCATTCCAACGTAGCGATGCTCTTACAATTGAGCTAAACAGCCACCAGTAAAGCAAGGACCCAAGTAACCGCTTTCACACGAATTTCTCATTTCGTTTATTCTTCGTCTACAATGTATCACTTACTCTGTCCAGGGAGAGTGATACATCAACCGTGTAATCATCTCGAATAAGTTTCTATATAATATAACGCAATTCATAATTATATATATATATATATATATATATATGTATATATATATATATATATATATATGATTGAGAATTAACCCCCTACTAGAAATTATACGTTTGATATTTTCTTTATTAATACGTCTTCTTTATTCACAAATATCAATTGCACTGGGAAGGAAACTAATGCATCTAACATTTTATCTAAATTCCCAATCAAAATTAAATAAATATGTTTCTAATGTATATATATGAGAGTTTCTCTTTACCCCCCCCTCCCTGTCTATATATGTATATATCAGGGAAAGTCTACTTTAAAAAACAGGGGCCGCACAGTATCCTATCAGCATCCCTTTCACTCAGCAAAGTTTTTTTTATTGGGGTCATCATCAATTAGCTCATCAAGCTCTTCTCAATCTCTTCCACGGTCAGACATCTCTTCCCTTTCAACGGCGAAAAAGCCCTGACTTCTAAAGAGACAAATCTGCACTGCTAGACCTGGACGATCCCCCCTTTTTTTTTCACAAAAATGATCGTTGAATGTAACTGACAAATAGCTCACAAGTTCACTTAATTACGTCTCACTGCCGATTGAGTAACCCAACGGAAGAAAATCTCTTCTCATTGGCGCACCAATGATCCTCTGGATTGACTGCCACGCAACCAGTTCTCGAGATATTGAAAAAGTAAGTTTTGTTCCGTATATATAGTTATGTGTTGGTGTGTGCGTCCACGTTCATGTGTACATTTGTATATATCTTGGGATATATGCT
>OY735235.1:23066550-23150599 GCA_963457665.1 Thysanoteuthis rhombus
CAATTCATACGTAAACCAACAATTTCTTTTTTCTTTCTTCCTAGCTATCAATGCATCAATCAATCTATGCATCAATCTATCTATCTATGTCTAGAACAAATTATAAAAAGTTGTACACTTCTATTGAATTTACTAAATATTTTCTGAATGGTCGGATATCCGACTATCCAGCCGGAATTGGCCAATTTAGCAACCCCGTAGAAAGCTACGACGTCGCTTAGCTAGCCGCATCGACCATCTCTGATCGCCATCGTAGTAGTAGTAGTAGTAGTAGTAGTAGCGTCCACCAAAGCGGGTGTGAAATCTGTTGTTATCTGCTGCAGAGAATGGAAGATACGAAGGCCGTGTTGTTACAAACGTCAAATCTCCTTCCTTCTCGGCCGACTGAATGTGTGTATAAAAGCGGCTTCCTTTATATATACCTACCATACACATTAGCCATGTCTAAATCTAGACTCCCGCATTGAAAACAGCGTGTAGAAATTTGTTTTAATACAAAGAAATATGTAAACACCCTTGTGCCGTTGAACGCACAAAGCTCAAATCGGCCATGTTCGTAACGGGCGCCATTACGTCTGGAGATGGCGGGAGGAATGGTTTTAAAAGGGAATACATCCGCCATTTCTTTTGTGTCTGTGTGTTCGAATCGACAACTGACGTTATCAGCAACTCAGAACCGTGGAATTAATACAACCATGTTCTCTTCTCATCGCAGGTGTGTGTGTGTAAACACGACCACTTGGTTTGCGAGCGAGTGTTATAGAATTTCAAATTGACTATTTGTGAAATCACCTTTGTTTTAAAAACACAGAAGGTAGAAAGGAACGCAGGAGACAAACAATACGGAAAATAAAAGAGGGAGAGAGAAAGAGAGATTGTGTGTAAGAATTATCTATTATATATCTTCTCTTTGTTCACACCAGCTTATCTATCTGAATTGATTTGCAACAATCGATCGATCTATCTATCCCAGTCTATTTGTATTGATCAACTCCTGTCAGTTTATATCAACTTAGCTATCTAATTTATCAATCATTTTTCTCCAATGTATCGATCGCCCAGTCTCTTCATATCTATCTATCTAAAAAGAATTACTGTGGGAAGCATTCTGTGTCTTTAATCAGTTGGTGATATTCGACTATTTCAGTCTTTATAATTACAGGTGAAACCTATTACCGATAAAAACTTTTAAATATTAGTGGAACCTTTTAATTGATATTATACTTGTATTGAACTTTAGATTAGTGAGAGATTTGAGGATACCATAAGCAATGAATAAATACACTCAATGTATTTATGCACTTTAAAAATTAGAGATATCTTCATAACAAATCTATTGGAGTGAATTATAGAGATTTTTTCGTGTGTTAGATCAAAACAACCTCAATTTTTTTACGAAAGAAAAACAACAAATGAAAACATTTTTAAGCGAAGAAAGGAAATATAAACACTTTTTTCATTCAATGTTACAACGTAGTCTCCGTACGGAGAACACAATTAGATAATCCACGCAAAATCCGACATTGAAAAAAGCTATTAAATATGCAGCAACAGTTTTAATCTCACTTAAACCCTTTTAATCTTCCCTTAATCTGCCATTGGAAAGCTGTTAATCTCTAAATGGATATCTTTAAGCCAGTCTGCAATTAACTGGGTCGTTCCCAACAGATCGACAATGATCCCGGTCTCGTGATGACGTTGAGATTTTCTAAGCTGTCAACGTTGGACGCCATTTTGTTTTAAGGGTAGAGAACTCTTAAATCACTTCATGCATTAAGGAACCTTTTAATCTTGCGTGCTCGGATTTGGAACAGACAAAAACAGATCGATTAAAATTTCAATATCTCTATTAGAAATGTTAGAACAAGTAAGACAAGTACTAACCAAAAAAATAATTGTTCCTATTGAATATCTTCAGCGCTTGTCTTCTGTTGATATGTTAAAATTCAAGGTCATAATATGACATTTTACTGATATTTTGATACATCTGGTAGCTTGAGCATTTCCTCACGAGAGCCCTACGTTCAATCATGGGATTGGATAGCAGTAGAGGGTTACTAACCTGGAAGTTCAACATAAAACTACCCTCAACAGTGTGCAGGTCATGATTTTGAAGCTCAAAGGCGAGATATTGCAAAATTCTGATGATGGGTTTCTGATTTTGAGATTGCACGCAAAAGGATCGAATTTTGGGATTCCGTTCTAAAGTGTTCTGAGATTCCGTTCCAAGATCCATAATCATCAAGTTCTTACGCTGTGAGGAAGGGCCCAGATTTTGACGTTGCTCTTGGAGACAAAAGATGGCTAGATACGAATCTTATGCACCAGTTGCACATGAAGGGCCAGATTTTTAGACGTAAACAATTGCAAGATTTGGACCATAAGCAATGCATCTTGAGGTTGCTTTTCAAATAAAAAGAATGCTATATTCGGACTAGATTTTGAGATAGCGCATTAAATGACCAGATTTTAAAAATCACAGCATTCGAATCATGAAACCCTTCAGACAAAATAGCGATGTTTTATTTAGGAAGCCTTTAAAAAAAATATTTTCATCTTATAGATTATAGTATATATTCATGAAATAAAAAGTGTATTTCGCAAAAAACATCATTAATTTTTGAGGTTTTCAATCAATCATTTAATACAAATCATCAGTAGCAGAAAATCCACTCTTGAGATATTGTGCGAAGTTTGATTGATTGTATTCTAAAAACAACTTGAATTTGCTTGCAAACCCTTTTACGTCTGAACTCAATTATCAATTTAGTTTAATGAAAAATATTCTTGCTTGCTAACACATAATTGTAGTAGTGGACGTAATAGTCTTAGGTTATCCTAATATTTTTGCCGATTGCCATTGTTATTAATTTTTGACTAGTTTTTGGGTCCACGCCTACAACGTAACTGGGACCGATCAAAAGACGCTTTCCGGTCGGTTAGTCGATTGGTCGGTCCCAGCTACAAAATAGGAAGGAAAGAAGAAGTGTGATGTTTAAAATGATGTGACATAATTCAGAAACCAACTGCTATGATGGCATGATAGAGTCAGGTATTTCTGCATTTGGAAAAGGCCAAACACGCCAAAATAGCCATTCATGGTTTTTATTGAAAATATTACTCTTGAAATATTTCCATATTGCAATAGTGTACGAGATACGACTGACTTAAAACAAAGACTGTTTGCTCATTTTCTTCCTCCACCTGCAACTACTACCACGGATTGTGAACGTGACAATGAACTTATGGTTCTTGTTTTTTTCATCTTATTCTTGTCACTTGTTTACATCTAGTAGTAGTAGTAGTAGTAGTAGTAGTAGTAATAATATACCTAATAGTCCGTAGTTGTCAAGATCTCTTGTAATCATTAATTATTAACCCTTTTTCATCTTAATTCACATATTAATTTAGTCCGTCCAGAGAGATTCTTCGAAAAATACTGGGAAGGTAATTTCATTTTGTCGACGATTTTTTTAATCATCACTATTTTAATGTTTATTGTTGGACATAGGTTTTCCTTGGTATTCGCCAGATCTCACTATCGCGGACTGAGCCTGTCTAAATCGTTACACCATCTTATTTTCTGTCGGTCACAGTTTTGCATATGATTTCTTGGGATCCACTCCCATCAATGGTCTTCAACAAGACCTGCCCATTCAAGTTTTCCCCATGGATTCTACAACATATCTGACCCTGTTTTTCTCTGATATATTCTACTATCTTGTGACATATTCGTGTGATGTTAAGCGTAATCCTCTCTTGGGAGCATAACATGGTTCTTAGTCTGAGAGACAATCATGTTTTAATAGTTAGTGTTTAATTAAGTTCTAGCAATTATTTTCTGCCTCCGTAAGAGAACAATGTCTGACAGGAGATCATAATTTAATTTTCCTCGTTACAATTATTTTCTACATAAATAATTAAATTAATAAAAGATGTAGATGTCAAAAAATGATCAATGTAAAATCTAAAAACAAATATGAGTAAAAAAAAATACGAATGAATGTACGCTCGTCGATAAATCAATAGAAATAAGTGAAGTGAAAATTTATGATTTTTAACGCAGATTACTTCCACAGGGTCTCGCACGCTCTCTCTCTCTCTCTCTCTCTCTCTCTCTCTCTCTCTCTCTCTATCTCTATCTCTTTCCCTCTCTCTGTTCACACAATCACATTTAATATATCCATACAACTATATATCATCTCTCTTTCTCTCTATGTATATATATGTGTCTGTGTGTATATATATATATATGAAGATAGATACGAAGATGTAAATGTATATATATATATATATATATATATATATATATATATATATATATAAAGAGAGAGAGAGAGAGAGAGAGAGAGAGAGAGAGATTGATAGAGAGAGAGATAGAGAAAGAGATAGAGAAAGAGAGAGAGAGAGGAGACGAGAATGAGCAATAGAAAGAGGGATAACTTGTGAGAAGCCACATGGTTAAAAATCATAACAAAACATTTTATACTCCGTCTCTCTATATATAAGTATACGATTCATCCCAGGCCCCTATCTATCCAATTATCTATCTATCTATCTATCAGTCTAGCAATCTATCTATCTATCTATATATCTATCTATCTATCTCTCTCTCTCTATATATATATATATATAATCTTTCGTCCCTGGGGCTCGATCTTGCAAACAACTGGTTTAAAGGATGGGGTCGAGTTTGCACTTTACGAGAAGCGAACATGGCGTCCAGTGTTTGTTTTGCAGTGGGTCTGTATATATTTTGCGAACATCCTCTTCTTCTCTCTTTTACCCATACATCTGATCCTATACCTCCCACTATCTCAATCTCCAATATTTCAACCTAACATTCCAAATCATCATTTTATGGATCTGGGAATGCTTGAAAGTTTTTAGCTTATAAATTAATTGCAATTGCTTCTTCGATTTACGCCATTTCGGCTTATAAAAGGTGTCCATAGGAAGACTCCACTCTGAGATAGTGAAGAAAAACCCGTGGTATCTTAATTATTCTCTCGCTACAAATGTTTCGTAGTGGATACCGTATATTTCAGAAAATATGACGAGTTTTTTTTTACTCAATAAATGGCTCCAAATCAGCTGTTCTACTCAACTCATTCAAAATTGGCCAATACTTTTGCTTATATGAATACAGCTGCAACAGATGCAATGCACATCAGCAAGTGATAACGCCCGTTGTTTGAACTCAATTCATTGCAATGGCTTCGCATGAAATAAATGCTTTGTGGGCAGTATGCAATGCGATGCATATTCTTAAATATCCATTTAAAATAATTTTTTTCAGGTAGATTCGTCATGACTGATGAGAATTCCAATTTTATAACCTAAAAACAACTATCTGTTGAAAACGAAGAGAAATTCTTGCTCCAGAGACAGCAGACACAGAGCAATAAACAGTATATCTATCTATTGGAAGGGATATCTCTCACGACGATGTCAGCAAAATGACGGACTCGGCTGATTATTCGAGTTGATTTTGTTCAATTTAAATGCTCAATCTCGAACTTGATTTATATTCACTTATATTCGATTTGGTGTAATGTTTGGGTAGTCGCCCTTGGAACACATCACCCCCACCCAAAGCAAGTGATGTGGCTGGGCCTTTTGGTATCGAGGTCCCAGCAGGAACGGCTGATATAATTTTTTGTGTGCAAATCATGGGGAGTTATGGGTCATGCCCTGCCACGCTGGCCCATCATTCAACGTGCACATGAAAGAATAATGCTGGACCTCACATGGAGAGACCACAAGACAGCACAGTACATCCGAGAAAAGACAAGACTTAGGGACATCATTGAATCCTTTAAAAATCTCAAATGGCGGTGGGCCCGCCATGTTGCAAGAATGGCAGACAATCGATGGACATCACGACTCACAACATGGATCCCCCTAGACCACATGCGCAACTGAGGCTGGCAAAATGTAAGATGGAGAGACGAGCTAGATAAGTTCAGGAAGTACTGGCTCCGTGACGCCCATGATAGTGAAGTGTGGCAAATCCTGGGGAAGGTCTATGTCCAACGACGGATGCTAAAAGACTGATGATGATGATGATGATGATAATGATGATGATATTCGATTTGAAGTATCCCTTCTCTCAATATTTATGGAATCTTATATTCGATTTAAAGTATCCGTTTTCTCATCATTTATGGAATCTTGTTATCTCTCAAATCAATTCCCGACCCCTCTCTTTCAACAATCGGTATTAGAAACTGTCATCAAAACTGTCAACATAAGTTTCTTCAGTTTTCAAGATAGGCTGTCTGAGTGTCAGTCTCTCTGGCTATGTATTTATCACACATATAGGCCTCACCATTGGAGCTAAAGGGATGAAAAACATTTAATCTTTATTCTGTTGAGAAAAAATGTTTTATTATCTATTCAAAATCCTCCCCATAATATATATTTTTTTTAATCAGGAGTTTAATTTGAAATGTAAGTTTATACTAAATCGTTCCCTTAGTTTGTGTCTGGTAGCGAACACACTTTTCTTTTTCTTTTAAATCAGACTTTTTTTTTATTCAACATTGCCCAACATAAGACGGGAGAAGTAATTTATTAATTGATCATCCCGATATCCTATTTTAATTGATCGCCCCACCTCGGTATGCTACCGAAAAACGTTTATTAGATGATTTACCAGATCTGTGGGCTGTAATGATTCACTGGAGTACTTGGAAGAATACGCTCATTATAACTCACCCAAGCCCGATAACTGTCCATATCGAGCTTCTGTGGATAGCCACCTAATCATAATACTAGTCCATTAAATGCTGTAATTATTATTTCAGTTAAATGTCTGTCTAATATGCAAGCATATGAGGCAGTTTCTTTTTCTTCTTCTTAACGATAATCTCTCTCTCTCCCCCCATCTCTCTCCCTACCTACCTACCTACCAACAAATATACCTGCCCCTGCTATCGTCCTTCCCGCCCACTGATTTCCAGCCGGCTCAAACAAACATTGATCACCCTAGCTCTCCCAGCAGCCGACCCAGCACTCGACGTCTGCTAAGCAACTTGAAAACTTCATATCAGCCGATTCTCGCGTATCTCTCTCCCCTGGACGTATTACCTCACGTCAACAAAATTACTTCTTGTTCTCCTCGCACATGGAGTACGGACCCGACACTGATATGGAGCTACTTACTAAAAGTCGTGGATTTTACACGTACGATAATGGACCGATGCTAGACTTTTATGTACTCACGATAAAGGTTAGTCATGTATATAAAAAAACAAGTTTAAAAAATTACTATTTTGGAACGTCACGTGTATAATCGTAAATGATTTTAGTACTTTCACCCTCTGGGGATACAGGCTCGATAGAAAGTCAAGGATTTTACCTAAATCATAATGGACCAGCGTTATGAATGTGAAGAGATGCTGAAGGTTAGTCACGTATATAAAAGTAAATATTTTACAAAATCAGGTGTATGCAATCGTTACGTGTTTATTTACACGCGTGATTATAGACCAGTGTCAGAGTTTTAAAAAAAAATGTAGACGAAGGTTTGTCATGTATGTTAAGGGCAACTATTTCACAATATTAGGACTAAAAATTTCATGAGCGTCCGCGGAAGGGGTGCAAAAGGGGCATTCGCTCCTCCCCTGGATCAGGCGAGTCGGTTTGAAAGTTGGAACATTAATTATAGATATAAGGGTTTACCATGAACAGTGACAGCTTGGAACGAGTCACACTTCAAGCACTCTCTAGTCCCTTACCTGACTACTAACATTCGGATATATCTTTATATCCTCCCATCTATCAATATATGTTATTGCCATCCCCACCCCAACCAGAATATATGCTTTTGCTCCTCCCTGACAAAATGGCAGCGGACGCCCATTACTAGAATCGTAAATGCATATATCTATCTGCATTTTCTACGCTTAGTCTGTCACTGGGTCACAATTGTAAAAATATTTTAAAAGTACGGATGGAAATTGAAGAGTATACCAACTTCTCAATTCGTAGTTATCTAGTATGTTCAATGTCTACTAATGGAAACATTACCGTATACCTAGTTCCCCAAACTAAATCTTACCGTAAACCTAGTTCCCCAAACCCATTCCTGTCACTGGCAAAAAGGTATATGTATGTATTTTGTAAGTTTAACTTCGTTTTGTTCAAGACCAAAAGTTTGAGGATTGAATTAAAAAAGTAGAATTTAGTTTTTTTAGGGGCTGTGTGTGTGTGCTTATATATATATATATATATATATATATATATATATATATATATATATATATATATATATATATGTATGCATGTATGTATGTATATCATCCTCATTAGCCATTATAAGTTCAATGCTGAACAAAGGCCTTTTCCATCTCGTTTCATGATAATCGCGATTGGGCTGATTTCGGTCACGACAAAGCAGTAAACCTCTTTATCCCATCCCTCCTTCTTGTGTCTGTTTTTTCCTACTGCGTTCACTGTCTCATGGGCACCGATGGGTTAACCCTTTGCTCCAGCTGTTGTCATTTCTTCATGACCATGTACGCGTAATTGAATATATGTACGTATGCATGAAAACTTGATAACAGCCGGTTCTGGCCTTTCTCTCTCCTCTGGACATATTACCTCGCTTCGTCCAGATTACTTGTTGAAACCTGAACGGGGCTAAAAGTCATGGATTTTACACGCACGATAAAGGTCCAGTATTTAACTCTCAAAAACCGGAAAAGAAGGCTAGTCATGTACATCAAAGTTACGATGTTATAATCTAAGGTGAATAATTGGTAACATTAAATACGTATTCTTGGATGCCCAATTGCCACCCCTTCCCCCCGCCTAGTGATTTGGGGTCTTAGTTGAATTGATTTTATTTGTGAACAAAATTCAATTAGTTTGACTGTATCCACGAATTTCAGAGATTTTAAAATCCTTTTCCTCCAAAAATCTGAATCGAAACCAAGAATGTCTTCGTCCATGTCAATACTGTATGTTTTTACTTCCCATATACCTATCCCACCCCAATTGCAAACCCTCTCCAACGACTTTCTTTCGGATCTTACTGAATTGTGCCAGTGACCCTAATTTCCGACCCTGCTTACCAAATTGTAACAGATACTCCTTGCTTATTCTGATCCGCGGCAACTAAGCACCTTGTATTTCAGTCTAGTTTAATATTTTACTGTAAAAAGGTATACATATGAATGTCCGTATTTATTTAGTTGAGCTTCGTTTGGTAAAAGACAATAGCTGTGGGAAATGAAAACAAAAAAATTCAATTAAGGTTTCTACCCTTTTCTCTTTCTCTCTGTCTATCTATCTCTCTATCTATCTCTGTCTGTCTGTCTCTCTATCTATCTCTGTCTGTCTCCATCTCTCTCTCTATCTGTATGTCTCCCCCCCTCTCTCTCTCTCTCTTTCTCTCTCTCTCTCTATATATATATTCTTATGTATGTATATATGTATGTTTGTTTATATATATATATACACACACACACACACACACACACATATATATATATATATATATATATATATATATATATATATATATATATATATATATATATATATATATATATATTCATGTATCTATTTATGTAAACTTGATAACAGTCAATTTCCGCTTATTTCTCCCCTGGGCGTTTTAGCTCATGTCGACAAAACTACTAATTTTCAATTATTTTCACACTGGAAACACGTTGTTAGATTTTTAAAAACTAAAACATAGAGATAATGATGTATATGAAAGTATCTGTTTTACTTTGCAAGGAGTATAAATGCGTATTTATGTACGTGCAGAGCCATTGCTACCTACTTGGTCAAACTAGGCAGCTGCTAAGGGCGCATACCCCAGAGAGGGCAGTACGACAGTGCAGCACCTTCTGGGGCTTTCAGGGGGATAATTAGAGGAAGATCGAGCAACAAAGAGCGTAATAAAATATCCCATGTCTCACCTAGGGAGCAAGAGACTCTCACACCGACACTATATACATACTTACACGGATGATAATTGACTTGTATTAAATCTTTAAAAACTCAACATGAAAATTAGTCGGTGTATAACCGAAAATGCATACTTACTAAGGTTAGCTTAGTTTTTCCCGAGGCCAAAACTATTAAGAAAAATAAAAAGATTAATACATATGTGTTCATATTAAATGAGTTCAGCTTAGTGCGGACCAAGATAGCAGGGGTAAAAATTGCACTAAAAAATATAATGTAGTTATTTTTGGAGATTGTGACACACACACATCAACATATATATGTATTTATTATTACGGGTTTCATCAGCTGTTTATATATATATATATATATATATATATATTTCATCAGCTGTTTGTATATATATATATATATATATATATATATATATATATATATAGACATATATATATATATATATAAACAGCTGATGAATATATATATATATATATATATATATATATATATATATATATATATATATATATATATATATATATATATAACAGCTGATGAAACCCGTAGTAAAAATATGAATATGAATAAAAAAGTAACTAAACCAAGATCCCAAATTTAACTACAAAAGGTATTGGAATTCTAATAACACATTGGATTGAAGATGACTTGCGTGAAACGTAGTCGTAGATGCTGTAGCCCTATATAAAATTAGACAAATAAAATATCCTTTTCAGAGATGAAAAAAATGGAAAATTCACATATACACACAGATACACACACACACACACACACATATATATATATATGATATCATAATATGCAGAAAACTATACACACGCACGCACACACGGTCATAACTACGTATAATGGTAAAGTGATTTCAAACATTACCCAGTGTTTGTTTGAGATATATTTGGAAAAGAATTTGCATCTATGCACATATTCGCACTAACAGAAGATCACACGCACGTACATATCCGCACTCATACGTACACATGGATGCATAAACGTCTATAAAAATTAAAACATACATCTTTTTTCTCTAATTGTTGAGTCTAGACAATAAACTGGGTCATATCCAGACGATATGACCTAGTTTATCGTCGAGTCGTGAAATAGACCAATGTAACTTATAATCTCACATGATATATAAACAACTGATGATGCCAACAAGAGGCAATTTATACATTGTACCATAATAACAGAGTGTCAGGGAAACGGGAGAAAACACTTAGGAAAATTACATAAATTGCATTTACAGATATTGGGAAATGAAGTGAAGGTGGACTGAAGTGAAACCAAAAAATCTATCGAAAACATTCTTTAATATTTCGTGTGTAAAACTGTGAAACTTCTTAGATGATATATATATATATATATATATATATATATATATATATATATATATATATATATATATATATATATGCGTGTGTGTGTGTATATATATATATATATATATATGGGCGAGCAGTCCATTTTATTCAATTGTTCGATATACATACGCTATCTCAGGCAAATTATATTTCCACCGTGTATTAACGGGAGGTCATTTCAAATAGAATTTCAAAGTATCATGACGTAATTATAATTATTTTTGTCGGATTATGTATTCATTTCTTAATGATGTAGTTAATCGCATTCAAAAACAAATAGAACAGGTATGGACAGTGAATAGACAACAAAAGATTTCGGACATATGTATGTGAACAATAGGAAGTGAGGCAGACTCAGGAGAAAAAGTGTATAGAGACTTAGTTCATTAATTAGTTAATCCATGAATGAATCGATTAGTGTGCTACACATGTTTCGGGAGGTGTTCCCATCTTCAGTAGTATGTGTGTGTGTGTGTGTGTGTGTGTGTGTGTGTTCGCCTTTCAGTGGTTAATAGGTTTCCGTAGAAAATGAATTCACCTTTAGATGTTTTGCTTTGGAAGTGAAAATTGGGAACAAGATATGGTAGTAGCAGCTGAAGAAAGTCTTGGAGAGGCCATAAGATGTCAGGGTTGTAGGATCGTGGTTTAGGTATAGATTGTGCGGGTATGTTGGGGTTAGTGCACATGGTTGGGTTAGAGAGGTCAATGGACTTCATATGTAGTATCCTTACAGGTCATGGAAAGTTTGATGGTTATGAGTTGTGCAAATAAAATGCCATAGAAAGGTTTTAATAGGTAGATTTCTGTGCGATTGTGAAGTTCTCAATATTAGATATTCATGGAGGCGGGTAGAATATGGATGTGACGTTGTTAGTAGTTGGAATATGATATTGAAGTTAGGATTATGATATTAAAGATCTGTGTGGTTAGGGTTGTTGAATTTAGTGTTAGTCCATTAAGGGAGAGAGTTCTAAGTTTGTTGATCCGCAGGTCTTCATGTCTTCGTAGAATTTTTGTTATGCCTGCAGGTATATTTTTTTCTATTTACTCAATGATTGTGAACCCAGCGTCTGAGTCAAAATTATGTCCAGGAGTGTGGAAGTGTTGTTTTACGGGGAGTGGACTGGTATGGTTTTGTGATTTGATTCTGTGTCGATAACTATTAGGTCTAATGTTGAATTGCCACTCGGACTTGCCTTTGTATAGTAATTTGCCTCTATTACACTCTTGGAGGTATATAATATTCTTGCTACGACGGTTAGAGTTATGGTATCTTAAGGCGGTTTCAGCATGGACTATTTCTGTTGTTGCACAGTTGACAGAATTTAGTGGTTTTATGGATGATGTTACATGAGACTTTATTGTTTATTATTGTGTTGCTGCTAATCATATCTTTGATGTTTTTGGATCAGCAGTAGGCAATGATACAGTTCTACGAATATCTCTTTGAGTTCTGTTTTAAGTATGAGGATATTCCATCTTTTGTTGATCATATGGCATTAGTGTTGAGGGTGGTTTGGAGGTTCCTATTACTATCTATATATATGCAGGTGTCTAGGAAAGCTATACAATCAGTAGGTGTCACATTATAAAATTTAATCGGATCGTGTGTAGAGTCTACGTATGCGAAGAATTTCTCTTGTTCATCTTCATCTCCTGTGCATATAAAACGAATGTCATCTATGTATCTAACGAAGAAGATGCAGCCTGTCTATCTCCGGGTATATTTTGGTCTCTTCGAATTTGCCCATGAAGAAGTTCGCATAAGAGTACCTAATGTACCCATGGCACAGCCTTTCATCCGGAGGAAGTGTCTATTTTTGAAGTTGAAGGTACTGAGTCTCAAATGTGTTGCATAAGGGTGGTAATTGTTTCAGTTCTGGGTTCTTTAGTTGTTCCATTGTTGAGGGAAATTTGAGGGCTAGAATGCCTTCATTGTGTTTAATGTTAGAGTATAGAGATTTGACATCCATATTGACTAGAAGTGCTTTGTGTGGGATTGTTTTGATGTGCTCGTTTTTATTTAAAAGGTCAGTAGTGTCGCGTATGCAGGATTTGATTGCGCTGTTAAGGGTTGGGTGTGGTGATCTGAACATTTCCATACTTTGGTTGTGTGGCACTTTGTGGGGGAAAGACTGATGTACCTGGGTTATCTAATTTATGGATTTTGGAAGTAGAAAACGAGCAGTTTTTGTAGAAGTGGGTTTAAGTGTAATCAGCGTTGCATTATCTATTATGTCATTGTTGTGTATCTTAAGGAGCGAGTTATTATGTTTTGGTATTCAGCGAAGGGATCACCCAGGAGTTCTTTATGAAATTCTGTATTGTTTAGTTGTATGTTTGCTTCTAACAGTTATTCATCAAGCCCCTAAATGACTATAGCCCCCACCTTATCTAGTGTAGTGATTATTAAGTCTGTATTAATTTTAAGTTTGTTTAGGGACTTGTTCTATAGTGGTGAGGTTATCATGTGGTAAGAGTTGATTATTGCAATTGTTAATGTAGGCTTTAATGTCTTCTATAACTGCTTGTTCAAATGTTTAGAGAGTGATGTCTATTTTCCTGAGGGTGAAAGATTTGTTGGGGTCTTTGAGTCTATCTAGGATATCACTATCATGGTTTGATTTGCCAAAGTGGGCTGTAAGTTTAATTCTTCTAAAGAAGTCATTAAGGTACTTGTTTAGTATGTTCTTGTTGAAGTGTTGGGGGTGGGGACAGAAATTTAGGCCTTTATTCAGGAGTATAAAGGAGTCTCTAGTGAATCTAAATTTATTTAGGTTAATCACTTTGCCTTCTGGGTTTTCGTTGATTCTAATGATGTGTGGTAATTGTTTACTAAGTGTTCACAGATTCTTATTAGGATATATATATATATATATATGTATATATTCTGAGTATATATATATACAACTGTAAGTCCCAGTCACATTGTCTATCTGAGGATCTGAATAAAGCCAAACGAGAGTATACCATTGCCATAAACGAAATTTATGTATTTAGTCGATATATCATCTTTACTCTAAGTAATGAGCAGTGTTGGAATAACGATTTTTCCGAATAATATATACGACTTGTGGTACACATTTCACCTACACACACACACGCACACACATGCACACACACACACACACACACACACACACATATATATATATATATATATATATATATATATATATGCGTGTGTGTGTGTGTGTGAGCATATGTGTGTATGTATAACTATACACGGGTACTAGTCTTACTGACTAATCTCAGTGTTTTCTAAGACAGGTCAGATTATCTCTCTTGTCAGATTATCTCATATCATAAGTCATGGGGTCATGTTGATTTCATTACGCATCGAAATCGACTGCAAACACTTCAGGCACATCTATTATACACTTATAAATGTACATTTGAAAGAAAAAGCAAATGAAAATTAAAAAGTATTCGCCAAATTTTGGTCGAATTTATACTTATTCGACCATCTTTTAACGCACGTAGACACACAAACACACACACACACACACACACACACACACACACACACACATATATATATATATATATATATATTTACACACATGCAAATATCTGTATGAAGGCTGAAGCATGAGAACTAAGCAACGTACACATGGAAGAATCTAGCTCAGTCTCGAGGTATCACAAAACAGTGCAGTATATTAGGGGAAAATAGGAGTTCAAGATATCATAGAATCCATTAGGAAACTCAAATGGCAATGGGCTGGTCATGTTGCAAGAATGGTAAACAATCGATGAACATCATGACTCACAACACGGATCCCCAGAGATCAAATGCGTACCGAGGCTGGCAGAATATGAAATATCGAGACAAATTGGACAGGTTCAGAATGTATTAGCTTCGCAGAGCCCACGATAGAAACGCCTGGTAAATCTTGGGGAAAGTCTATGTTCAACGATGGACGATAAAAACTGATGATGATGATGATGATGATGATGGTGGTGGTGGTGGTGGTGGTGATGATGATGATGATGATGATGGTGGTGATGATGATGATGATACCCATATATTTCAAGTCAACAAGCGTTTGTGTCATAGGGTCCATTTCATGTGCACACAAAAAACTTTCCCGGTCTCTTCATATATATATATATATATATATCTTGAGGCAGATGAGTCGACCTTAGGATACGACCACAATTTTTGTCCGAATTTCATTGTTTTCGCTCACTACTTAGTCAGTGTATTTGAATCTGATCTCAGGGACGATCCCAATTTCATATATATATATATATATATATATATATATATATAGTCATGTACACTTTCTCTTCTTTAACGCTAGAAAAGAAAAGTCTACTTTCATGTAGTCGCTAAGTGAAAAAAAATTCCCCAGTCTCTTCACATATATATATATGCATATACATATATATAAGTGGATTTCAGTCGTTACACGATTGATATATCATTCAATTTAAACAATGTAAATAGAATGAAAAATTACAGCAGCTGTAGGAGTTGAACCTGCTTATATGTTTCCGTTGCGAAGCACTAAACACTATGCTGAACAACCCGCTGAAAGGTCGAAGGTCGAATAACTGCTTTTAACCCGAATTCTCATCTCGTTTATTTTCGGTCTTTTTTTGTTCCTTTCAAGCAATTGCTCATTCTATTTACGTTGTCTAAATTGAATATATAAATATATATACCTTACAGCAAATGAAGCGACCTTGAGATAAGACCCCAATTTTACTCTGAATTTCATTGTTTTAGCTCAATGGTTTGTCTCTGTGTTCGAATCTGATCTAGGCAGGGAACAATCCCAATTTTTGGTATCATATATATATATATATATATATATATATATATATATATATATATATATATATATATATATATATAGTGGTGACATCCACAGACAGCTGTTTTGATGTATCACAGCTCCTCAGTGTGGCAATAGACTTTCCATTATCCCATCCAGTACCGTGAGGCAGAATTGAAACCTTCACATCCGGAGGCCAATATCCTACCTCTGGACTACGGAACTGAACAGTCAGTAAGGCTGAATTTAAGCGATATATCCATTTACACAGAAATTCCTCATTCGCCAGGGTGCTCTATTTCTATGGAAGAGCATTGCGTAAGCTCACAATGGATGAGTTATCTCACTTAAAGAGTGCTCAGCTCTGAATAGAGGAGCATTAATCATTGTGCCATCCACAGAGAACTGTTTCGATGTATTTCATCTCTTCAGTGTGGCTAAAGACTTTACATTATATATATATATATATATATATATATATATATATATATATATATATACAAACTTTCCATCCTTCAACGCTGGAAAGGAGAAGTCAATTTTCATATAGTCACTAATCCATGTTCCACACAAGTAATCTTCAATCCTATCAGTGTTATTCCACCATGTTATTCCATGTATTCTGATGGGTTTTTTTTCAATTTAAATTTGGGCGGGATTTCCACCATCAAAACTAGGAAAAAGATTTAAGTTGGCCACCTTGGAACCGGTTGATAACGTCAAGCAAAGGATACAAGAATTGGAAGAATTTACATAAATGATTATCAATTTACATTCATTGTTGAAAAAATTACATTCATTGTTATCAAATTCATTGTTATAAACGTCTTTAATTTAGACAACATAATATGATTAATATAAATATTGTAATATGATTTCTGATTGAATTGCAATCTCTTGAATATTCGAATAGCCAACCATTGTTCCTTTTGACTAGAATTATATTTTTTTTTCTGGAATCTTTAGTTGACTTTCATTGCTGCAAATCAGACCGTCAGTCTACGACAGTAAGTCAATAGAACAGCTTGGAAATGGAGAATGAAGAAAAAGCCCTTGGTCAGACTCGAACTTCCACCCCTTTAACCTCTTTTGTCAAATTCAGGTCCAAACCTGGAGTTGACTTTGTTTTCCTACTATAACAACAAAAACAAGAACAATCCTCATCAAATTTAGGAGAGTAAAAATTAATATTCCCCACTGTATATTGAAACAATGACCAACTGATTGGCAGTGGTGTCTCTTACCGACTGAACTAAATTGACAAGTATTGTGTGTTGACCAAAATTTATGTTAGAAATACTCGAAGGTTTATTTCATTCTGATAAATAAATAACATTTCCCAACGGTGATTTGAAATCACAACCAAGTGATTGGTAGCCGGCTCTTCCATCAACTGAGCCAAGCTGACAAGTTTTAAATATCTACGAAATTTGTCTTGCCAATTCGCAATGTCCTTATTCCATTCAATAGCTAACTACATTTATATTAAGAATATTTTAATGATTTCTTCTATTTATTATAGATTCAATGCAAAAGTTACAGAAATCATTTTGAGAATAGAAATAAGAGTGGAGTTTGATCCTGCAGCAACCGGGCTTGTATTCTTTATTTTACTCATTGCTGCAGACTGACTGTCTGTAGTTGCGATAAAAAAGCAACTAAGAAATTCAAGATGAAAGAAAACACTGGTCTAAAATTAATAATATTTGACAGTACTTCATCTGATAAAAAGTAAATCAGGATTACGGCTTCTGTTTCTTGCTAAATATAATATACAGACAAGATTTTCAGATTAGAGAATTGTCTCAGCGCAACCGAGCGAGCAGAATCGGATTTGACTTTTTAATTGGAGATTGGTTTACTCGAAATGATAATTTAAACGATATAGATAGATAGATATAAAATAATTGGATAGATAATCATGATCAGATAGATAGATAGATTGATAGATAGACAGATAGATATGAATAGATACATATAGATATAAACAGACTGGATAGATACACATGAATAGACTAGGTAGATAGATAGATAGATAGATAGATAGATAGATGGATATGAATCGATACATAGATAGATATAGACTGGGTATATACGTATAGACAGACTGGATAGATAAACATGAACAGATTCGATAGATAGATTGATGGATAGGTAAATGGATAGATATGAATAGATAGATTGATACATATTGACTGGATAGATACATATGAGCAGACTGAATAGATAGATAGATAGATAGATAGATAGATAGATAGATAGATAGATAGATAGATATGAATAGATACATATAGATATGAACAGACTGGATAGATACACATGAATAGACTATATAGATAGATAGATAGATAGATAGATAGATAGATAGATAGATAGATAGATAGATAGATGAATGGATATGAATCGATACATAGATAGATATAGACGGGGTATATACATATAGACAGACAAGATAGATAAACAACAGAATCAATAGATAGATTGATAGATAGGTAAATGGGTAGATATGAATAGATAAATTAATATATATTGATCGGATAGATACATATGAGCAGACTGAATAGATAGATAGATAGATAGATAGATATGAATAGATAAATATAGATATAAACAGACTGGATAGATACACATGAATAGTCTATATAGATAGATAGATGGATAGATATGAATCGATACATAGATAGATATAGACTGGGTATATACATATAGACAGACATTGTACAGTGAAAATTTCAGATCAAAATAATGGGTACTAACTAATAACAACTGCATTTCAGGCTACATATATATTCAAATATATTCAAACGTTTTTGTGCAGCACATTTATTTCATTATATATATATATATATATATATATATACATATATATATATATATATATATATATATATATATATATATATATATATATATATATATATATATATATATATATATATGTTGAGGCACAAAATTTATCTCAACTCAAAATTCTCACTTTTGATTATTTACGGTCTATATCTCTTCTATACGTTTCTTTCACACGACTGTAATGTATTAAGAAATGGCTGTATGATCCAACAAAATAAACAGTACTAAAATTAAAGAAAATGGGGCTGCCGCAGGAATCGAACCTGCGAACAATAGGATAGCCACTTCAACGTAGCGTTGTTCTTAATTGTTTATTCTATTTATGTCGTCTTGGCCAAGTGATATATTAATTGTGTAGTGACAGGAGATCATTTCAAAGAATAGGTTCAACACAATATAACGCAATCTATTATCATTCTGTTGTATCATATATCTACTTCCTTATACCTAAACGTTGGGTTGAAAGGAACGAATGGGGCAGATAGAGACTGCAAATCAAAAAAAAAAAAAAAAAATGAGAGTTCGTGGAGGAGAACGTTATTTATGCCTTTGCATTACTGGTGGCTGTTTAGCTCAGTGGTGAGAGCAACGCTTTATTGAAGCAGCTACCATATACGTTTATCATCACCATCATCATCATCATCATCAGTCTTTTAACATCCGTCGTTGGTCTTGAGCCTTCCCCAGGATCTGTCACATCTCTCTATCATGGGCGTCGCAAAGATATAATCATCATTATTAAGAAATGTTTATATAATCTGACAGGAATATTTATAAACGCGTTGAGGTATTTGAAATTATATCTGAAATGACCTCCCGTTCATACGCGTTGAATGTATCATTTGACTTATACTGCGTAAACAGAATAAACGGCGGTCTTCTTTTCTTCAGTTGTTTATTCTATTTACGTTGTCTAGGCCAAATGATACATTCTCTGTGTATCAACTGGAGATAATTTCAAATAGATTTCCAAATAATATAACACTTTTATGATTATAGGTATATGTATACATACTAATTTAAATCAACAACTAAGGTCATATAACAAGGAACCCTAACATTGGCAAACAGATTTAAGTAAGAAGAACATAAACTCAGAGAGGAAGCATACCACAAAGAACTGATGGATCAACTACATACTGATAATGAAAATGCCTGCTCCATACTTTCCTAATTTATAATTTATGAGTACCAACAAGCATAGCATATCAACTAAATAAAACAAAAAACTCAACAAGCAATGGCCAACCACTAGAAAAAAACGAAAAAATATGCAGAAATAGATCACAAGGAAAACCCTACCACCTAGAAAAATAGACCCCTCCCCCCCCCCAAGAAAATGTCCTAAATAGGAATCTAAAATAAACCAGATCACTTGCCTCGGGAAGCCCAAACAGCTCAGAAACATAGAGATGTTTGTGTAACAAATCCTTACTCCAAGATATTTTAAGCTCTACTCTAAATCAACTTAATGCTTAATGTATCAAGTACTCTATGAAATAAAGCAATGACACATCAGATAATGTATTACATTATATCATATTGCATTCCTGATTAGTGTTACACACACACACACACGCATACACCCCTACCCATATATATATATATATATATATATATATATATATATATATATATATATATCTTGCCCACTCCCTATCTATATTCCATACCCTGTATCTCACTCTTTCCAAATATATTCATCTTCCACTCTGTCTAAAAAACAAAATGGAGGACTTCCGTAGATAATTGTACCTTTTATCACAATCAATATTTTTGTAAAGTAGGGAGTACTTTACAGATCATAAATATGAATAAACAGTGAAAATGAATGCCGCATCAACGTCTGTCATTATTGTTGAAATCAGTCCAAATAAAACTAAAAAAAACAAACTTTTATGGTCGACGGTTTTTCACTTTTTCCCTTTTAAGAGTCACAATTGATCTTTTGAAAATTTCTTTGATATCTCAACTGGGCGCCATGATACGAAGCCATGAGTGTTTTATAAATAGGGTTTGTGATTTTCTTGATCTGGCGCTAAATGCAGCAAAAATCAATTTGTTTTCCTTATAACTTATCTTCTATTGAATTATTTTCACGACTGTTAATTTCAAATCTGTTTTTTTCAATCTTTTAAGCAAGCCAAGAATCACTTTAATCTATCAATCTATCTATCTGAGGAAAATAAGTATAGGGATATTCATGAAGGCACAACTCATATGTAAACAATGCATTCGTAATGCATTCTGAAAACTCCTATTTCTGTCGGGAGAAACTTGAGAATCGCTAATTCAGATTAGGGGTAAAATCACCCTCTTTTCATTGAATTATATTGATGTATAAACATTTCTTCTCTACTCTTCTGAGAAAGTATTGATATCCACGTACAAGTATTTGTGTTGGGTGTGCGTGTGTAAGAATTTTTATGTATTTCTCACATAATAAAACAGCTCATGTGTCGCAACGTGAACGCTGTCGGACTAAAAAGTTCCCATTCAATCAATATCAAAGGGAAAATATTCTATTTTGAGCAATGGTGCCTTACTCCCCTTCAAAATACTGGCTTTGGGATCTCACCAACTTATGCCAACATCCCTTTCACTTTCCACACTCTTCAAAGCAGTTTGTGAATTTCTCTTCCAGGATCGCCATCAACTGTCTTCTTGCGTCCACCTTAAATAACCAAAGAGTCCTGCCCGAGACGTGAAGAATGATTTGATCGATCAGTAGACATGCTTACTCAATCTCGACTCACTGCCGACTGAGTAATCGCACGGGAGAGTGTTCGCTCATGCATGCGCAGTAAGGTCCGTTCTGATAGGTTGCCAAGTTACATCAAAGCCACGCAATCGGTTCTCAAGATTTTCAAAATGGATGAATACTTTTCGCACACACCTCGTAGAATGGTACATGACGATGGAGATGACTGGAAATTTCAGCTCAATTCCAAGCGATGAAGTCAAAGGCACCAAAATGATAAAAAAAAATGCTACTTTCCTGGCAGCAACAGGAAGCTATAGTAAGAAAAACTAGAATCAAATCAGAAACAACAATAAGAGAAATCAAGAATGGTTGGGAGCAAATTCAGGAAACCAATATAAGACACAGAAGACAAAAAATCCTTGGTGAAACATCAAAGAGAGAATCTCAAGAGCAAAACTGAACCACGAAAATAGCAGCATCCGAACAACGAATTGTTCTATTAAATTAAAGCATGAAACCAACGACATCAATTATCTATCATATTCGGCAGCGTGGGTTGGCCCCAGAAGATCATGGTAGGACACATTAATATACACTGGATCATAATTTGTTTCTAACTTCCACGCTTGGCTCACTGATAGTTTTTTTCCGAAAATTACATGTACTGATTTCTTTTGTTGCCATTAGTGCTCTTTGTCAATTAAATCGACACATGAACAGGCCGAGTGTGGAAGCTAATGATAAGAAATAATTAAAACTTTACGACAAGAGGCCCTGTAGCTCATAATTCTTGGGTGTTTCGTCGTGGTATAATGGTTAGAAGGCTGATCATAGAGATCATCATCATCATCATCAGTCTCTTAATGTCAGTCGTTGGACATGGACTTTCCCCAGGATCTGCCACATTTCTCTATCGTTGGCCTCGCGGAGCCAGTATTTTCTGAATTTGTCTAGTTCATCCCTCCATCTTGTATTTTGTCGGTCTCAGTTTCGCTTGTAGTCTCTGGGGATCTATGTTGTGAGTCGTGACGTACATCGGTTGTTTTTCATTCTCGCAACATGACCAGCCCATTGCTATTTGAGTTTCCTGATAGATTCTATGATGTCTCGGACCTCCGTTTTCTTTCTGATTTATTGTGCTGTCTTGTGATCACTCCATGTGAGGTTGAGCATGATTCTCTTACGCGCACGTTGCATGCTTCTCAGTTTGTAGGTCTGTCTTTTGGTTAGGTTCCATGTTTAAGCTCCATAAGTGACTATAAGGAGGATGCATTGGTTTTATACTCTTCTTTTCAGGATTATTGGGATTGTCTTGTTTTTGAAGATTGAACTTGCTTTGCCGAAGGCTTGCCATCCTTGGGATATTTTTCGCTTAATTTCTTTTTTTGTGGACTTCATAGAGTTTTGCTGTCATAAGTAGATATTGTGGTCTATTTCCCAAGTTTTGCATCTTCGATTTTAACTGTTACGTCCTTATCCTTGATGTGATTGTTGCACATGACTTTTGTTTTACTGAAGTTCATGTGTAGGCCATATCTTTTGCTTTCTTCGTTTAGTTCATCTAGCATTAGCTGGAGGTCGTTAGTAAGTTCGATTCTTAACGAGTAAGTAATTATCACGCGTTGTTTTGACTATTTATAACTTCTAATGGGTAGATGTACATCGTAGCGGCGTTACTGCGTTATTGTGCCTTTCCACATCCTGCTTGTGGCTTTGTGTCAAAACCAATGTAAGCTCGGTAAACTACTAAATGATATGTTTCATGTTCATATATTAGGTGATCATTTGTTTCAGATTAAAAAAAAAACAGCTTTCGGGTACTCTAACTATTTCTATGACGTCATCTCCGACCACTTCTTATTGAACAGAGTGCCAAGTCTTGTTAGATCTTAACTCTCGGCTTTACAGAAGCGCAATTTCTTAGAGAGTGTCGTTCTCGGAGCAACACGTGGGGAGCCATATCGTGAACAGAAATGATAAATGTCACCCGTTTCATGAGCGACAAATTAATTGGGTGAGTTACGGTTCATGAAAACAGGTGAAGTATCTTATCATCATTGTGTGACCAGATGCAGCGATGATGTAAAATACAAGACTCGGTCACTCATGATAATGCCGATAAAAGATAGAGGTGACAAAAAAAACAAAACAAAAAACAAAAAAACAAAACAAAACAATATTACCATCACTGTAAACCAGTTGAATATAAACCGAGAACTTCTGATTTTCTTTAAATTCTCTGAATGAGATGTGAATAAACATCGCAATATTGCATTCAGAAACCGTCAACCAAAACTGCCACCAAAAATGTCAAGATAAGGTTCTTCAGTTTTAAATTAAATCTGGCTCACTGATTGGCTGGTCATCTATGAATTATTTAATAGGCTTAAAGGGCTGATAATGCTAACATTCACTCCTTATTATGTTCAACTTTTTTCTCAATCTCCTTTTCCAGTTCAGGTTTTTAGTGGGGGCTCAATTCAAAAAGTAAATTCATTCTGAATTGGTCACTTAGTTTTTGTCCAGTAGCATTAATGCCTGTTTTGTTTTGAGAATTCACAATTGTATTTTAGCTATCACCCCACCAACAAAAAGAAATAAAGGTGAATCATTCATTGATTCTCCATTGTACCAATTTGTTGGTTGATCACGTCCAATACAGCATACTGCCAAAAACAAATGTTGGTCTCTCGACAATTTCTATTGAATGACTAATCGGACATGTCTTCTTATACATATATGATATTGTTAATGTTAATAAAACTAGAAATGGTAGTACCTCCATAGTCGGTAGCATTAGTAGTAATAGTTGAAATAAAAACCACATACAACGTGAAGAGATCTTACAATTGCAGTGTACCAATCTCTTTGACAATGTACCCTATCACACTACACGTATTGTACGAAATGGTTTCAGGAAAAAAAACCGAAGGAAAATACCCTGTGTTGAACTAGCTACAAAACTACCCGGATACCAATCCCATTGTTTACTTATGGGAATGTGTTTCGGACCAACAACTATGCAGAAACTCCTCCACGTACCTTGAAGCAGTTAAAAGACCCGTGGTTAACATCAAATCCCAAGGGAAACTGGTTGGGTAAGATCTGTTTTGCAAGCACATAGATAATCAATGCTCCATCAAGGAGGTGGTCATGATATTTTGGCTCATCAGTGTATAGATGATATTACGGTATCAGTAAAACTAGTAACAGCAGCACTACTAACAGCAGCATTAATCGTAGTATCAGTAGTCTAAATAATAGTCAAAGACAATGTAAAGAGTTCTTCCATTTGTAGCATATCAATCCACTTGACATTGGAACAACTAACTTGCTATGAGGTTTGAGAAGAACAAACCTGAACATCCGGCGTTCTATACAATGGAGGTTGTGCTCTTTATTACGGCACAATAGACAGAAGCTCAAAATGTCTTCTAGTTCAATAATTTACTGTCAGAACTCTTCAGGCCAAACAGCTTACAATACAATGCCGAGCCTATACGGAAGTATCTATTGATATCAGTCTGTTCAAAGGTACATCTTTCTGTCTATATCTATTTCCTTCTGTTCATATGTATCTGTCTATCTTTTTATCTCAGTATGGTCATATGTATCTTTCTATTTTTCTTTCTTTCTATCTCTATATTTATCTATCTGTTCATATTCATTTATTTATCTATCTATCTCTCTCAGGCTATCTATCTATTTATCTATCATAGTCTGTTCATATCTATCTATACATCCATCGATGTATCTCTCTATCCCAGTCTGTTCGTATCTATCCATGTATCTATCTCTCTCGCAGGCTGTTCATTATCTATCTATCTATCTATCTATCTATCTATCTATCTATCTATCTATCTATCTATTCATATCTGTCTATCTATCTTTCCCTCTCTTATTTCGGCTGTTCATATCTATCTATCTGTCTATCTATCTATTCATATCTATCTATCTATTTATCTATCTGTTCATATCTTCCGATGTATCCCATCCTGTGTATATCAAGATATCCATCTAATATACATTCTGTTCATCAGATACAAACAAACTCAGTTTTTGACTACAAATATTTGTTTCACTAGATTTTAGAAAGAGAATTAAATATCAAGATCAAGAGTAAATTTGGATGTATAGCGTTAGGTAAGGTATTTGAAACCTTGCCAAATTTTAGCAGCCATTGTTTTGTACCAAAGTCGGTAAATCTTTAAAAAAAATCAACGTAAACATATTTCACCCGAACATTTATCATTTGAGTATAAGTGGAAGTATATTTTTGGCGAGACTTAATTTATTCATGTTTTGCCCCAAGAGGCTTGGTTCTCCCGACCAGCTGCTCTATCACTTGAGCAGGGAGAACCTTGCCGCTGGCAGAAAATCAAATCTGACAATGCAACTTACCTTCCATGTTCTGATGTCATTGTTTTTAAGTACAGTAGTAGAATCGGTAGCAGTAATATTATCTTGAATTGTCTTTATTAATTAACCATTATTAATATTTTCTCATTGTATTTCTCTCATCCTAGTTTTAATTGCTTTGCATCACGCTTTACTTACTGCCACAGACTGACAGTCTGGTGCGTCTTCGACGAGGGCAATTACGAATGCTCACAAGCATGGACGATTACAGACGTTTATACACCGAAAATAATGTAGCTGATCTCCCCTGACACACTTATTAAACTCACAACGTTTGCTTCCGTGTAATTCGCTGGCAATGATACAAAACCATAATCACTATTCGCTCGTTCAAGTCGAGAGTCTCTGAAGTAATGCCAAATGAAAACGTATGTAAAGTAAAAACTGGAAAGTACTCAAAGAGTGCATACCTCTGCCAATGCTATTGTCACAAAAACCTCAATCTAAATCACTTCATACATAAATACGATGCAGGGAAGGTAATTGTAAAATATCCTTGATCTATCCTTCTATTTCGTTACTTCTTACTAAGCCAATGATTCACCTCTCCACGAAAGGTCATAAGAATTCATTGAAAACTTCCGGGGACATTGTGTTAGACATAGTGAGCGAATACGAAAATTTACGAAAAAAACAAAAAACAAACCTCAAGTGAGAAAAAAAGAAGAAATTACTAGATCTGCTGACAAAATTTATCCAATTTTGCCAAGTCCTCACAACCAGTGTCACGGAGGCGTCAGAAATGTCCTTCCGAGCCCTTTCCCTGATTCATCTTTTTAAAAAGGGTCCAATTATCATATATATATATATATATATATATGTATATTTAGTGAACTTATTATAGAAAAAAGAAACACTGTACTGTATACATATATATCGCATGAAGGTTTGTGACGTCTCAGAACGACTAAAACATACAATTTACGAATGTTTTGGAGAACTGCATAGATTTCACTAATTCAAAAGGGTCTCTTTCTAATTATCTTGAAGTTTCAGTTACAAAGGACCAATGTTTGTGTCTTAAGGTATCTGTTCGCTTTAAACGTATATCTGCACTAACAATACAGACATCTTTCAATTTTTTCCCTTTTTAAAATACATAATACATAATATCAATCTGGTACTGTAGGATTAAAAAAATATCTACCTCTCCCCAGTAAACAGTCATCCGTCTGCTTTCACCATCGAGTACTTGCTATAGCGCCCCTTTCACTTTTCAGGGCGCAGTCTTCTTTCGGGATCGTCATCAGCTGCCTCATCGTGTTCCACTAAATCTGAAATCTCATTGGCAAAAGCCAAAAGTTGTAGAGACATAGATGGCGACTGTAAGGGAGGGGAGCCCTGACATGCCCGAGTGATGAAATGTGGCGCCAAAAAAACCCTGTAAGAGACGCGATGACTAGCAGACTCGATCATTGTGAATCAGAGTACAGAAGCTTACTCAATGGTATCTCATTACTGACTGAGTATCCGCATGGGAGTGTGTCTGTTCATGCATACGCAATAAAATCCCCGCTGTTTGGTTGCTAAGTTACACCATGCTTAGAAACCAGTTCTCGAGATATTCTGAATGTCTGGATACATTCTCTTATACTAATTTTGGCTATCGAACTTTTCGACAAATTACGTTTCACCGACACGTTTTCTTCATGCAGACGCTTCGCCGAAAACCTTTTTGCTGAAATAATATTTCGCCGACAGGGATTTCCCTCGACTGACGTTTCCCTGTAAATCTCTTTTGTCACTAGTTTATTTTTATTTCTTTTAAATTCATGAATCAGCATGTTCATTGCCTCAAAATATTCATAATTCAATACAGCATGAAATAGACTCAAACTGTTTCAAAGTCAACGTTGTAGTTTATTTTCTTTTAATTCCCTGCAAATCAAATTTCCGAAAACTATTATATTTTTGGAAGATTTTTGATATTTCTTATAATAGAATCTTTCTGTTGAGGAAACACATTCTTCGACGTGAAATTTGTTGATGACAAAAAAGTAATATTAAAAACATCTAAAACTTTAGGATAAGTTTATTTAATCTATGCTTATATAACTTATAGGAATGACAACAAAAAATCGACTGAAAAATCGACGCCTGATGGAATAAGATTTGTATATAAAAGTTTTATTCGCTAACTTATCAAATAAGTGTCAGTCATCAATCATTTCGTATTGATATCCTGATGATAATCGAAGTTATTACTTGTTTTTTCTCTGATATGAAACATGGATATTTTGAGGCAATAAACAATACTGATCCATGAGTAGGGAAAAAAAACAAAACGATAATATCAGTCCAACAAAATTTTTCCGGTGAATTGTCAGTCAGCGAAAAGCCCAGTTACCAAAACATCGACAGAAACATTGGTATGACAAAACGTCCATCAGCTAACTGTGCGTCGACGAAGCGTTATTCGACGAAACGTGCAGGCACGGTTCCTCTCATCCTAATTTTGGTAGCTCTTTATTGCTCCTACTCAGACTGTCATTCTCCGGTCGTGAATAAACAGATGCAGAAACACAAATCAAACCTTCTCGGCTTTTTGGCTTGAAGCAAAATACAAAGTACAAACTGGATGTCAAGTTTCAAAGCCCCCTCCCACGGTTGCGCCTCCCCAATGCACTTAAAGGGGGTAGGATCAGGGTCAATCCTTGATACCTGAGGCGTCCGAAAGGAGAGTTCTGAGGGAACTAGATAATTTTTAGCACTATTCACACGTACGCGTTCGTGTCGCTACATTTAACTCGATCTTGTGTCATATTTTCCTCTTGTGAGGGACACGAATAGATGCCACTCCCTTTATTTCTTCACTATTTCTCTTTCATAACTCTCCTCCCCTCTTCCCTATTCTAATCTTTCTTCCTTCCCGCTGCTAGTTTCCCTCTCCGCCTCCCACTCTCTTCTTTCCTCTTTTCTTCATCTTTTCCCCAATCTTTCACCCCTTCTCTTCTTTTTCACCATCTCCTCTTTCTACTTTTCTCTCTCTTCCTTTTTTCTCTTCCTTTCTCTCCGTCTCCTGCCTAATTTATCACCTTCTCTTCTTCTTCTGCTTCTTTTTCTCTCTTTTTCTCTGACTTCTCTCTTCTCTTCCCTCTCTTCGTTCCGTCTCTCTTTCTTTACCCTTTCTATGATTCCTTCTCACCTATTTTCTTTCCCTCTTTTCCCTCTCATTTCCCTATTTCTACCTCTCTTTCTATCCATCATTACTTTCTCCCACTTTCCAATTTTCATGTTCTCTCTCTCTCCCCCTTTCTTTCTCTCTTATTTCTTTTCCCTTTCTGTCCCCCTATTCTTTTCCCTCTTATTTCCAATTTTTCACTGTCTATTCTTTCCCTCTTTCTCTCTCTTCTTTCTGTGTTCCTTTCCTATCTTCCTACTCTCTTTTATTTCCCTCTCTCTTCCTTTATTTTCCCCCTTTCTTCCTCATCTTCTTCCCCTCTTTTCTAACTTACTCTCCTTTTTCTCAATCTCTACGTACTCCCTTCACCCCTTTCCACTCTTTTCCCATCTATCTCCCGCACCCTCCTCCTCTTCATCGCTTTCTCTATTCTTTTTTTCTCTCTTTCCCCTCTCCTCATTTCATCATTCTCTTTGTCTCTTTTTCCACGACTGCTATCACTTTTCTATTTCTCTTTTTTTTACTTTGTTCCCATTTCCCTCCTTTTTCCATTCTTCTTCTTCTTCTTCTTCTTCTTCTTCTTCTTCTTCTTCTTCTTCTTCTTCTTCTTCTTCTTCTTCTTCTTCTTCTTCTTCCTTTTCCCGGTGGCCACTTTCAATTTCATTACCCATCACGCCCTTCATTCACACTCGTCTATTTTGGCTGAGAGCATCTTGAAATCGGGCACAGTTCCAGCTGAAGCGAATTCTGGCCCGTGGGAGGTCAAAGGTCAAGTGTTCGGCCAATGCACTTGATATCAAATGGATTTCAGCGCTTTCTTCCCTGTTGAATTAGACTTTATTTCATTGGCTGGACAACGGGTCGGCCAAGAGACAGCTGGCCAGCGTAACGAATAATATGAGTAGGTGCAACAGAGGCCGACAATGAGAAGAATGGAGATCTACCGGACTGGACGATGAGTGACCATGGTCCAGAAAGGGTCAAATTGCTTGGAACGGTATTATTTATAAATATGAGTAAGAGAAAAACAGGGAAATTCGGAGAGAGAGAGAGAGAGAGAGAGAGAGAGAGAG
This sequence comes from Thysanoteuthis rhombus, assembly GCA_963457665.1. Classification (NCBI taxonomy): domain Eukaryota; kingdom Metazoa; phylum Mollusca; class Cephalopoda; order Oegopsida; family Thysanoteuthidae; genus Thysanoteuthis; species Thysanoteuthis major. The sequence goes on from OY735235.1 coordinate 23,096,799, forward strand.
AGAGAGAGAGAGAGAGAATGAAAGTGCTTTGTTCTGGCATTCATGTGTTCGTGTGTGTTCTGTACGTGCGAGTGTTTATTCTTGTGTGAATTTTGTTTGATGGTTGTCCAATCATTTTTTGTTGTACAGTGATGGCAAACATATGACACGCGTCTGAGCTATGACACGTTGCAAGGCGACATGCAATGGGCTTTGAAAGAAAACCTTTTTTTAATTGAATTTTATCCACTAAGTGTTATAAGTATGTTTTCAAGCTTCAAGTCATATTTCATTAAATTTCCAGTTTTATAAATATATTATGAAATAGGCTGCTTTTCTATGAGTATTTACCCAAAACTAGAATACGTATAATGTATACATCTGAGTAGAACTCCGATGACAGGATTATCAAAAAAATTGAAATTTGATGTACTGGGCTAAGGATGTTTGTCATCACTGATGCAGTTTATTCCTTAGAAAGGACTCTAGGAGCATTTGAAAGCTGTGATACGTACATTCACTTTGAATCTGGTATGGCTGACCATGCGTGGAGGAAAAAGCGACATACTGACCTTTAGCCTTTTTTTCCCTCTGACGGTACTTCTAAGAGTCCATCTATAGACATTTTTTATCTGTTTCATCTTACTGTGTTTTTTTTTTCATTAACATAGTATAGTAGTATCTCTATCAGACGATAAATGGCGTTTTGAGTGAATAATGAAACTCTGACGTGAAAGACTTTATTTAGTATAGTGTTAACTGTAATGGCCGGAGAATATTGAGTGACTCAGCCTCTCGGCAATATTGCACTCCAAATATTGTAAAACTTTGGAAATTGATTTATTTTTTCAATTATATTCTTAAGGTGTTCATGATCACATTCCTTTATTTTTATTCATATTTTATAACTTTTAATGATTAGAACCAGGATTAACTTCCAATAGAAATCAGTGTTTACCTGGGGGGTGTTTTCATTTCAATCTTTATCATCATCAATCTTTTAACGTCCGTCGTTGGACATAGACCATCCCCAGGATCCGCCATATTTCTCTATCATTGGCGTCGCAGAGCAAGTATTTTCTGAATTTGTCTAGTTCATCTGTCTATCTTGTTTTTGTTAGCCTCAATTCAGCATGTGGTCTCAGGGGATCTATGTTGTGAGTCGTGATGTCCATCGGTTGTCTTTCATTCTCGCAACATGACCAGCCCATTGCCATTTGAGTTTCCTTGTAGATTCTATGATGTCTCACACCCCCGTTTTCTTTCTGATATATTGTGCTGTCTTTTGATCTCCTTGTGAGGTTGAGCATGATTCTCTCATGCGCATGTTGCATGCCTCTCAGTCAGCAGGTTTGTCTCTAGGTTAGGTTCCATGTTTCAACTCCATAAGTGAGTATTGGGAGAATGCATTGGTTGTATAATCTTGTTTTTAGGATTATTGGGATCATCCTGTTTTTGAAGGTTGAGCTTGCTTTGCCGAAAGCTTGCTGTCCTACGGTGATTCTCCGCTTGATTTTTTCTTCTTTTGTTGTTTCATAGAGATTCGTTGTCCAAGGTAGATGTAGTGGTCTACTTTCCCCAGTTTTGCATCTTCGATTTTGACAGTTATGTCCTTTTTCTTGATGTGATTATTGCACTTGACTTTTGTTTTACTGAAGTTCATGTGTAGGCCAACTCTTTTGCTTTCCTCGTTTAGTTCATTCAGTCTTAGTCGTCTTTATTTGATCGCCAACTACAAATAAATAAAATATAGTCATTTAGAAAAATCAAGAATTTATCGATATATCTATGTATATACGACCTTGACCAATAATTCCGTAGCTTGACCCATTTAGCCAACTTTAATTGAAGAAATCTCTGAAATGTAAAAACATTATTTAGTGAACGTGTGTGTATCCACCGAGATAGCTCAACAGCTGCCCATTGTAGGAAGTTAAGATTCACCATATATATTTTTCAGCACACCAGAAATTGCAGTGTTGAGTTTAAATTTGTTTGGATCAACAGTTCTCGAGAAATCTGATAGAAATAAATAGAAAAAAAATCACCGATTATAGATCTCTCATCTTTTCATTTATTATAGATCTAAATTTAGATATTAATTATCTGAATTTGAAATACGCCTAAATTTAGTTATGAAATATCTAAATCGTCAGTAGATCTGAATGTAGATATAAATTATCTACATCGGCGAGAGATTCAAATTTATGTCATATATAAATTGAAGAGAAATAATTGAAGAGAGATAATTGAAATACTTCAAAGCCGTAGTTTTGTACAACGGACGGAAATTTATTTTACATGTTCATTGTAGCATGCTGGTCCACACACCATAATGTCTCCCTCCTTCAAAACATGCACCTTTGGAATAGACATCGCCCTGATTACCTGAATAAGCTATCTTATACCCATTTCTTTATTCTTCTGTGTCAAATATTGTGCGTGTTACAATCGCATAATAAGCAATCCCAGCTATTGGCAGGTCGTTGAAGGAGATTCAATAACGCCTTTCCGCTAATGATCTTATCTCACGTATAACAATATTCAGTCCACCGTCCCATTTGTTGAGAGTACGGATGGATAGAAGCAAGAATAATTGATAGCGACAGACTTAATTGCTTTACCACCCTAATCTCTTTCAGTTTACTTCAGCGTGACGGAAACCAACAAACAAAAAAGTGACATTAGCTTTCATATAATAAAATCTGATTATTCACTCTTGCGACTCATATTTCGGGCGTGTTTCAATCGCACAATGAGCACTCACAATTATTAGCAAGTCATTGAAAGACACCCAATATCGTCTTTTCTTATCTCACGTATAACAATAATCAGTTGATTGTCCCATTCGTTGTTAGTAGTCATAGACTGAAAGAACTGGCTACAAATTGTGTGTCGATTGAGTCTTGATAAGTGATATTACTTCGCATGATATCAATTGATTTATCGTGGTTTTACCCCCTTTCGTTCTTTCTGTTTGCTTTAGCATGATGAAAACCAACAAACAAACGAAAAAATAAGAAAAAAGTGACATTGGCGTTTATATGATTCCGAGTCTGTTTCAAACGCATAATAAGTAATGGAAACTATTGGCGGGTCATTGAAAGAGACTCAATAATGTTTTATCCGCCAATAATCTTATCTCACATATAACAATAATAAATCCATCGTCCCATTCGCTGTGAGAATAATTGATAGTAATAGACTGAACGAACTGACTACAAATTGTGTGTCACTTGTGTCTTGAGAAGCGATATTACTTCGCCTTGATACCACTTGATTTATCGTGGCTTATTGATTAGGTGTGGCACTAATTTCGACCAGCGTTGAGGCCAATGCCCCCCGGGCGATGTCTTACAGTGTGTTGGGGCATTATAGATAAGCGCAGATTGAGCGTTCGACGTTGGAGCGAAGGATGAGAGATAAGTTCTGAAGCTGGAATAATGACATTATTGAGAAACTAACTACGTGAGAACAATGTAAAAACATTATTTAGACTGATGTCCAAATAGATAAGTGCGTTGTTGTAATATGTAATTAATAAAAGTTTCTTGGGGGCCAGAACATTATCTATGCCATGAGAAGAGTACTTTATAATATACTTACATTGATGGGTAAACAGATTCTCTCCGCTCTTCGAGAGTAGGGCAATCCTATGAAACTTTCTCTGTGTCGAAATAGCAGAGAGCGAAGAAGCCATTATCATCAATTTATCAGGGACAAATCTTTGAGTTTTCCCAGACTCAAAAATAGTGATATTGGTATATTTGGCTGAGTCAGCTGAGTTTGTGAGTTTGTGAGGAATAAGAGACTGGTATGTACAAGAGAGGGAGGGAGGAAGATGGTGCGTACCTATATATATATATATATATATATATATATTCGTGCAAGGAATAGAGGTAATGAGATATGTTTTTGCGTGCACATTGATTCTTGATTGTTCTGTTCTGATGCAAGAATATGTTTTTAGGATCTTTGCCCCACACATTAGGGCGTGTCTTCTCTGCTACCCACTTTTAGTACGATGATGATACACTGTCTACAGGAGCGGATCAACAATACACATACTAGGATTTTTTAGCTTTATATTCGCACATATAGGTGTGTTAGCACATATAGGTGTGTATAAAAATGTATCAACATAAATCTAAGTATATGTGAATATGTATGTGTGTTCCTGCATGTGTCTAGCTGCATAAACAAAACACACACATACATACACACACTCACACACACACACACACACACACACACATATATATATATATATATATATATATATATATATATATATATATATGTCGACTCAAGATGAAAAAGTATTTATTTTACACGACAAATATTTTTTTACGTGATATACTCCTTTGTCAATGCACTTAATTAAAAGATGCATATTTCTCTCTTTCTTTCTTTCTCTCTCTCTCTATCTCACACGCACACACATACACGCACGCACACACACACACACACACACACACACACACATATATATATATATATATATATATATATATATATATATATAAATATAAGCACACGAGTTCTATCCTGAAAAAACAACCATTGTAAAACTGTTATCGGTTTTCCTGTCAGGGACGAGCTTCTGCGCACTTGTAAACATACACTCTTCCTCAATGTTACTCAGTCGGCAGTTACACAGCATTGAGTAATCTTCTTATATTATGTGACCCTCATATTCTCTATTTCCAATGTGTAATAATAATTGTTATCAGTAATAATAATAGATAACAGTTATACAATAAACATGAACCTGCACTCGCCAAGTAATAATAATGAAGAATGATATGGAAGATGAGAATTGCAAAGATATTGAAAAAAATGACGTTGATAATAAGAAAGATTAAGAGGAAGAAGAAAGAGGATCAATGCGGGGGAAAATATTTTTTTTGCTCACGAATATAAGTCACGAACACATAACGAGAAAAACATTCTTTTCAAAGTGATGATGATGATGATAGCATTAACAACAACAACAACAGCAACAACAACAAGGATGACTACATCAGTATCGTAATTTTATAGATGTACCAAGGAAATTAACATAATAAAGACGTTATCCCCGAAAATCTAAAGTAAATATCATGAGAAAGGGAAAAAGAGAAAAAATACTGAAAAATAAATAAAAATGGAGAAAAAAGGAAGAACGAAAAAAAGAGAGGAAGAGAGAGAGAGAGAGAGAGAGAAAGAGAGAGAGAGAGAGGAGAGAGAAGGAGAGAGAGAAAATAAATAACAAATAAAAAGAAAAAGCATAGGAACAAAAAGAAAAAAGTAAAAGAAGAAAGAAATAGAAAGAAAAATGAGATAAAGATGAGAAATAAATATAAAAGGAAGGAAAAAATAAAAAGAAGAAAAATAAAAGGTGTCCAGAAGATATAGAAAAAGGAAAAAGAAGTAGAAAGGAATAAAATGAGAAGGTGAAAACAAAAAAATAGAGAATATAAAGAAGTGAATATGGAGAAAATGAAGAGAAAAGAGTGAATGACAAATAAAAAAAAAAGTTGGAGAGAAAAAAGAAAAAAGGACAAGAAGAAAAAGAAGAAAAAGTTAAAAGATGAAAAAATAAAGATAAAATGTAAAAAAGACAAAAAGAAAAAGAAAAAGGACAGAAAAAAAGAAAAATGAGGAAAATGAAGAAAAGAAAATGAGAAAGTAAAACAAAAGAAAGGTAAGAAAAAAGACAAAGGGGGGAAAAGGGGAAACAAGAGAGGAGAACATGATGGGGAAGAAGACAAAAAAAGAAAAAACAAAAAAAGAAGAAAAAGAAGGAACTGAAGAAAAAGTGAAAGAGGGAATTGAAGGGAAAAAACCAAAAAAAGCAGAAAACAAAAAAAAAGAAAGAGGCAAAATTAAGCAAAAGAAAGAAAAGAAAATTAAGAGAAAGTGAACGAAGAAGGGAAAGAAGAAAAAAAAAGAAAAACAACGAATAAATGATAGTGGAGAAGACACCATGAGAGAGAGAGAGAGAGAGAGAGAGAGAGAAAGAGAGAGAGAAAGAGAGAGAGAGAGAGAAAGAGATAGAGAGAGAAAGAGAGAGAGAGAGTTGCAAAGAAGAGAGGCACAAATCAAAGAGAGAGAAAGAGATGGTTGAAGAGTAAAAGGTTGGCCAAAGGACAGGAAGGAAGGGATGATGGTGAGTGGGAGACAGACCGAGCATAAAATATGTCTGCTCTGATCAATATACATTCAGAACGTAGCAATGCTTGGTTAATTGTACACACGAAAAAGCCATCAATTTCACTGGTTGCTATGATGTTGCTGTTGTTGTTGTTGTTAATATCGTTAGAAACCATCAACCCAAACTGTCAGCATAGGTTTCTTCAGTTTTCGAGATGGGCCAGTGCGCTGGCTGACTGGCTGGCTGGATAACTAGCTGACTATCAATGTATGAATGTATGTATCATGCATACAGGCCGCACCTATGTGGCTAAACACTTACTCCTTATGTTTCGCAAATAAATGTTCTCTTTGTTTTTTTCTTAAACCTGCCCGAATAGATTTTTAAGGGGAGTCCAATTTGCATAGCAAGGTTACGCAAAATGAGCCGTTTTTAGGGATCATTGCCCAATAAAAAGCAAGATATGTAAACTATTCATTGATCACCCCCTTTTCAATTTTTTCAATTGATCACCTCCAACAAGGAAGGCTGCTAAAAGACATTGGTCTAGTAACGGTTTCTATCGAGTGACTAACCAGACATACTTTTATTATTATTATTATTATAGAAACCCTTTATGTCAGTTGTAGTAGAACTTTTTTTTGGTATAACCAGCAGAGTACCCGTCAGAAATGACGGGGTTATTCATGTATGGAACAGCGTTTCTGTCTTGGACTCGAGAATCTGCTAACTTTGCATAGGCGCCACTCCCTGGTCCGTTTGTCTTTGAAAAGTGTTAAACACACCACACACTTCCTTCTTAATGCATTTAATTCAGCAGTGAATAATTATCACACACACGACCGTGACAATCCTGAATCCCAAAGTTCCAGCCGTATCTTTATCTACTCTTCTTTTCAATCAACTCACTTAATTTGCTTATTTACATGAGTGTCATGGTCATGGTCGTGCAGAGAAAATCTGAAAGAGGAAACTAAATCCCTATTAATGGTGGCTCACAACAAATCAATGAGAACCAATAATATTAAAACCATGATAGATAGTAAGAAAGTAAGTAGTACCCTTATGCTGTCTTGATTTGTTGCCCTAAAGTCTATTTCAAAAATCGGAGGACCGAGTAAGCAGTAATGTAATATATGGAGCCCAAACAAATATGGCCATACCGAAGATAGCATAAGAACACTACTTACTTTTGACTATCTACCATGGCTTTTATATAATCGGTTCTTATTGCTTTCTTGCAAGCTGCCATTTGTAAGGATTTTGTTTTTCTTTTTAGATTGTCTCTGCGCGACCATGTCCATGTAATTTCATCTATGATATCTTTTATTTATCTCCATATATTTTCATCTTTCTTTCTTCCTCGTCATCAATCGTTCTCTCTTATAGATATTCCTTCCTCTTGGTGAGTGATTCATTCATTTATTCTGTCTTTCTTATAGTTCCCAATTTATTCATTTCTAATATCTCCTTTCTTTCGGTATTATTTTTTTATTTTTTGTTTCCTATCTCTTCATCTTTTTCTCATTTATTCCTTCGCCCTTTTCCCTTTGATTTTTTCTTTTTCGTTTTTCACATCTTTCTTCTACTCCTTACTTTAAATAAGGTATGTGCATATTATTTATATATATATATATATATATATATATATATATATATATATATATATATATATATATATATATATATATATATATATATAAGAAAAAGCTCTCAAACAACAACGATAACAGGAGCAAAATCATCAACATATTCATAAATAAATAAATAAACCCCTGCAAAAATCAAACTCTATCAAATAACAAAAGCCAATCATAAAAAGGCAAAGTCAAAAAGCGAAATAGTTCGCTCACCATCCGGCACAGCACAAACGACATAATTAGGTCTTATGCAGTCACGTGATACAGACACGAAATGCGCATGCACAAAATTATTCAATCGGGAAAGAATTGAAACAGGCAGCAGACAGGCAGACTGGCTAGAATGGCAGACGAAGCGGGTGGACTAATGTAAGAAGAATACAACGAAACGAAATCCGAGAAATAGAAACGAAATCAGAGATTAGCGAAGACAATATAAAAATAAAAATTCAATCTCAAGTTAACGAACAAGTGTCAATTCAAAGTCCTATTTAGATGTTGTTAAACTCGACCCTTGTGTCGGGTTACTTTCACGCATAACGAAAAACAGAACAAACGGGATGGAAAATGGATCTCACCAAAAACAAAGAAGAAAATGAATAATTCGGAGCTAAAATAAAAAAAACAAACCCTATGGTGCAAATATGAAATTTTGGAATAAAACAACCAAGTATTATCCAAAGCCCACTATTGCACTTACGTTGCATAGCAAAGCCGTCATTGCTTGGGCATCACATATCACTAGTTTCCTCCGTGTTCTTCAAATTCTTCGAGCTTTTCGAGACAGAGTCGTCAAGCACTTCACCTATTGTCCATAACCGGTAGAGGAGAAGCATTTTTACCTCAGCAGCATTAGTACAAGGTGAACAAAGATCGGGGTTTGAACTAAGTTTGCAGAGTATTTTTTCGCTACTACTGATCGCTTGGCTACCGGCAAGTCCTCCCCAGTTATCGTTACAATTATTTTATTATTTTACTGCATTTTATTATCGTTACTTTTTATTACAACCCTGGGTATATAGAACTTTTCAATGCATGAGTAAACAGTTTGAAAGCGGAAAATAAAGCAGTAGCTGTAGACAAAATTTGAATCTGAATCCAACACATCGGAAGCCCATCTTTCACGGATGTCGCTTCAACCACTTCGGCCACAGAGTTCTGGTAAATAATCGAACGCACAAATTTGTACTCATCTTGCCACCCTCTCCAATTCAGTTCATTTACGCCATTTTCATTTTACGATCTTTGCAGACCTGAACCATTTTAAAATTGTATTCTTAGATTAAGTACTTTTATTAGTATAATTACTTATTACTGATATTTATTAGATGGAAAGCATACTTAATCAAACATTATCAAAATGATGGAATTTGATTTCTAAGTTGTCAAGGAAAAAAATAAAAGGAAGAAAGAAATACAACGCTTTCATCAAGCAAAACAAAAGACAGAGCTTTGCTTCACACAGATAATACTATCCACAATCCAGTTCGGGAGTTACTTCTCAAAATTGTTCCTCGATAAGTTTAAGAATTTACCCGAGAAAATTGACACTGTTGGAAAAAAAAGGTGTACAATAAATGCCTTTTCCAGATAGTCACATTTCAATGAAACATGGAACCTCACCAAAAGACTGGCTCTCAAACTAGGAAGTAAGTAATGTGCACAGGAAGAAAATCATGCTCAACATCACATGGAAGGATCACAAGACAGCACTGTATATTAGAGGAAATACAGGAGATATAATATAATTCATTAGAAAACACTAGTGGGATCAAAAGGCAATGTTGCAATTATGCCTGGCAAACGCTGAACATCACAATTCACGGCATGAATCTCCAGAGATCATGTGCAAAGTTGTGGTCGGCAGAATATAAGATAGCACGACGACTTAGACAGGTTCAACGCCAGCAATCGAGATATCTGGCGAATCTTCGTGAAAGTTCATGTCCAACAATGTCCGTTAAAGGGCTGCTGCTGCTGCTGCTGTGGCTGTTGTTGCTGCTGCTGCTGCTGATGATGATGATGATGAAAACGGAAGAGAATCATCACGAATAACCGTTTAGTTTCTCTCGATGCGTAGAGAAGGAAACGTGTTTTGGTTTCCCCCCAGCAGGATTATAAGAAATAAGGCGTGAAGAGAAGCAGGTTTTGGAAGAAAAAGCTGAAGATGCAGTTCGTCTCCACCTGCATATTGTTCAGTGAAGTTAATGATAGCGGACGTAAAGGATTGAAAGTAATTGGTTCGTCATTCTCCTCGACAGAAGACAAGTAGCTACTTGTTGTCCAAAAACTCTTCACAACGGACTCTTTTGTTCCCTCTCTTTGACAGTGCTATATTCCTGTTGTCTGAATGTGTACAAAAATGTGTATGAATTTATGTCTCTCAGAGGTCTAGCTGATTTGATTGTCCTTTTGACTTACAGTGTGTTGTTTTTATTTCCTTTACGCAAGCATAACACAAACACAGACCATTTTTTCGGCATTTGTTCACTTGTCTTGACAGTTTTCTGCTCTGGCTTTTTCAGTTCCCACATACGACAATATTACGAGAAAAAGGGCTCACACCATGGCAATCATCTATCTATCTATCTATCTATCTCTCTCTCTCCCTCTCTCTTTCTCTCTCTCTCTCTCTCTCTCTCTATATATATATATATATATATATATATATATATATATAATATAAAAACAACAACCATGTATTAAGTAGTCCTTTGTTCAGAAGTGCTGGATACCATCGGTGGAGTGGTTATAAAACGAGTAAAGATTTTTCTATGGTTCATTACAGATTATTATATATATATATATATATATATATATATATATATATACATATATATATATATACATATATATATATATATATATATATATATGTATATATATGGATTTTAGGAAGTGGACATATTTGATCCGACAGAATGAATTATAAATTGGGTTATATTATATAGAAACTTATTTGAAATGATCTCCCGTCGTTACATGATGAAAATATCACCCAATTCTAGACAATGTAAATGGAATATACAATCAAAGGAAATGAGGGATTTAACATGCCTCCGATAAGGTAACTGCATTAACGTATCAATGCTCTTACCTTTGAGCTAAACACTGAGCTTCGGTAATGCGAAGGCCAAACAACTGCTTCCAATCAAAATTCTAATTTCGTTTATTCTTGGTCTATTCACTTCTTTCAATGCAACAGATCTGTACTTAAATGGACATGTCTGGTCCGACTGAATGGATTATAAATTGTGTTATTTTAGATAACTTACATGAAATGATCTCCAGTTGTTATACGGTTTATACATCACTCAATTTAGACAGCATAAATAGAATAGACAATGGGGCTGCTGTGCGATATATATATATATATATATATATATATATATATATATATGTATATATATATTCATATATATATATATATATGTGTGTGTGTGTGTATGTGTATATATGTGTTTTGCGCATCTATCTAGAGCTACCCACTTGCACCACTTTTTCTCTTTAAAAAAAGTTAATAAGCGAAATAGCATTCTGTGTTTTATGCAACAGCGAGCCGCTATTGAGGCAACACACAGCTTTTTACTCTATCTTCTACACCCCTGTGTCCTGCATCTCTCACCAGCCCAGTTTCCGACAAATCAGTCTAATATGCTATCATCCCCATTTTTGGTCTGGGAACGCTAAAACTATTTTCCCACATCGATTGATGGCAACTGATTCTTAGCTTTTGATATTTCGAATGGATCTATTGGAACAGCCTCCTTCGTGAAAGTGGGGAAACCTCTATCTATCTAGGTCCGTCTATTTCTATCTTTAAAAGAAATACAGATTACCAGATATAATTTTACACCCGTGGGAGATCAGAAGCCCGCAGGCCGAAAAATAATAATCGAAAGTCTAAAAGATTAGGATGAGAGCCCGAATGATAAATTGAACTGTCAATTCGCTACAACAAGTCACCAACCCTTTCTATGCCGAACAACAAATTGGTATCAAGTCAGTTACATTATTACTTACTAGCTGAAGTAATCGTCTCCGCCGGGTAAGAGGTCGAGACTTAGGTTGTAGCAAGTCATAATGTCAGTGTAACGATTCCTTTATACTGACGGTGAGCAAGTAGGTGTTGTTTTCGTCAGAGTCAGGTTATGCAAAACCTCTGGGTATATATAGTTCCGAAAAGCTCTTGTGATAATCGTTTTCATCATCATACTTTTGCATTGAACTCTTTCTCTGGGTTCAATAAGTAGGCATACCAAATTTGGTAGCTATATATCAGTGTTTCTCAACCCTTTTCCGCCCGATACTCCCCTATAACACCTAGTTACATGTCACTCCCTGTAGTTTAGATAGTACTCAACACAGATTTCAGAGATGTGGTAGCTCGTTATGATAGAGAAAAACATCAACAGAAAGTTCAAATGTTTTATTGAGTGAAATGTTTATAGTAAATATAACAATGAATTTCTAAGCAGAGACAACTAAACTATAGTCACTTGTAAATCAAAATCATAGATGTTTATTGTATCTCCACAACGCCCTCTCTGGATGATTAAACAACCCCTCAAAGTATTCAGTCACCTCAATGCCCCTTTGAAACAAATAAATGTCCCCTAGGGGGCGCTAGTGTCTACGTTGAGAACCATTGCTCGACATAAAACCATTTAGCCGTCTATACAGGACAGACAGACAAACTCTTCGTAATTATCAATATTGTTCAGCTGTAAGACGCATTTGATTGGCTGGTTCATATCATGTCTAGATTAAACTATCACTGATCGAAAAATTGTTGGTAATCACGAATAAAATCAGAATACTCTTTTTCGATCGATTTTTTATTAGTATTTGCGCCCAGAGACCGGACACTGATGAATTACAGTCTCCCCCGGAAAATTATCAAACGACTATTAATGTATTCAATGTCGCAACCTTTTACGATTCTAAAACCCTAGAGGAAAAGATTTAGTTTCAAATCACTTTATGATTGCATGAGCTTATTCAGTTGCAGTCGTTTAATAATGGACGCCATAGTTATATCGAGTAAAAATCTTGGTTCTTATATATCTATTTAATACTGGAACGGTTTCTCCCTGTCTCTCTGTCCGTCTTCCTCTATTTCTCTCTCTCTCTCCCTCCATCCATCCTCTCTCTCTGTCCATCTCTCTCTCTCTCTCTATATATATATATATATATATATATATACACACACACACACACACAAATCTATAATTATATATATGATGTGCGATAGGTTTATTCCAATTAAGTGGTAGACTGGATACAAAAACATTAAGGCAAACACATGCATACTTGTGTTTCCACCTGTTGGGGTTTTATACACTTGAATAGACAGATATTTTTCGGACCCTACTTCAGAACGTTCAGACGTACATTTATGTGATATATATATATACATACATATATATATATATATATATTTATGATTGTGTCATCCACAGAAAGCTGTTTCGATGTATTACATCTCTTCAGTCTGGCTATAGTCTTTGTCCCATCCAGCACTGCGAGGCAGAATTGAAACCCTACATCGGACCCGGAGGCCGATATCCTACCTCTGGACTACGGTTCTGGGTGGTCAGTAAGGCTGAATTTAAGCGATATATTCATTTACACGGAGACTCCTCATCCACCAGAGTGCTCTATTCTATGGAAGAGCATTGCATAAGCTTACAATGGATGAGTTACCTCACTTAAAGAGTGCTCAACCCTGAATATACATATATATATATATATATATATATATTCACAAACAAATACACTAGTAATCCACACACACCCTACATACACATGCACAAACCAAAAAGAAGAAGAAAACACACAAAGACAAACATAATAATCACAAACACATAAGTCATGCACACCTACCCAACAAAAAGAAAGAGGAGAAAACCCAGACACCCACTCAATCCCCACAAATCAATCCCTAGTGCCAAAATACAAATATTATCTTTCCCCATTTGACCTCTATTGTGATAGAGAATCCCTCAAGTAGACCCCTCCTTACTCACATTGAGGATATCCCCTTCCTCTTTACCAACAACCGACACTAACTTGATACATATTTTTCCCAGATTAGTACACTATCTAAGCACGTGAGAACTGTATTTGCTACAGTCTTTCTGCATTCGAAAAGTGCTTCTAGAGACGTTGATGAATTTTCGGCAAAATGCATCGAGCCTTATAGGCCTTATCTTGATAATTTTTTTTAGATTTAATACTTTTCTTAAATTTTTTCGTTTCCATATTGTCAAATCACTATCACTATTCTGTTGGATTATCTCAAACTCATGCCACAAAACTATACACTTGCATTCCTCTCAATTAATCTTAGCTGACATGCGAACGATTTGGGTAGCACTTCCGTTCATTTTCATTAAAAATTTCGTATTCAAGTGTTACTTGTAATCAACGTACTGAGTTGACTGATTGCACAAGCCAAATTTTAAAGTACTCGTAAGATTTCTCTAATATTGAGCAATAGACGGAGCAGGAAGCTTTTGCATAAACCTGGCATCACTCTAGTAGTAGCATTTGCAATTGATGTAACGGCCATTTTGGTGAGTCTGGGCATAAACTGATTGCATTTACTGGAGTGAAATAAATTCTTAATTGATAATAAATGTATGTCTGGAACTGTAATGAAATAGTCTCGGCACACTGACTATAGAAAGACACAGTAATCAAATATCATTTTGAAATACAGTTTGGCCAGAAGTAACAACCATAGCCTCTTGCAAGTTCAAGTTTTGTAAATATGATATATTAACTACCATAGTGAGTTTATTCCTCGCTTAATGTTCCACATATGATGCCTTGTGTCAGATTGAGTTACGAAAATACTATTTCTTCTGTGGTAAGTTAGTTCCTCAGTTGGGGCTTCATACATAATGCCCTGTGTCAGATCAAGTTACGAAAATATTATTTATTCTCTAGTAAGTTTGTTTCTCGATTGGTGCTCGACATATGATGCCTTGTGTCAGACTAAGTTGCGAAAATATTATTTCGATTGTAGTAACTTAGTTTCACAATTGATGCTGTTTGTATAATGCTTTCTGCAAGTCAAAAATACAAACATTTTTTCACGTTGTGCTTCATAGATAGTGTGTTGTGTCAGACTAAATTACGCAAATATTATTTCTACAATGGTGATTTCATTCCTCACTTAGAGCTCCACATACGTTGCCTTTTGCCGGACTACGTTACGCTTAGTGAATATCATAAATCGGCTGAACTTATTGGAGTGGGGTAAATTTTTAATTGATTAGTGTATGTCTGGAACTGTAATTAAATTGTCTCGATAAACTGACCATGGGAAGACACAGTAATCAGTTATCAATTTGAAAGACAGTCTGACCCGAACTGATCTTCGTCAGAGCCAGTCGGCGAATGAAGCCAAAGTATAGATTTAACGTCACATTATATAAATATTGCTCACCAAAATTAATAGGCAAAATTATTATCAGATTAAAATCTTGTTTGATGATTATTTTTGCAATAACATCTTTTAGGATAGAAAAAAAAGCAAAAGCGAGCGTTGCTTCAGCAGGGTTAAATCTAACTCCTGCTTTTATTCCCACGGAAGATGATTACTGAAACGTTGGTAGTGTTTATATAATGGATAAATTCGTAGAAATATATAAGACTTGTCGGTTTGGCTCAGTTGATTAGAGAGCCATCCTGTAATCACTTGGTTGATATTACAGATCAAATCAATTTTACATGTCAGTTTGGTTCATTGTGAAGGGAGAGACGAATAGTGAAAAGTTCAGCTTCCGCTCATGCACCCCCTAGGAAAGAAGGCAAGGATTGTTCCTGTTGTTTTATGGTAGGAAAACAAAGTCAGCTATAGACTTCAGCTTAGACTGGACTTTGATAAAAGGGAAAGAGCAATAATCCTGTAACCAATCGTGGCCTTGTGCCATTCTGTTACCTATACATCTTTAGATGCGTTTAGGGATCCCAATAACCCACTGAATATGTTCCCAGTTAGCTAATATGATATGATATAATGTAATATGCTATAATATAAAAGCCTGTGACATATTGAAAGGATAATTGTAGAATAGTACGAAAAATGCACGCCATCAGCGTTCACGAGCCAGGGATTATAGATTAAAAGTGATTTTAGATATAATTTCTAGTTTCCTTTCTAGCTGTTATACTTATCCACTCTTTCCATTTCAGTAGCCCTTATCAGCGTTCCCAATTTTAAGGGCCCTCCGCAGTTAATCTTTCAGAAGTCCCCCTCCTTATCTGTCCAGCGACACCCCACCCTGTTCTGCGGCTTCTCTTTCAGTGGTACGTGGATTCATCATAAGAATTCCTTTCTTGTTTTATTATCAATTGTGGCCGAATGGTTGACGGTGAAGATGAGCCTAGTCAATGTTGGAATTCGTCACTTGACAACGAAGAATCGTGGGCAGCTGTAGAATCTCATCCAGAAACAAACAGTCGGTCGATGGAATCAAAGCCAGTTGTAGCCAATACAACGGTCGAATGAAATTGGCAAAGTGAAAAAAATGAAGAAGAACGTACCCGATAATTTGTCTGGTGATCTGTAGCTTGCACGGCTTGAAGTTTGCTGGAAATGGCTCCTTTCTTGATCGTGTACTTCATCATCATCATCATCATCATCAGTCTTTTAACGTCCGTCGTTGGACATAGACCTTCCCCAGGATTCACCATACTTCTCTATCATGGACGTCGTGGAGCCAGTACTTTCTGAATTTGTCTAGCTCATCCCTCCATCTAATATTCTGCCGCATCGGTTGTGCATGTGATCATGGGGGATCCATGTCGTGAGTCGTGATGTCCATCGGTTGTCTTCCATTCTTGCAACATGGCCAGCTCATTGCCATTTGAGATTTTCAATGGATTCTATGATGTCTCTGACTCTTGTCTTTTCCTGGATGTACTTTGCTGTGTTGTGATCTCTCCATGTGAGGCCCAGCATAATTCTTTCATGTGCACGTTGCATAGTTCTCAATTTGCGGATTTTTACTGTTGATAAAAACTAGCCTCTGTTTGAGAATTTGGTCGACAAACTTGTGCCCTTAACAAAATCGAATTTTCATCCACCGATACATCCTCGTAACCGTTTGGTGGTACTGTAATTTGTTACAGACTCTGGTAACATGGCCAGAACATCACTGCAGTTTGTCATGATTTGAAACTGATGTATGAAAAATTGCAAACGTTTTGGGCAGTTGTGGTGAAAAGAGGAAGGCCCAATCCTCTCACACACCATGAGCAACCCTTCAAAAATTCATCGATTACTACCTTTTCCATGCCTTAGATAACAGCGGGTATGCCCCAATCTAAGACAAGTCCAAAATACCTCCGAGCAGTAAATCATCCCTGAAATTAATCATTGCTTGATTGTTGACATGATTATGTCAATTCTAACGCTACTTACTTTCCCTCATAAAGTTATGTTTGAACCGAATTATGAAGTTTCCAAAATTTTGGTTCAAAAGGCCCCCTCTCTACCTTCCCCCCTCTCTTTCTCTCTATATCTATCTATCTCTCTCTCTCTATATATATATTATTTGTAGCAGGAGAAAGAGAAAGAGAAAGAGAAAACGAAAACGGGAGAAAACAAGAGCAAGAGAATGAACCGATGCTAGCACAAACATTGTAATCAGAAAACACTATTTGTCTGATTCCAAATCGGCCGTTTCTCAAAGAAAAGACAGGAAAAAAAAAAGAAATAATCATTTTCTTCGTAAACAACTTTGTTGTCTGTCTGTTTGGAAAGTAAGTCAATCAATCCATCTTTGAATCTTTGGCATTTCATAAACTAGTTGTCTCTTCCAGATTGTTTTTTTCTTGTTCTTGTTCCGGACCAAAGTGGTACAGAGGCGCATGTGTAGTACAGAATTTGTAGCAAACAATTTCAAATGAAATATTGTGAATCTTTTTTTTTAACCACTATTTCCATTCATCTTATTTTTTTTATTCGCTGTATAAAAGAAAAATCACAACTCAACTTGGGCCGTCAATTCACAGCAGTGAATAAATCATCATCATCATCAGTCTTTTAACGTCCGTCGTTGGACATAGATCTTCCTCGGGATCCACCACATTTCTCTATCGTGGGCGTCGCAGGGCCAGTATTTTCTGAATTTGTCTAGTTCATCTTACCATCTTGTATCTTGTCGGCCTCGGTTTCGCATGTTATCTCTGGGGATCCATATTGTGAGTTGTGATGTTCATCGGTTGTCTGTCATTATTGCAACATGATCAGCCCATTGCCATTTGAGTTTACTAATAGTTTCTATGATATCTCAGACCTGTTTTCTTCATGATATGTTGGTTGATCATGATTTTCTCATGCACACGCTGCATGCTTCTCAGTTTGCAGGTATGTCTCTTGATAAGATTCCATGTTTTAGCTCCATAAGTGACTATCAGGAGGATGCATTGGTTGTATACTCTTCTTTCTAGGATTATTGGGATCGTTTTGTTTTTGAAGTTTTTGAAGCTTACCATCCTAGGGTGATTCTCCCCTTGATTTCTTCTTCATTTGTGGGCTTCATAGAGATTCGCTGTTCTAGGTATATGTATTGATCTACTTTCCCCAGTTTTGCATGTCAAAGTACTGCAACATATATACAATCACAGCAACTCCTTTATCAGGCTACATAAAGATTCTGAACACTACCAACTCCAAAAAAGAAGTAAGACAGGGTGATACCAGCTCACCCAAACTCTTCACTGCCTGCTTCGAGATGATCTAACTGAACTGGGAGAACAGAGGAATCAAAATGGCGAATATCTGAGCAATCTTAGATTTGCAGACGACATCGTCCTTTTCGCAGAGAACCTTCATGACCTCCTACTAATGTTAGATGGACTAAATGAAGAAAGCAAAAGAGTTGGCCTACACATGGACTTGAGTTAACAAAAGTCATGTGCAACAATCACACTGAGAATAAGGACACGTTTGTCAAAATCGAAGATGCAAAACCGAGAAAAGTGAATAAATAGTACAGTGCTTATTCTTTATGTTCTTAGTTTAGCTTAGTAATATTTTCTGAAATAGGGTTCCTGGTAGATCTCTTTCTCCAGACTCTTGTAATAATTTTAGATTTTTACATGACTTCCAAATGAGTATTGTAGACTTGAAGTTGCATAGAATCTCCCGTTTATCCCACTAATTATCGATTGTGTTTTTGAAAGAATTTACATTTTTGGACACACTCTCAAATTAGAATGACTATTCCATTTCCAGTCTGCGCTGTTTATTCACTACTGTAGATTGATGGCTTGAGTTAAGTTTGGACGAAAATAAAGCAGTAAAAAAATGAATGGAAAACATATAGACGAACGGATTTCATGATCATAACTTTTTAAGTAAACATAAACTGAAGTACTCCTCTACGCCGGATCAAATATTCAAAAAGTGAAAAAGAGACTCCACTTCATATCATTGAACTAGGGGTATTATAATTGCCTCATCAGTTGAAGGATCCCAATTTAACTTGCTGTTTTACCCTAAACTGAGTGATTCTTGCTGTTCAAACAGGCAAGTTTGTAGTGTGAATGCAAAAACGCGAATCCGTTCGCAACTGGGGAATTTTCCTTGTTCGAACGGGTGATTTTGTTGTATGGATATTTTTCTTCATACATACCAGTCTATAGTGTGAATATTCGAGTTTAAAGCATTTCCATACCAGAAAAGCAAATCCGACCATAACTGTGAGTATTTTTTGTTCAAACAGGAAATTTTGTTGTATGAATATTCGGCTGGATGTCAGTGTGAATTCAATCAGGAAAGTTTCCCCTTTTAATCTATGCTTTTTTTCCATCACTTTTTATAATTTTTGCCGATTGAAAGGTCAAAATTTAATCACTCCACCCTTAGCCTATTGATCAATTAATCTGCGAAACTTTTAAAATCAAGGTGGATCAAATGAAAAGATGTTAAACAGTATCGAATTTGTTCCACGGGGGGGGGGGGAAGAAGGAAAAATCTTGTTTTAGGGGACGCCCCCGCCCCAAGTGCTTGAGAGTTCCTGTAACAGCTGCCTTCCTTTCATTTACAGCATATATATATATATATATATATATATATATATATATATATATATATATATATATATATGAGAGTTGTAATACAACGAAACAGCAGTCTGTGGATGACACAATAATTAACACCCCCCTCTATTCAGGGTTAAGCACTCTTCAACTAAGTTAACTCGTTCATTGAAAGCTTATGCAATGCTCTTCCATAGGAATAGAGCACTTTGGTGGACGGGGTATATATGCTGAAATAAAGATATCGCTTATATCCAACGTTATTGACCGTCCAGTTACGTGGCTCAGAGGTAGGATACCGGGCTCCGGGTCTGAAGCGAAGGTTTTAATCCTGCTTCGTGGTACTGGATGGGATAATGGATAGTCTATAGCCACACTGAAGAGATGTAATACAACGAGCCAGGTGTCTATGGATGACACAATAATATATAGATATGTATATATGTATGAATATACATATGTATGTATTGAAATTAATTAGTATTGTTCTGGTTCTGAAAATTGTATCACGTGGTAATTTTCCAATTGATCAGAAGAATGATGGTCAGGTACTATTGAGGAATTCAAAAAAGCTTCTTAAATATAAACTCTCCATGGAGCCACGTCGTTGGAAAAAATAATCCAACATTCTCAAAATATGTATCCATTTTGCATCAGAATTTCATTGTAAGTCAATCCCCTTAAATATATTGTTGGGTAGAAATTGAAACCTTCTCCTAGGTCTATTGAGTATGCAAGGTAAGTTGGTCGGGTTGCACCCACGTTTAGTTGGTTTCCATAGCGTGACGGATAAACACAGTGGCACCCCTCTCCTTTACAAAAGTGAAATAAGTTATTAATAATTTATTAGTATTCTCTTGTTACCATTTATCCCGGCAACTTAAACGGCCATTAGTAAACTGTGCAAAAGAACATTAGAATAATTAATCAATATGGAAGGGAAGTACATCTGGACTCTACTGGAGTCACAGACCATTGCATTTATGGGCAAAACATTGCATCACCCTCTGATAAACTATCTAAAATCGTCATGATGTCCATCGGTTATCTGACTTTCTTGCAATATGACCAGCTCATTGCAATTCAAATTTTCTTATGGATTCTATGATACCTTAGACTCCTGTCTTTCTCCGAATATTCTATGCTGTGATCTCTCCATGTGAGATTGAGAATGATTCTCTCTTGTGCACGTTGCATAGTTCTCAGCTTAACAGTCTGTCTTTTGGTTACATTCCTTGTTTCAGCTCCATAGGTGACTATCTGGTGGATACATTGGTTGTATACTTTTCCCTTTAGCACTAGCAGAAATTCTTTGTTTTTGAAGGTTGAGCTTGCCCAGTCAAAAGCTTGCCAACCAAGAATATTCGCTGTCCTAGGTAGATGTAGTGGTGTGCTTTCTCCAGTCCTGCATTTTCGATTTTGATTGTTATATCTTTGTCTTCAACATATTCGTTGTACA
Source organism: Thysanoteuthis rhombus (assembly GCA_963457665.1). Taxonomy (NCBI): domain Eukaryota; kingdom Metazoa; phylum Mollusca; class Cephalopoda; order Oegopsida; family Thysanoteuthidae; genus Thysanoteuthis; species Thysanoteuthis major. The sequence goes on from OY735235.1 coordinate 23,118,073, forward strand.
TAACATTTGTTTCGCTGAAGTTCATGCGGAGGCCAACTTCTTGGCTTTCTTTGTTCGGTCTGCCCAGCATCATCTAGACGTCATGAAGATTCCCAGCAAGGAAGACGATGTCGTCAGCAAATCTGAGGTTATTTAGGTATTTGCCGTCTCTTCTAATTCATTTATTTTCCCAGTCTAAAGTCCAGAAGATCATCTCATTCAACAAAATTGCCTATTTGAACGAGAAAAAGCAGTTACAGTTGAACTTGTGTTTTTTGTATGATGTAAAAACGAACATTCACACAACATACTTGTATGTGTGAACAAGAACATTCATCCTCTTTTGTACTATCTGACCGCAAATAAGACCTTACCTTTCCGTCAAAAAATGGCTCAAAAGTTAAATGGGGTCTTGCCAATTAAAACATTTTTCGTTTTGTTTTGTTTTCTTATTTGTGAGTCAAGCATCAGCAATATTTAGATTTAAAAATTAAAAGGATAATCTGAAGTTAAAAGTTGCCAATTGAGACGTTGTTTTTTCAAATTTAAAAATTTAAGAGTGACTTCCAGAATCGAGAAATTGAAAAATAACATCTAAATTGGAAACACTGCTACACCGGAGTGAACTTTAGGAATTATTGAAAAAGTTGAAGAAAAGAAAATAGGGAAATTCTAACATCAACTTCGACTTGAATTTGACGAAACAAAACGTCCCGAATAGTATTGAAAGAAAATCAACTTCTGATAAACAAACAAAATTTGGACAGTGTGCTAGACTTAGTTGAAATATAAAAAGCGGGCAAATGTACTCTTTCATTCCAATTAATCAAAGTGAAGATCAGTATTTAGTCAAAAGTAAAGATCAGAATATAACCAGCAGTAAATATAAGTATTTATTCGACAGTAGATATCAGTATATAGTCAACAGTTAATATCAGTATATAGTCAAAAGCAAAGATTAGTATTAAGTCAATAGTAAATATCAAAATATAGTTAACAGTAAAAATCGCCGAAAAGAAGATAAACTGATAAAATATTATCACACAATTAAAAGCGTCTCAAGAGGGAGGAATCCACGAAAAATAACAATTACCTTTCACACTCAATGATTGCTGCAACACTCATCGTAGGCCTTATAGTGTACGTCCTAGGACGTATACCTTCTCCAAAATTCGCCAACAGTAAAGATCAGTATAAAGTCAACAGTAAATATCAGTATTTAGTCAACAGTGAAGATCAGTATATAGTCAACGGTAAGGATCAGTAGTTAGTCAACAATAAGGATCAATATATAATCAACAGTAATGATCAGTATATAACCAACAGTGAAGATCAGTATTTAGTCAATGGTAAAGGTCTTCATATAGTCAACAGTAAATATCAGTATTTAGTCAAGAGTGAAGATCAGTATATAGTCAATGGTAAAGATCTTTATATTGTCAACAGTAAATATCAGTATATAGTCAACAGTGAAGATCAGTATATAGTCAACGGTAAGGATCTGTATTTAGTCAACAATGAAGATTAATATATAATCAACAGTAATGATCAATATATAGTCAAGAGTGAAGATCAGTATTTAGTCAATGGTAAAGATCTTTATAAAGTCAACATTAAAGATCAGTAGTCAACAGAGAAGATCATTATATAATCAACAGTAAAGACCAGTATAAAGTCAACAGCAGAGATCAGTATTTATCCAACAGCAAAGAACATTATATAATGAACAGTAAAAATCACTGTGCTGAAGGAAATAACACTCAGCGTAATATTTTTGGAGGGTAGAATCTTTATTCAGAATGTTCATACATATTATGGATGGTATATCTTTTGATCATGGAATGTGTCAGACAGGATAGTCACCTCGTTGCATTCCGTTTAATCCTCATACATCCAGTAGATAATTCCTCTTATGAATATGGTATTTGCTAGACAGAACAATCACACGTTCGACCATGAAATGTGCTAGACAGAACAGTTGCGTGATTGTCTGAAACAACGATTCGGTAAACAAGAAAGTTTTCTATGAAATCATTAAATTAGGTGGAACTAATAAACTTGTGAAAATATGTATAAGCGAAAACTTTAGCCTGAAACCTTTGTCGTTTACCCCTACGGCTTCTGTGTTATCGATCGCGTGTCTAAGACAATTTTTTCAACGTGTGAGAAAGGGCGACATTGTGACAAACCAGCCCTGTTTATACACATATCTACAAAAATGTTTTGTCATCTAGGGTTTTCATTCCTGCTGACAGGGAGCTATGTCTTTGTGTTGTTTGTGAGTGTCATACTTGAAGGAAATCTAAAAAAAAAAGAAGATAATATGTTCATCTCTGTGTGCTAAGAAATGGGAGTTATTGAAGTTCTTTTTGAAAATGATACACTGCATTCACCAATCATTTAAACCCATTTTCGTTGGCTCTGGTTCCCGAGTTATTGCCCTTTCTAGTGGTGTATAATAGCTAGAATAGCTTGTTAAATGTTCTCTAATCTTCTTCGGAGATTCTTCTGTGCTGGTTTTGTTGATTTACCATTGTTCCGATGCTGTCTGTGGATCAGTCGAGATTTTCTTATCAACTTGTGTGGGAATGTTTTCAAAATGGGAGGGCCGTTGCATATGGTCAATCTCATTTTCTTTGCCTCCAACGTCATTCTCCAGCGGTACAATGAAATATTACCACTTTTTGGTAGTAGGAGTTGGGAGAAAGGAGGTAGAGTTTACCACTGTAGGGATTCTGAATCTTGCCCACGGTCTGAAATCTCTTGGAGGGGATACAGAAGTCACAGGGAGGTAAATCTGGACTATAAAAGAGCTGATAGATCTAGGTGATTGTATATTTTGCACTAAAAAAGCTCTGAACAAAACATAAAGAATGAACCGGTTAGGCATCAAGAATACAAAAGTCACACTATGCATAAGTTCAAGTTACTTGAAGGCCACCCGATTGATTCTCGAAATATTCAAATGGCTGTATACTTTCTGGACTAACCTAGTATGGCCATTACGTTCGTTATTATGCAGTAACTTGTTAATCTCTGTGTGCAAATCAACAGATATATTTGAACTTCTATAAAATGTTTTTTAAGAAAAGATTAGTTGATTTGTTCAAGTGGAAGTCTCTATAGTTTCAAGCGGTGAGTAGAGGATATTTTTTATTAGCGAAATTGTTACCTTTAATTGGGAAAGACCATTGTAACGGACGGAAAAGCAAAACAATTCACTTTGTTCACTATATAAGTAGATTTCAATTTACAAGTAACATTTTTTTACAAATAACATTACTAAGTATTGTGGATGGTTTGGGCCGGTACGGGTACAGCTTCCTGTTAGTGTTACAAACTCAAGTCATGCCACTGAGGATCATTTAAAAAAAAAATATTCATACGAAGCGATGAGGCAAATGCAGTTGAATCGGTCAGTATCCAAGCGACATGGCCATGATACATATCTTTATGATACTTTTCAAGAAAATGGGTATATTGTCCTCTGTTTGTAGATTCCGAGCCATAACAAGGGGGAAGATGTTTGGAAGCCAAAAAGTTACAGAATTTTTTCGGTTCGGAAAGGTAACCAACCAAATAAAACTGGGGACTTCGAATTTCCTTGCATCTCAGGGCCAATCAAATTCCTTGCATTCTAGGAATCTAATATGTATCCGTTTCAGCAGTGTGATGTCAGCATGAAAGCATATATTAATCTTGTTCCCAGGCAAAATCTGGGAAATTCTGCTAAGAATGGCTAATAATTGCAAAAGTTATTTCAGAATTGTTTATTCTTACTTTCATATCTTGTTTTAATCTCATTTCCCTTTTCAGTCCCCGAGCCCCTTCTTGTTACGGCCATGGGATAAAATTCATTTCATTCGGTTCGTTGCTTTCGTTTTCAAGATTCCGCTTCGATTTTTGCATGTACCCACAGCAGAAGATTTCTTGCTCCTCCTTTCAACGTTGTCTACTGTACAATTACCAACGAGGGTGGAAAATCTCTCAAAATACTTGGGCAAAACTCATCACTTTCTCTACTTTATTGATTATTCCTGAGGCTATTAAGGAGACCTGTATCTTGTTCAAGTTCAAGAGGATCTCATTGCTCTCCGTCTTAGGGAAGATCGAAAGAAAAACAGGTCGGGTTAGTCACTCAATAGAAACTGCTACGAGACCAATTTCTTTTGGCAGCATGCTGCGTTGGGGATGATCAATAAAAATTGGAAAAATGGTGACCAGTGAATTAAGACTTCTCTTTTGGGGGGGGGGGGCAGTGATCTCTGGATGAGGCTGAGTTTTTTTTAAAGCTTGAATGCTACCGGACAGGAACTGAACAGAAATTTAGCATAAGCTTAGATTACAAATTGACCCCCTATTTTGAAATGAAATTGAAAAATGCTCTAGTCCTTTGTTTGCTAAGTCTCATATGACTCAGTAAAAGAATAAAATATTTAATAAAATCACTACACCTACCATATCCTTAAATTGCGTGGATGTTATCCTAATCTTATAAAAAAATCTAAGTGAAATTCAAAACCTAAGAGAAAAATTTTGAAGTGATTCTGTCCTTTACTTTACTCACGATCTCAATACAAATAACCTAATTTCCCTCTGAGACGCTCTGGTTGATATTAATAAACTTTAATTCCACAAATCTCCCCTGTAAAAAAAAAACTACAAGTAAAAACTCATGTCTAATTAACTACAATAGTGAATGGTCTTTGAGATTCAAGTGAGCTCTTAAAACATCTAATAAATCCTGTTAAACTCGTCTTATAATAGAATTTTCTGCTGTAAATTAAGAAAAAAAATCGTGCAGATCTTCATTACCCACTGATTACCTACTCAAGTTTTTGAAGAACAAATGAAATTGATGTTAAAGACCATAATTAAAAATAATAATTACATCAAACTAAAAACATTAACAATATAGATTTATACTTTGGTAATCAAATGCACCCTAATTTCCAACAAGATGGAAAAGCCCCCAACACAGACGATCCGTATATATATATATATATATATATATATATATATATATATATATATATATATATATATATATATATATATATATATATATATATACACCCACTGATCCCAATAAACACTTAAGATTCATTTTTTACTATAAAAAGTTGAGAGTTTATTACCTGGTAATTACGAATAATACTCCCCCCCAACAAAATAATAATATCCTGTAAAAAATGAACGTTGTGTACCGGTTTACTTGACTTTTTGGAGACAGCTTTTTCGATAGTAATGAAAAAAAAAAAACTCTTACATCCGATACAAAACTACCACTCTCTCGCGCTGTTTAACTTGCCATTTGTCCAACCAGAGCTATATCCACCAAAACCTTAACAGCACCATTTCCTTTCCTCCAATATCAGTGGGGGTCTATTTGAAAACATCAAAATTCTCAATAATTCCGACAACAAAAAGAAACCTCAAACCTTAGGAGCCATCTATATTAATACTATGCAACCTACTATCAATAAAATCTCATATGACTCAGGTGAAAGCATTTTAATGTGCCTTTTACGGAAATCATAAACTCGTAATCAACATAAAGAAAACTACTTACATTCATCCATTTAAAATTGTTTCATTGCTAACGTCTGGCTGTTTATATATGTTGATACACAGCCCGGCGCCAGCAACACTAACTCAACAATTGAAGAAACCTGTTGACAGTTTTCGTTGACAGTCTCTAATAATGTAAGAAGAGAAGAACTTTACTGGTTAAGCAGGGAGTGGTCAACTGATTGAGAAGAAAAGAAAGCACGAAAGAAATGAAATATGGAAAAGAGGTAGATAAAAAGGTTGAATGTAGAACATGATTATTGCAACTTTTGTATTGTATATACACTATCGTCTATGAATAAATAAACCCTAACATTTTTTCTTATACAAAGTTATTTTTCTTCTAAACGAAACGTACTGGGATTTTGTTATTTCTAGTGGAGCGCTATACAATCATAGTAATAAATGATACTTTACAATATCCGTTTTTATTGTACGATCCCCCGTTAATAATAACAAAATCCTGGTATGTTAAGTTTAGAAAAAATCATTTCCTTACCAAAAATAGTGTGTTCTTATATATGGGCCATCATCATCATTATCATCATTTTAACGTCCATTGTTGGACATAGACTATCCCGACGATTCGCCAGACCTCAACATCATGGGCGTTGCATAGCCAATATTTTCTGAATTTATCTATTTTGTATCTTCCTCTTGTGTTCTGTCAGCCTTGGTTGCACATGTGTCCTCTATTTTGAGTCATGATTCTGCTATTCTTTGAACATGGCTAGCCCATTGCCATTTGAGTTTTCTAATGGGTTCTATAACAAATAAACTTTGTTGATATATTGGACTTGTCAGTTTGGTTCATTTGTAAGAAAATCGCCTAGCAATCGTTTGGTTGTGATCTCAATCCTCGTTAGGGAAATTTTTATTTGATATATACTGGTTCGATTCAATGTGACAGAACAAACATACAGAGAAAAGTTTACTCCCCTAAGATTTGGTGGGGATTGTGTTTTTTTTTTTTTTTTCTTCTTCTTGTTACGAAGTGCCAAACAAAATGAACTCCAACTTAGACTGGGGTTCGAAAAAAAGTAAGGTGAAATAAACACATGCAGAGGATATAAGAGATAAGTGATGACGACTGTTTTTTTAAAGGGAAAACAACTGGGAAATTAAAAAAAAGCACTTATTGCCAACTAACGATAAACACATAAAAGTGAAGTCAACATGGAAAAAAGAAATCAAGAGAAAAAATAAGGAAAAGTAGACATCTGTGAAATTGGCTGGACTTTACAGAGGTGAATGAGTAAGAAAGAAAATGGTGGCTATGGTAATGGTCGAAAACAACTGGTAATTAATGTTCACACGTACAGACAAAGACAGAAGCGCTCACACAATGGCTGGAAACGACTGGTAATTAACGCCCGTACACACATACACACGCATGTACATACACGTATACATCAGCATATACAGATACACATGGGCATATACTGATACGCTCGTGCATTCACACACACACAAACGTTCACAAGATGGTCGAAAACGACTGGTAATTAACACACGTAAACACATTCACACCAACATACACACAGACTTGGACACACGCATTTGCTCATACATACATGCATGCAACCAAACACTCACAAAATGGCTCTAAAACGACTGGTAATTAATGCACACACGCATACACACAAACACTTAGAGACACGAACACTCAAGCACAATAAGCCGCGTGTCTCAATTGATTCTTACGTCTTTGTGTATTTCTTTCCTCTTTAATGTTGTTGTCCTTCATCTATTTCTCCTACTCTAGTCTGTCATTGTTGATCATTTTCCAAAACTAAAATCCTCAACGGTTTCATCTTTTGATCAACTCAGAAAAGAAAAAAACAGACATCAAAACAACGAACAAAACGAAGCTTTTTTCCACTCATCAGGCAACTCTGTTCATCTTCGTTAGGCGCAACAATCTGCCTTTATTATCTCCCTTTAATGATGTACTCTTCTTTTCACAAGTCTCCTCCGTCATTCGTATGTAGGACGTTCTTATGAAAACCTCTAAAGTTTAAATGGCGTCAAGCGAAGAAGCAATCAGCATTAATTTATGTGGGGAAAAAATTTCCGAGCGTTCCCAGACAAAAATGGGGACAAAGATATGCCCGGCTGGATTGGGGGGGAGGTACAGGGAACTGGAGTACTGGAGAGAGATAGAAAGGTGTGTACTATTTCTATAGCGGATAGCTGTCAAACAAACACTAGTGGCTGTTTTCGTTTTAAGCCCTTTTTCGTGAAAATGAAAAAGTGGGCAATATCTGTATTCGTTAAGTTTCGCCTAGTCTGACAGGATGCCAAATCTAGAAGGTGGGAAATGAAATTATATGTTGGGTCCTTAATCATAGAACGGCCAGCTTAGGGCGGGTGAAACTTATCCTTTTTGTTTCTTTTTTTTTTTAATTCCTGATATTGCACAGAATTTACAATGTAATTATAAGTCGAAATTGATTTATTTCAGGTCTCTGCAAGTCTTGCAAGCCATGCATATTCATTTTGAAACATTACCCTACAAATGAGTAAAATCAAAGAAACTTACCAGACGATCGAAAAAAAAGTTACGATGAATAATTCATATTCTGCTCACGCAGACAATGTTCTTTTATCAATGTTAGCTGACACTTTAAAAAAAGTTTTGTAATCTTGTCGTTGAAAGAATTTCTAACACTGGCAATAGTAATGATGGTGGAAGGCGTATTTTCGATCTCCTAAGACTTTGAATTATAATGCTGAAGATTATGTAAACATGTTGGATTGGAAAGATGAATAATTAACACCACTATCTTTATTTGGAGAACTAGATATAACTGCTATTGCGCCACTACAGGAAGTTAAAGTTGAATTACTTCCCCGCTATAGTCAAAGCGAAGAAAGATTTATTGTCATTGTAACAAAAGACTAATTTTTTCCAAAAAGGAACTGAAACAATAATCAGTATATTTTTAAATTGCTTCAATTAAGAAGTAAAATGCAAAAAAAATAAATTAAATGTCAATTTTCTAAAGAAATGAGTCATATTTTTGGGACACTTGTCTTTTCAGACAATGATTTAATCGGAACCCGAGAGTTGCAATCATGTTCTCTACCTGTAACTCTATCGACAAAGCTACCGCGAGGTCGAGAAAAAAAAGTGCAAATACGTTACAAAATTATGGTTTCGTGGAATGTATTCATTAATATAAAACTACCAAAATACAACTGAAGAAAAATAAACTAATTTTTAAAATAAAATTATTATTTTTGTCCTTTCCAATTATTTGAATAAAAGTATAAAAAAATTGTGTGTCCTATGTGAAGCTTGCACAAATAATCCATTCACATGGAACATCATTTCCATGACCAATGAACTCTTTGCAATACGTGGAATCATTATTCAAAATTTTGACCCGCCCTGCCTTGAAAATCAGTGTTCGAGATCCAAGCGTTTCACATCGATATAAAGACCGATAAATGACAATAGTTGAGGATATACAATTAACACATTATCTAGGCGAGCTACAGGTTTCAACATGACAGGGTATGGCCAGTGGTACAGTCTGCAACAAATATGCCGATGAAACAAAACAATTGTTCCACCCACCTGCACATGAATTTGCAGGAGTGCTGACTTAAAATTGATCCTCATACTGAGAACCATGCAACGTGCACATGAGAGAATCATGCTCAACCTCACATGGAGAGATCAAAAGACGATACAGTATATCAGAGAAAAGACTGGAGTCGAAGAAATCATAGAAGCTGTTAGAAAAGGCAAATGGCAATGGCCTGGACATGTTGCAAGAATGTCAGACAACGGTTCGACATCACAACTCACAACATGGATCCCCAGAGATCAGATGTGAAACTGAGGCTGACAGAAAGTAAGATGGCGTGACAACCTAGATAAAATCTCCAGGGATGCTCCGTGATGCCCATGATAGAGAAGTTTGGCGAGTCTTGGGGAAGGTCTATGCCTTAAGATAGACGATAATAGGCTGCTTCTGCTGTGGATAATGACTGCCTTGAAAATCAGTATCCAATATATTGGATTTTACCAGATCATTGGTGCTGATGGTAAATAGCGATTTTGTCTCCTTATTTTAATCCTCTTTTTCTTCCCACAAGTTTTCCCTCTATTTCTCTCACATATTATACAGAGTCTTCATTTCAACCATTCTACCCTCTCTAAAAAGAAGTAAGCGAGATACCCCACGACTAATTAAGTAATAAATAACAATACACAATGAATAATTCATCGAAAAAAACAAAACAAAAAAAAAACAAAAAAACGAATGTACCAACAAATTAGATTGCTCAGTCCTTTGTCCAATTTTTTCTTTCTCTAACTCTTTCATTATCTATTTCATTCTTTCTTTCTTCATTTCTTTCTTTCTTCATTTCTTTCTTTCTTTCTTCCAGTACCTATTTTTTTCTTTTTTCGATCTTCCTCACTTTCTTCCTCATATTCACATATATCAATTTATTCTCTCGTTTCGTTCTTTATTCACATTTTCCATCGTATTTTCTTTCTTCTGTTGTCCACAAATCCTTCTATCTTTGCTTTTCCTCACTTCTTTTTTTCTTTCTTTCATTTTCTCTTCCTTCCTTCCTTTCTTTCTTCCTTCATTCCTTTCTTTCTTTCTTTCTTTCTTTCTTTCTTTCTTTCTTTCTCAAATTCACATATATACATTTCTCCACTACTTTCTTCCTTTCCTTGATATATTTTCTTTCGTATTCTGTCCCCTCCGCCCCCCTCGTATTCCTTCATTTTCTCCTTTCCTTACTTTCATTTTCCTCCTTACCTTCCTTTCTTCCCTTTTTCTCCTTTCTTTCCTCCATTACCTATATTTTCTTTCTTTCTTTTTTTTCTTTCTTTTTTTTCTTTCTTTTTTCTTTCTTTCTTTCTTTCTTTCTTTCTTATATTCACATACATTCATTTCTCCTCGTCTTTCTTTCTGTACTCGCGCATTTCCTCCGTATTTTATTTCTTCCGTCTTTAACACTTTCTTTCATCCTTCTTCTTCCTTACTTTCCTTTTTTTTTTCTTTTCTTTCTTTGGTTTTTCCCCCATTTCCATACCTCATTTCTTCTCTTTCATGTTCTCCCCTTCTCACTATTTTCTTTCTTCTTGTCATTTCCACATATAATCTTTTCTTCTCTTTTTCTTACTGACACATATTTTGTTTTCCATGCTTCTCTTTCCCAACCATCACACATTCCTTTATCTTTACTAACATATTTAATAAACTTCTTCTTATTCTTTCTTTTTACTTTACCCCCCTTCTTTGTTTTTCGTACTATCTTCTGGTTTTCATTCTTGTTTCTTTTAGATATCCTAAGTATTTCTTTTCACTTTATCTATCTATCTAGCTAGCTAGCTACCTTTCTTTTTTCCCCTTTGTAATTTTGTCCTTTTCTCCAACTGTTTAATCTCCTTTTTCTTTGATTCTTTGTATCTCATTATTCTCCTTATTTTTGCATCTCACTTTCCCTCTTTATCTTCCCTAACTCACCTCTCTTTCTCTCTCTACACTTTATTCCTGTTCTCTCTGGCTTATCTAACCAAGTCTGCATTTTTCACCAATCTTCCCTTTCTAAAAAAGTATAGATAAAAATACATCATAAATAATAAAGCAATAAATAATTAAACAATACAACATAACAAACAAGCGAACGAACTGACGTATGAACAAATCACATCAAGAAAAAATTGATTAGCTTCATTCTCGCAGATCATAAAACGTATCCCAAACAGCGCCACCTACAGTCGCTAAATTAAACCAATAAAGCATCTCACGTTTGCGTTCGGCCACAGCGTTCATCACTTTGCCGTTACATGCGCAATGATGGACTTGTCAGCAGTATAATAAAAAATTGTTCGTTTCTTTTTTTCATTTTTTGTTTTAACGTTTGTTTTTGTAGGATTCCATGCAGATGTATTGTAAAGGTATTGTACGGAGAAAGAAAAGGGCGGATTGAATAGAGATATACTAATAAGTTGTCATAAAACCCGAGTGTGGGGTAGGAGAGTCTGAAAAATCGGAAAGGAAAGAGAGAGTTAGCAAGAGAGTTAGAGAAGAAGAAGAGGAAGAAGAAGAAGAAGAAGAAGAAGAAGAAGAAGAAGAAGAAGAAGAAGAAGAAGAAGAAGAAGAAGAAGAAGAAGAATTCCCAGGAGAAGATCCAGAATTCGAATCTGAGAATGGAATGTACAGAAAGAAATGCAGAAGCTGACTTAGGTAGAAAAGAGCTCTCAAGAAGGAAGAATTAAGATGAAGAAATGATAAATGAAGAAAGGGCGAATGATGGAAAAAGTTCAAGAATAAATGGAGAACGATATTAAGAAAGGAGGATTACAAAAGAAAAACAATAGGATTATACAAAGGGAAAAGTATATGGATAAGAACTTGAAGAACGATAAGAAGGAATAGGTATGGAAGGAAAAAATGTAATGGGAAAATATAAGAAACCATTGAAGCAAAGGAAAGAAAAGTACAAGGAAAATACGGATAAACAAAGAAAAAATGAAAGAATCATAAAAATGAAGGAAAAAGGACAGGTACCATTGGTACAAATGATAAAATACAGAAAAGATAAGAAAGGAAGGAAAAAATTAAAAAAAGAAGTAATAAAAAAGGAAAAAGTACAAAAACGAATGAAGATAAAAAAAAGGGAGAGGAAGGTTGGTAGAACGATTACAACAAAGAATGAAATTGGATGGAATAAAGAAAAAAAAAGTAAAGAAAAATAGGCAGGAAAAAAAGGGGACAACGATGATTGGAAGGGATGAAGGAGAGAATGAGAACATACAGGCAAAGGGTGAGATAAGAGAAGATCCATGAGATAATAGATAATCTTAGTGGTCAACATCCGTGGGACTTCCACGGGTTCAGCTAAGAAAATAATAAATTCAGAAAAAAGACGAACAAGAGGAAATAAAAGAATTAAAAGGATGAACACGACTGAGAGAAAAGATTCAATTGGGTGAAATATTGAGAAAGAAAGAAAAAGAAAAAAAATACCATAAAATCGAAAGGATAAACATAGTAAGAAAAAAATAAATAAGAAACAAAGATATCAATGTTCGTTGTTATTATTTTATTGTCGATGTTGTTTCTTTTTCTAATTATTTTATCAATGTGGATTTTTGAAAATTATTTTATCAGTGGTTTTTATTATTTTATGTTCTGTTGTCATTATTGTCAAGATTGACTTGGAATGAAACGAAATGTCTGGGGATAAATGATGGAGGAAGAAAGAAAACAAGACGTTGTTAATTCAAATAAGAACGGATTTTGAAAGGTTAACAACAGGATTTGGTAAAGGCATCGAAAATGACAACTGAGATTGAAAATAATACTATTAAATGGAGCGATAGCTCGGTGGTTGAGGTGTTGCACTGAATTGTTGAAGGTCTGCGGCACAAAACTAGTTCAATTACTTGAGCATCCATTCGGGTATCAATGACAAATATAGTTGGTCGTTTTTGTGAGTCCCCGTTACACTAAATAAAGTACAGCCATTACTCCTTACTGCATTTTTGTTTACTGAATAAATGTAACAAAAATCAAAAGCCCCTCCAAAAAACTGAATTTTGCCTTTACTTACAGACTTATCTTAAACCCTAACCCTTATCCAAGGCTATTGCTTCTATGATGTAATAACATCAGAGTTTCCGGAAAGTCCTTAACTTTTCCTTATTTACCTTTATTCGGCAAACAAATCATAAGCTGTAATAAACCCGTAATTGTCAGTTTTCTGGTGAATACAACTAGCAGTTCGCCATGAATAATCTCCCTTGTTTGATTTCTGGCTTATTCTCTGCTCTTATCTCTCTTCGACCCCTTTTCTTTAAATTGGAATATCTCGTAGTATGGTTAACGCCACAAAAATCTGTAAAACGAACGAGACTAGAAAATTAAAAAAATACCTTTAAAACAGTTAACCAAGCCTCTAAGACAGCACAAAAAGTGAATTCAAGACGATTTAAAATTTTAATGAATCAAGGCTCGGAGCGTGCTAACTTTAACGCGTAAAAACATTCAAATCATCAAGTTGTAGAACAAAGATGGCTACTAGTTATTAACACTTTGCAGACGATAAACCTTTTCCATGAGAAATGAGAGGAGAGACAAAAGAAAGAAGCAGCCGAATGTCACTTCGCTACTAGATCTTCAGTTCTAATTTGGAATCATTCTAAACTTGGCTTAATTTCCTCTCCGAATAGAAACATTTAATGACCGTCTAAGAATGACTTACCGAATTACAATCGAAAAAAAATCTATTTGCATATGCACCAAGATTACCCGACAACTGGCCATTGAACGAAATTGACATTTGCCAGATATATTTGTCAGTTCACAAGACAATGAAAGTTTTTTTTTTCTTTTACTAGCTGTTTTGGATTACAAATGTTTCTGTAGTTTCTATGAATTATATCCTTTAATTCCTGTTCTTTAGAATTTTCTAAATTTAGACATAAAGTTGGTAACTCTGAAGAGAAGTAACCGAAATACTTCGAGACCGTAGTTTTTTTTCCGACAGATGGAAAACTGTTTTTACAATTATGGCAGGCCGTTCGACTCACCATGGCGTGAGGCCCCATCCAAAATGTACTTTTGAAATGGGTTCTGATCTGTTATTGATATTAAACTATAATAATATGCTATGTGTATTTATTTGAGACGCAACTCATCAGTATTATCACTAAATAGGTTACCAGATGATGACATAGAAATCTAAAATTTTACGTTCTAATGACACAGTGAAAATACTGAAAGGAAAGAATAATGAAAATATAAAAAAGTAATGAAAATGAAAAAAAAATAATAAAAAAATCACTTATGATCTACAGAACGGTATTCTCCAAGCTCGCTGCAATGCAAATTTCTATTAACAGCTTATATGAAATGCAACGTGTATCCATATATGTCATATTTTTATATATGTCTCAATTTCTGACAGTAGGGATAAAATAGTAGTCTAACTGCAAGAGTTGACTCTATTATCATGAATTATTCAGACATCGAAATTTAAGACTTTTGAGTTTAAGACGTGAATAAACGACACAGGGGAAAATGATGCCATGAAGGTCATGCCGTATCAACTTGCAGTTGCGAATTCTTGGTAGTTCAGGTAAACATTGGGTTTCCGTTATGAAAAAATAATTTCATACTCTTGCTATTGGGCTTTGACTTTATTTTCGTCTGTCACAAAAATGACAATGACCTTACCAAAAACTAGTGAAGTCATGATGATCGAGTTACGTACGCAACAATGATGACGACTTTACTCTCTCAACTCAGGTCGACTTGTTTTATCACTGGAACTATCGATAAAGAAGTTGAAATGAGATACATATTTTTTGAAAATTATTGTATGGAGAAATGAATTACGTTCTGTTCACTTTTCATATTTTAATAAAGAAAGGGAGTTTGACTCTAATGCAACCAACCTTGTTATATTGGAGGGGGCTGCAGGACAACTTTGTCATAGCATACGACACCTGATATTCCCAGATGGTGACCCATCAAAGTAATAACCAGACTCGACGCCCTCTTTCTCTTTTAGTTATTTTGTCCCAAGCCTGCTACGATTGTCATCTGAAATAATTTCCAACCCGTTGTACGAAAGTATGGTTTGGAAATATTCCCATCAAATCTCTTCAGTATCGGCGATTACGATGTTTTATACGTTAATTCAAATAACTAAATAATTCCAAGTCAAGTTTAATACCTATAATCTGTGATTTTAAATCTTATTTCATCAGATTTTTCGAGAATCGCTGATTAACAAAACTTCACATTCGACGCTGCACTGGCAAATCTCAAATTCTCACAATGGCCAGTCGTCGAGTAATTGCGGCGAATATACACATCATTCTCCAATTGTAGCTGGATACTCCATCAATCTTACTGCAACTACTCTAGTTTTCATTCTTCTTTCACTTCAGGTTACTCCTCCACTCACCTCCCATCACTCTCGCCTTCACCCATTTCTTGGTTCGTTGTCGACTCATTCTCTGCTCTTATCCTTCTAAGACTACTTGAAAAAAATCGTTTCTTTTCTTGGAATATCTCATAGCATAGTCACTGCTACTAGAAGACATAAAGCAACCTAGACTAGAAAATAAAAAAAACACAATTACCCATTTGGAACAAGGCAACAAAGTTGAAGACAATTTAAAATTTAAATAAATCAACGCTGGGAGGGCGCCAAGTTTAACTCGTCAAAAAAGCGAAAAAAAGATATTAGAATTAAAATCAACAAATTGTAAAACAAAGATGGCGTCTAGTTATTAACAGTTAGCAGACTATAACCTTTTCTTGTTTGGAGAAAGAAGGAGAAAAAAAAGCGGCAATCAAATGTTACTTCGCTACTGGGTCTCTAGTTTAAATTTGAAATCATTCTAAACTGTTAAGAATTCCTGGACTGTCACCTTTTGAAACAACACTTCGGAGGAAAATTAAGCTCGTCTTTTTTTGTTCTCCTTCATGAAGCCAACTTGAAATCAAATGTTTTTTTTTCCCTTCTGATTTTGTAAAGTTGAGAGCAACGGATTAAGAAGGAAGTCGTGTTGAATAATTGCAGTCGTTCTCTTCATTCAAATCACGGCTTCTGCCTTGCGTTATTTCTCGCCTAAAAGAAAACATTTCATGGCTGTTCAATAATGGCGTATACAAAATAGGTTTTCTCTTCTGCCGGGAAAAATGTCTCGTCAAAACTTACGCAATCGATAAATGTTAATCATCATTAGATAGTGACTAATCAATATATATTATGAACAGTGCAACTTCTTCTATTTGTTTCTTTGTCTGTTCGTAAAAATAGACTCTACAACTCAAAGGTAGTAATTTTGCTGATATCGAATTATTGCTCCTATCCATTATTTAAAACAATGGATTCTCCCACTGCTACGAGATCAGGCACTTTATAAAACCTCAGATGAAACTGATAAAAAGCTAACATTTGTTTACACTATAAACAAATTCGAAGTAGTGAACTACTAACTCTTAGAGTAAGGAAGAGAGTGTAAAAAATTGCTCAAACTCAAAAGAAACACATGGGTATATATCTTTACCAAATGTATAACGGCCTCCGTTATATTTTTCTTGGATCCTATTGATTTTTTATCGCAGAGAGAGAGAAAGAGAGTAGCAAAAATGGAGATGGGCCGGACACATAGGAAGAAATAGAAAAAGTCGTGGCAGAGGTTAGTAGTATCATGCATGTCATGGGAAAGCCATTGCAGTCGACTTGTGACAGCTGATGATGAAATAATAGAAATTCTAATATATCCGTAATCTTTTCACTTTTAATAATCAGTAAAAGTATATTTTCAAATGTTTCAGTAGAATTTAGGATTTAATGCGATGCCGTGAAGTTAGGCAGAAAGCAGATGCTAGACATCACAGAATCTATTAAAAAACTTAAATGGCAATGGACAGGCCATGTTGCAAGAATGACAGACAACCGATAGACATCACGACTCACAACATGGATCCTCAGAGATCATATGCGAAACCGAAGCTGGCAGAATACAAGATGGAGAGATGAAGTGGACAAATTCAGATAATACTGGCTCCGCGATAGAAAATTGTGGCGAAGCCTGGGGGAGGTCTATGTCCAACGACGGATGTTAAAAGAATTTGTGGATCTGTCTCTTGGTTAGGTTCCCATATATCAGCTCCATAAGTGACTATCAGAAGGATGCATTGGTGATATAACCTTCTTTTTAGGATTAATGGGATCTTCGTATTTTTGAAGGTTGAGCTTAGTGATTCTGAAATTGAGTGTGGCAGCACAATACCGTCCCCCAAGTATACCACATGAATCTTTCCATACGAGCAAACATGCATTCCAAGCCGTGAACGCATCCAGTTCGTGTATTTCGTCCGTCCCGCTTCTGCCACATAATTGCCAATCTACTGGTTTTATCAGTAGATTTTATGAGATCTCAACCTCTTCAGTGATAGTTAAAAGGAAAAATGGAGTAAATCAGTCCGCTGATATGAATGTTTTAGTGCGGGCTGGAATGTGGTTCTACTGAGGGTCCCTGTTGGGACTTCTTATTATTAGTGTGAAGTAAGGCTTTTATGATTTGTTAATATAAGTACTTCCAGAAATGTAATGAATTTGGTAAGGGTAGAGCATCAATAAAGAAAGATATAATTAAATTTTGATTGGATCCACGAATTCAATTTTAACGGAGAGATATTTTGCCTTTTTTCCAAACATTTCTATATTTTGCTCCTGTCCTTCCACACGATATCTCAACAAGTTTTCCATAAATGAAAATCTAAGGAAAGGTGAGGCAGATTGAGTGATTTTATATGGGGACGGATTCAGGAATTCGATTTTGATTAGGAGATATTTAAGCATATTTTCCATTTTTTTCTTCTTATATTTCTGGCTTCAATCAGGTCTACCCACTCAATATTTTTGAAAGTTCTGTAATTAATTCAAGTAAAATTTTGTGGAAATGTGGGCTGCATGGTAAGAATAGAGTTATTTAATTTCGAGGTGGTTCCAGGAACCAGTCTATATAGCGTGCACTGCAATATAACTCATGAAATATGTCTGTGATTAAGCCCTTATCTGCTATCCTGAAAATTATACCTTTCCAGTGATAGACTTTTAGTACATCAACGCGCACACCTGATAGTACAAGAAACCGTTGAGAAATCTTTTGTTGTGATTTTTAGGGGTAAGTTTTTTTTCACAAAGCCAACTAATTTTGCAGTCATTTTGAATAGCATTCCAAAAGTTGTACCTTTCCAGTGTTCAGACTATGGCGCAATATCTATATGCTATCAAACTCACTTGATACTAAAAAAAAAACCTCAAAAGAAATATGTTTGGAGTGAATAATGAACGAGTAATAGATACTATAAGTATTCAGCGGCCATCTTGGATGCCATCTTGGAAATTATACGAACCAGCCCATAGAAAAAAAAAGCGACATATTTTTCTAAAAGTACTCATATCAATGCTAAAACTTCACTTCATGCTTCTAATAAGTTTCTTTTGAGTTACAAATCAGCCCATACTATTCCACTCATCGGCTATTGAAATATTTTTGTCTAACCCATTTTTACAGTTGGTGTGCCACGTAATGAGTCAAATATATATTCCTTAGTGTGCTTCATACAATACAATTTGAGAACCACTCCCATATAAAATACTGATACTGTTTTCTTGCTACGTAAGTAACTGGATGTCAGAATGGTCTATTGATTTCAAACAAAAGGAATGCACGACTTTAGTCACATCACTCGACTCTTGAATAGAAATTCGTTTAGGCGGAAACAACTTACACCCATAATATGTGACTTTGAAAGAACCTTTACAGTCGTAGGATGGTTGGCACTTTAGTCTTGCAGACAAGTTAACTGGTTTATTGGGTTTGATCCTCACTGAGTACACTACACCTGCAATTTTTTCTTTATACGATGTAATAATATTTATCGACCTCCCAACGAGGGCAAAATATAACAAATTCAAGAAAATAGAGCAGCTGCAGGAATCCATCCGTACATATCTATTTCTCAATGATATAATATTTAGCTTAATGGTAAGAGCAACGCTACTTTGAAGCAGATACCTTATTGGCCACAGGTTCAATTCTTGTAGCAGCCCCATTTTCTTTTTCAATTGTTTGTTCTATTTATGCTGTCTAAATCAAATGATACATTCACCGTGTAATAAAAGGAGATAATTTCAAATGAAGTTTCAAAGTAATATGATACATTTATAAATATATACATGTAAAAAGTCTGTCTAGAAAGTATCCAGCCATTTCGAATATCTGAGTGTTTTGCTGAGCTCAATGCAATAGGGTAACAACCATGTAGACCGGACTAACTGCAAATGTGCGAGCAGACACTCTTTTGTGGAGTTACTCAGTTTGCAGTGAGTTTGTATACTGTGTGACCATTGCATTCACAATGATAGAATGAGTAGATTCTTCAGGTCGTGTTCAAGTTTTTTTTGACTAAACATCGCACCACGTAGGTCTATTAGCCCAACCCGTCACGGTTCGGATTTGGCTCCCGAAGACTTCTTGCTTTTTCCAAAGATAAAACAGTCGTTGTAAGGAATGGGATATCAGACCACACCAAATGAGGATCTTAATCAGTTCTCACTAATAATTATTAGTATGACTATGCTGCTAACTTTTACGCTCCGACGAAGCGTCTATCTGTCTGTCTGTCTCTCCCTTTCTCTCTCTCTCTCTCTCTTTCTCTCTCTATATATGAAATGACTTGCATGGTGCATGATCGTGTATACTTTGGGACTAAATAAAATTGACTAATAAAAATTCTTTCAGCGTTAAAAACAAAGTTTACATGACTATATATATATATACTGAAAACCAACTTGGATTTGTATGGAGATTTATGGAAAGAGCAATACAAGGGATAACACTAAAAGATAGAGAAATATCAACATGGATGAAAAGGAAAACTGCAGTTGAAGATATTATTAAACTGATTTAACAACTAAAATGGAGATTGGCTGATCACTCAACAAGAAAATATGCCAGTAGATGGAGCAAAAGACTAACACAAAAGACCAGACACAAAATTTTGGAATGAGACAGACATGTTTGCCGGAAAGATATGACAGAGGTTGCCTGTCCATCAGTTAACTTGAGATGGATGATGATGAAGTAACGAGAGAGAGAGAGAGAGAGAGAGAGAGAGAGAGAGAGAGAGAGAGATTTTGGTGATAATAACCACTTGCTGTTACCAACTGGACATATACCGTGGTTATGGGAGAATAGCCAAGAAGTGCTCAACAATCGTTTTACTTTGTCAATTATCGTTAAATGTCAGTGACTAGATAGTTGTACCTATACATCTGTCAATACGACATAATGTAGAAAGAAATTGATTCGTACCTTTCCTAAGAATACTAGTGTAAGGTGTTTATAAAAATACTTATTTAAAATTTGAACTCATTTTACTTATTTCGGTTTCTGATATATATTACGTCATCCTTCTAATGCCATTTATTTCCTTTTCTCACTCTGTCTTTCTTTCTGTCCCCTTTTCTATTTAATTTTCTATCCTTTCCTTCCTTCCTTCCTTTCTTTCTTTCTTTTTTTCTTTCTTTCTTTCTTCCTTCCTTTCTTTCTTTCTTCGTTTCCTTCTTTTTCTCTTTCTTTCTTTCTTTCTTTCTCTCTATCCCTTTTCTCTATTGCTTCTTTCCTTTCTCTCTTTCTATCTTTTTTTTCTTTTCCTTCTCCCTTTTTTCCCGTTTTTCTTACATCCTTTCTTTCTTCTCTCCTTTCTTTCTTCTTTACCTCCATTTCTTTCATTTTTCTTTCTTTCTGCTCCTTCCGTCCTATTCCTTCCATCTCTCCTTTCTTTTGTCATTCTTTCTTTCCATTCCTTTTTCAATTTCTTTTGTCTATTCTTTACTTTCTCTCTTTCTATTCTATTTTTCTAACCTATCCTCACCTTTCTTCTTCTTCATTTTTCTTTCTTTCTATTACTTTTTTTTATCCCTTTCTTTTTTTCTTTCTTTCTTTTTCTATCTTTCTTTCTATTCCTTTTTTGTTATTCCATCTTCCTACTGTCTTTCTTTTTTCTTTTTTTCTCGCCCTTTTTTTCTCTCTTTCTTTCTATTTCTTTTTTGTTATTCCTCCCTTCTTACCTTATTTCTTTCACTCTTTCTACCTTAGTTTGTTTGTTTGTTCCTATTTCCTTTCTTTCCTTCTCCTTTCTTTCTTTCTCCTTTTATTCTTTTTATTCCTTTTCTTCTATTCTTAACGTCCCTCTTCCCCCTTCCTTCCCCCTTCCTTCCCCCTTTCTTTTTTTCTTTCTTTTTTGTTCCCTTTTCGTTTCCTTTTTCTTCCTTTCCTTCTTCCTTTCTTTCTCTCTTCCTTTTTTTCTTCCTATTCCTTTTTTCTATTCCTTACGTTCCCCTTCCCTCCCTTCTTCCTTCCACCTCGCCTTCCTTCCTTTCTTTCATTCTGTAGACAAAACTGACAGAACCTACTTTTTTTTTGGCAAGCAGTTACGCATTTGATTGTTTTCACTTTTGACCGACAATGTCTTCCGTTCAACTTTCCTCACATTACAATTGCCCGGGTTGTCAGCCGAGATAACGAGGAGAAAGTTTTGATGCCAGAAGAGAAATTAAGAAGAATAAAAAGATAAAAATAAAGATCGAAAACCACGCTTTATAGTAAAATTCGTGACAGATGTTCGTAGAGGATTACTCTTTCCTTTCAAGGTGAGTCTGATGGAACCTTGAAGCTCTTGATAAGAATACAAAAATATTGACCATCGTTTGTTTTGCAGCAAGCTGTTGCAGAGACAGCGTACACCCTCTCCTCTCTCACTTTTCTATACCCCTGTCATATATACCTCCCACCACTGTAACCTTTCACGACTTAGACTAACATAACATCATCACTGTTTTGGGTGTTTGGAGATGCTAAAAAAATGTCATGCATACAAATTAATTGCTTCTTTGCTTTTCGCCTATCAGCTTACGAAAAACGTTCCTAATGGAACAGTCTTTACTTTCGGATAGCGGGGAAACCTGTATTATGTTATGAATGAGCGTTTGACAATCGTCTCTGTAGATTCCGTTTTCGTCTCCTGTTCAAATTTGAAACAAGAACCATAGGTTCAACGTTGCGTCCACCATTCGTGGTTGTAATAGCAGAGGGATGTGGAGTAGGTATTCTTCGTTTGAGTTAAATGATTCCCAGACCTTTAGAATATTGCGATGTGGGGATATTCTATAAGTAGTATTTTCAATAAAAATCGTATATGACTATATTTTGCGTTTTGGGGGCATTTTTGGCTTTCATGTGCACGTTGGACTTTCTGTTATGATATCATTACATGCTGGAAAAATTGATCGGATTATACGTCGCATCTTTTAATGGCTATATGCCTCTTTATGACCTCATACCTATTGATGACATTACATCTCTTCCTTCCTATCTATTTTTGTTGTTTAACATGAGTGAGACAGACCGACATATGGACCTGAAAGAGTCTTATAGAGATGTGTGGAAATATTTAAAAATGTTTTATTCTTTTTTCTTTCCTTCTCCTTTTTCCTCTCTTCCTGTCGTTTTTCTTCGCCACCTTTTTCTACGTTTACCTCCTTTTTATCTTCTTTCCACTTCTCTTTTTTTCTTCCTTTTAACTTCCTATCTTTCTTCCTTTCTGCCCTTTCTCCTCATACTGACTCTTCGTCCCCCAACTTTTTTCCTCATTTCTTTCCTTCTTTCCTCTCTTCTCTGAAGAAATGTGAGAATTGTGGTATTCCTCATTATTCATTCAGCTCTTTAACCCCCTACAGACAAAAGAACGGTTTTTTTTTATCATCTTATTATGTCATTCATTCATTTATTTTTGCAACGTTATTCTCGCCTCAATTCCCGTGTAAATCAAATCTCACTGAACACATTGTGTTGTATCTTATTCTTGCGGTAACGCAGTTTTCAACAAGGGACCAATCGAATTGAATTCCGATCGAATATTGAATAAAATTAGAAAGTTCAACCAGGGGAGCTTGGTGATTACCACAGCGGAAACGTGTAAAACGCAGAGGGGAAAACAGAATAACGAAGAAAGAAATGAAACGAAGTGAGATGAAGCTATTCTTTCCTCAGATAAAGCATTTTGCAATCTCTGAATAAAGAGATTAAGATGAAAAGAAAATATATCTTCCGATGAAATGCGTGTAAAATTGGGAAGGATTTATAAATTTTTAAACTTTTATCTTGAACACGATTTCAGAGTCGCGCAATGATCAATGGAAAGAGCAATGTTAGGAAATGACTCTGAGATAGAAAGAAGTCAACGTGGAGCCGAGAGTAAACCAAAGAAAGAGATATGATAGAATTGATTAGGCAACAAAAATGGAGGTAGGCAGGACGTATAGCAAGAAGGAAGGATGAAAGATAGTAGGGAAATGTTGGTTCAAGGATGCCCCAGGGTTAGCAAACGCAGCAGAAGACTAGACAGAAGATGGAGATACAAAATAGAAGTATTTGCTAGTAGGACATGGCAGAGATTGGCACAGTCACAGTCGACATTGGAAAAATTGGGGAAGGCCATTATCCAGCAGTGTAACTAGAATGATTGCTGCTGCTGCTACTGCTGCTGATGATGATGATGATGATGAAACAATAGGTTAACATTTAAACTAAATCTGAAGCGGCTTATACAAGAAAAAAGAATATCAGACTCGATAGAAACATTGAAAGTGAAACAAATTGGTTTGTGAGAAAGTAATAAATGTCGAATACGAATTGAAGGCAATTTTTATGGTTATATTTTTCGGTCGCTTTCGCCACTTTTTAATATTCTTAATTAGTTTCTTGACTTTAAAAAATCCTCATAACTTTCGTCTTCGCACATGACGCCCTAAGCTATCCTAATGTGTGGGAAAATTAAACGGATGGCCCCCTTGGTGAAAGATTACACGTGTGCAGAGTCAAGATAGTTTTTCAAAAGAGAGAAAAGGAAGAGAGAAATAAAGAGAGGAAGACGGAAACGTATTTTAAACGAGAAAAGATGGAGGAAACGAAGTATCAAAATGGCAAGAAATAAAATATGATAAAGAAAGATGAAAAGAAATACAGAAAAAAAAGATGGACGAATGGAAGGGCGGAAATGGAAGAAGGGAGGGGGTAATGTTAATTAAACTGATTGGAAAATTGTCGAGGATTAACGGTTAACACTAAAAAAAAAAAAGAAAAAAAATGGCCGGCACCTGCTGAAAAGAAAAATGATTTACTTCCCTTTCTTTTTCCTCTCAGATTTCATATATTTTTAAATATTCTAAAGTATTCCTGTCTGAAGTTTGTCAGACGGGTTGTGTATGACTTCCCGCCTAGTTCCCGCGGAAGGACGAAATGGGGCTCTTGGTTCAAAGCTGTTTTTCTAGGTTTACCTTGATTATACAATTCACAATATTTTCTACTTAGAGATCATATACACATAAAAGGAATAAGATTTTTAGTATTATTCGATGGATAAATGCATAAAAAACAGATCATTATTATCGGTAATAGTGCTAACGCAGACCCACAAAGATAACTATTATTGACTAATTTTTGGCTACAATCTACAATTGATCAAAAATTGCCGACAAAGAAATTATCATTGATTTACCGCGAAAATACGAAGCTAACATAAGAGCATCAAATTATCAGCAATTGTTGAGGCGTAACCAATCATTACGCCTTACATAAAGGACATTAATAATGATCATGTGATTAGATTATTTTCCTCGTCTTTGCTCAAAATGTTTTGGCCTTGTATCATACGGCCTTTCCCAGGTGTTTTTAGTTCTGAAAAGTCGAATCACTTCTCAGAGCGCATGCACCATTGGACTTGACACGTCACAGCTGTGTTTTGTTTTTTTTGTATATCCTCTATTTCGGAGTTGTGATTTCGCGATTTCCAAGTTACTTCACTTGCATTAGAAGATCTGTTTTGTTATTCCAAGATGTCTTTTCTGCTGATAGGTTCCCAGATGCTATGGATATTGATGTACGGTCGGCTGAATCGAACTCCCGACGAAAGCCGGAGAATACACGACTGAAATGTAGACCAATGAACACATGTAGACGAGGAGAACATTCCTGCAATATCATACTCAATTATTATAGATTATAGGGCTATACTTGATAGAGTGCACGCGATGCAGCTGCACAGGGTGCCAAAGATTTCAGCCTTCCTTCTAACACGTCTTAAAAAATATTTAGTATTTTTTATTTTTTTGTGTCTCATCTAAACTTGTTTGAGGATTCAATGTTAGATAGAGATAGGTTTATAAAGAAGTTTACGTGGAGTCAATCATCATGATTTTATATTTCATTTTGTTTCAATTTGATTGAAAATAATAGCGGAATACCAAAGCACTAAGACCTTTAAGAAATATTAAGCACTAGGCACCATTAATATTGAATTCGGTTCTGTCCATTTCATAATTGATATCATATCATTATCAATACTGATCCGCTTTACCTTCTCTTCCTTGTATTCTTATGGTGGTTACAAGTATTGAAATTCTGCAATGTTGAGCTTTATTATCAAAAACTATTCCTCGGAGCCATTGAAGCAACGCACAAAATTCAGGAAGTGAAAGGAAATGAAAATATCTGACTATACTGCCCGAAACTAGTCGATGCGTTTCAAGAGTGATGAGTTGTCCCTTAAAATATTGCCTAGGAATGGACGATAGGATGAGTTGCCCCTTTAAATATTGCCTCGAAATGGACGACAGGATGTGTTGCTCTTTTGAATATTGCCTCGAAATGGACGACAGGATGAGTTGTCCCTTTAAATATTGGCTAGAAATAGACGACAGTTTTTGATGATGGTTTAAAACACGGGATAAAGGAGAACTTTGCAAGTAGCACTTCCAGAAAGGCTAAGATCACTTACACGTACAACATCACATAAGCTTCAAATGTGTGTATGAGTGTGAGGCTGTTGCTCTCTTGGTTTTCTTACTTTATACCCTTTAAATTGATAGAAAGCGATATTTTGGATCTTTTCCCTGAATCAAACAAGCAGACGATAGAGGAAACCTTTTCTGTGTCAATCAACAAAAAAACAGGGAAGACAAAAAAGTAACGATAAATGCAGCCATCTCAAAATCTGTTCATTTCGATCAGGAAAACAATCATTTCCTCCAAGTAAATTCACTATTCATGGATGTTTTTCCACTTTTATCGTCCTTCTTAACTTGCATTACTGCGAACAAAACGATCGAAAAACAATATATATATATACACACACACACACACATATATATATATATATATATATATATGTATATATATATATATGTGTGTGTGTATATAAATGCGTATGTGTGTGCAATATATGTGTATACATAGAGATAGATAGATATATAGATGCTAATATGTACTTATAAATTGATATGCTCACTTCCGATCTCTCTCTCTCTCTCTCTCTCTCTCTCCGTATGTATATTTACATATATAATATGCAAATGTATACACACAAATACACAGACACACACATGCATATAAGTAAATGTATAGATATACATATGTAAGTAAGTATATATGTATTTGTGTGTACGTCTACGCCATCGTATATATTTATATGCTCCCGTAATTGTCCTTGTCGTGACGTGACTCCTTTCCGGATCGCCCGAATTCTCCATTTTCCAAACTTAATTGGCGGGATTGTTCCCACCAAAAGTTTTTCTGTTGTCGTCTGGTCGACACTCAATGATACATAATGAATCTCGAAGTTCAGGATGACTGCTTTTTTTCTTCTTTCACCGATGTTAAAAGCTTCTTTTCATTGCGAATCTTTGCAGGACGACCGCCATCTTTCTTTTAATTTGTTGTCGTTTTTTTTATACTGTTTAGAGTTTTGGAAGGAAAAGGGAAAGGGGGAATTAAAAGTCAGAAAAAATGAATAGTGTGGAACATATGTAAGGAAACGAATCGTAAAAAGATATAATGAAAAATAAAACCGAGAGAAAACAAAACGAAATGAAGCAAACTGAAAAAAATGTATAAATTGGAGGTAAAAAGGGCTGGATAACGTATAAAAACCAAAAAGGTAGTGAACACACACACACACACACACACACATATATATACATATATATACATATATATATATATATATATATATATATATATATATATATATATATATATATATATATATATATATATATATATATCTTGTGTGTATGGAAGGATGCTGTGTATCCGACATTATGGTGAAAATGTAATGTACGAAGGAAAAAAACTGATGACCGGAAAAAAAGATGAAGAAAATAGAAAAAGGTGTAATGGTTGAAAAAAAAATGAAATCCGGAAGAAAGAGAATAAAGAATGACGAGAAAATTTCGAGAAAAAAAATGGAAGAAATGGTAAGGATTATTTTCAGCAGGAGAAGAAAAAAATTATGATGACGAAAGTGGATAAAAATTTTGGTTGACTAAAACGTATCACGAAAGAAAGTAGAAAAATTAGCGAAGAAGGAAGAAAGAAAGAAAATAAAGGACGAAGAAAGATACATAAAAATGGATAGAGAGGAAAACTACAGAAAGTGTCAAGAAGAATGAACGAAAAGCTTTGAGAAAAATAGAGAGGAAAGCTGAGATAAATTAAACAAAGAGGAAATAAACAATGAAAGACTGAACAAAAGAAACAGAATGATAAAGAAAAGTACAGAGAGAGTGAAAGGTGGGGATTAAGAGAAAGAAATGAAGAAAAAGTACAAACAGGCAAGAAAAGATCGCTAGGACAAGACGAAGAAGAAAGAGAGGAGGAGAAGAAGAAGAAGTAGAACAAGAAAAATTAAAAGAAAAAGCAAGAAGAAAACGAAAATGTTATACAATTATCCACTTTTAATTAGTATTACAAAAAATCTCTCCTTAGCAACAACATTTAGAATATATATATATATATATGTGTGTGTGTGTGTGTGTGTGTGTGGACAATGCTTTTATTAATAAGAATTTTATAATTATTATGATTTTGATATTTGATTTATTCTGGTTATTCT
The DNA here is from genome assembly GCA_963457665.1 of Thysanoteuthis rhombus. Taxonomy (NCBI): domain Eukaryota; kingdom Metazoa; phylum Mollusca; class Cephalopoda; order Oegopsida; family Thysanoteuthidae; genus Thysanoteuthis; species Thysanoteuthis major. The sequence continues at coordinate 23,146,143 of OY735235.1, forward strand.
AAATGTTGTTGCTAAGGAGAGATTTTTTGTAATACTAATTAAAAGTAGATATATATGTGTGTGTGTGTGTGTGTGTGTGTGTGTGAGTGTGCTTGTGTATGTGTGTGTGTGTCTCGATGATGTTACGACATCGGACATCGCATAAACACGTGAATAATCCTGTCATTGTTATTAGGTACTATACCAGTTGATAAATAAAAGTTGTAAATGAACAAAGGAATAGGAGATGGAAATAGATATTAATAAAACCAATGGTTAGAGCAATTGATTTCTTATGGTTGGTTTGATAGAAATGTTGGCAAGGTTGAAAGTGCTCTTCCTTGACGAAAAACGGACATATATTGTATTTTCCTTTGGTGCAGTGGCATAACAGCCTATTCATGGCTATAGACCCAGAGTCTCATTCAGCAGTCCAGGGTTCGATCCCTCCCAGGAGCAATGCTATATTTTTGAATAATTAAAATTGTGCCCAAATGACCTTGGATATACCGGTTCCCGAACAATCACAGAAGTTAAGCAACATCGAGCTTGGTCAGTATTTAGATGGGTGACTGTCCAGGAATACCAGATTCCCCAAACTGCCATGGATTCATCTCCTTCCATTCTCGTCAAAACATCATGAGTCAGCATGGCAGGGTAAGGCCTATCATTCCACCAATGTCTTACGACCTGTCGAGTTTCGATCTGCCGTAGACGCAAGAAGCACAACCTGATGAGTGAATAATGATAATCACCTTTTTTTCTCTCAAAAACTTGGTGTACGAGAATTCCGACTTTCCCCAATTAGCCACATTTCCTTATCCTGCTTGTTAATATGTAAAGCGGATTAAAAACTAAGCATATTTGAAAGACGGTTGATTTGATAACTGAAAAATATGTTTATAGTGATTTTTCTCAGATTCAATTTCAAAAATGTTTTAATTCCACTTGGCTCGAATAAACGGCGCATCGGTAATAATAAACAAAGCTAATAAGCGATGATTATAAATGTTTGAATCGATTTTCAAAAGAAAGGTCCTATTGTGCGGCTGGTCCAAAATACTGTCGTTTCAATATATTTCGGAATCCATTGCACAAGATTTTTTTTTACGAATATTACATTGGATGTGGCCTGATCTCTTCTCGTAGAACAGTTTGCAAGTGTAGCTTGTTACCATTTTAACTGTTTAGAAATGTTAAGTAACCGGTCGGACTTGCATTCTGCGTTCACGACAATGCATCGGTTGTTTAAAAGCTGCTAATTGCAGATATCGTTAAGATCAAAAAGAGAAACGACAGTCGCTAAAAGAAAAAACAAAAACAAAAACTGCGTCCGTCATTAAAGAGAAATAATTAGGAGCGGTATTATCGCAAGGAACTAATTGATGTACAGGACACAAGATGGCGATGATTTACATTCGTCATTGACTCTATGTTCTTTTTTTTGTTCTTGAAAGCGTTAAATACATGTTTCTTTAGCAACGAAACACAGCTGTTTTCAGACTCAATTTGCAGAAAGGAAAAGCTAATAAACAGTTAGCACAGCTCGAAGAAAAAAACCCTTGTAAAACGGGGGTTTAAAAGCAAAGATGAATTTGATTGAAAAAAGACGATAGAACCAAAAAATTATACATTCTTTTTATTTTGTCAATTAGCACCATCCGTATCTTCTATCCTAAACTGAAATTTCCCTCAGGTAAAGATAAATTTATTCATATTTCAATGCGTTTTCTCTTCTATATATGCAGAGGAAGCAATTTTCTATAATCACGTATGATATCATCAAATGGTTATTGTTATCAAAATAAGCCGGTTCATAACTCTTTATTTAAAATGAATTGAACATTAAAAATCAAAGATGGAGAAAGGTTTTATCTTTTTTCTTTGCTTATGTGCTCGTTTGTTTATTCATGTGTGTTCGTGTTTTCCAGCGCTTCCGGCCACACTGATTTGTCTAGAGACTTGAAAATAGGCACTATTTTATAACATAACAATAAATATAAATATTATAACAATGGATGTAATTTCTTTTCAATTTCCATATCTCTTTTTGATTTCCCTGAAAGTTATTCAGACCAGATTCTCCAGCTTTTTAGGCGATTTGAGGAATTAAAGTCGGGAAAAATCAGCGTTCGTGGTAAGTTCTAATATGTTGATGGTTACCCAGGTTTTCCTTTCCCGCGGAGCCATAGTTAGCAAATAATTTCACGTAAGATTAATCCTGTAGTGGGCATAACACATTAGTGGCCTGATAGATTAAGCCAGGCGTAGCAAATACTAAGATGTCTCACCGTGGTGAAAGGATTAGCTAAGTTTACTAGATAAGCTAATTGAAAGAAGACTGAAAATTAAAAAGAAAGATCAGATTACAATGGTCAAAAGGACTGTGATGACGAGTATTCAATTATCTGTGGTCTGATAAACAAGATTTTAAAAGTACTGCTATTTTACAGAACAAGCTCGACTGGCACTGGTTAATAGTTTGAATCTCTTCCAATACCTGCCTCTTTGCGACAAATTAACGTTATTTCTGTGATGGAGACTCAGTAAAGGCTAGGATTTAAAATTCAAGTCTTTAGTGCGAGCTCGCATGTGGTAGATTGGTGCGACGCGATCTTACTTATCCATTGGCAATCAGTATATTCGTATATTTGATAAATATTCAATAACTGCGTCGTATGGAATCTTTTCTCTCCCCTCCCCCCTCTCTCTCTCTCTCTCTCTCTCTCTCTCTCTATATATATATATATATATATATATATATATATATATCAAAGCATCTACCCATAAGACCTTATCCATGTAACTTTCAGACTAAATATTCAATAACTGCATCGTATGGCATTTTTTCTCCCTCTCTCTCTCTCACTCACTCTTTCTCTCTCTCTCTCTCTCTCTCTCTCTCTCTCTCTATATATATATATATATATATATATATATATATATATATATATATATATATATCAATGCATCTACCCATAAGACCTTATCCATGTAACTTTCAGAAGACAGGATTATAAATGCAGATTCTCAATGAAAACTGGCGTGTGATAGATTGGTAGAACACGATTTTCTTTGTCCGTTAGCTACCAGTATTATCTTCAATAATACATAGTAAGAAATGCTTCCCGTCCATCTATCTGTCTATCTATCTACCTATCTATCCATCTTTACTAATCTTTATACATATATATGTATCACAGTTTGTATATATCTATGTATCTATTCTTATCGGTTCATATCTATCAATTTGTGGATATCTATCTTCATATCTATCTATCTATCTATCTATCTATCCTTATTTATTCATATATATCACTGTGTGTTGATATTTATGTTAATATCAATCGATTTATCTATCTACCTGTCTGTATATCTATCTATCCAAATCTGTTTACATATATATCACAAATTATTGATATCTATCTATTCATATCAGGTCATATTTATCGATTTGTTTATTTCTATGTTCCTATCAATCTATCCATGTATCTCTCTCTATCAATCTATCTTAATCTGTTCATATATATCACAGCTTGTTGATATCTATCTATCTATCTATCTATCTATCTATCTATCTATCTATCTATCTATCCATCTATCTATCTATCTATCTATCTATCTATCTGTATTTATTTACTTATTTATTTATCTATGTACATATCTATCTATATATATATATATATCTATCCTTATCTGTTGATACCTACATTGTTGATATCTATTCATCCATCTATATATCTGTCTATCTTAATCTGTCTATATCTATCAATTTATCTATCTACATGTATGTATTCATATCTATCTATCTATCTATCTATCTATCTATCTATCTATCTATCTATCTATCTATCTATCTATCTCAATCTGTCCATATTTATCAAATTATCTATCTATCTTGGCACGTTCATATCTATGTATGTATGTATCTATCTATCCATCTATCTATGTATCTATCCATCTATCTATCTATCTTAATCTGTCCATATCTATCAATTTATCTATCTATATGCTTGTATTCATATCTGTCCATCTTGAAGCGTTCATATCTATCTATCTATCTATCTATCTATCTATCTATCTATCTATCTATCCACTCCAGAGTTTATACCTACCTACCATGAGTATTCGTACCTATCTACGTATCCACCCGCCTCTCTGTGCCGGTCGATTCATGTCTATCCTTCCATAAAATCATTCTATTTGTAAACAAGGCTTTATCCCTGTAACTTTCAAAAGCCAATGTCAATCAATGTCAAAGTATTCAGTCCATGCTTGTCTTTCGTTTCTCGATTGCATGCAGTGATGTTATTCCTTTTAAGTGAGGCATTCGACTTAGGAAAGCAGGAAGTCTGTCTTCCTCGGCAAATACACGTCCAGCCCCTCACGCGTTCATTGAATTACTCGGAACGAGCGGAAACGAAAAATATAACGGGGTTTTGAATATTGTGCCGGCCCGAAGACATTGATCCTCCCCA
>OY735235.1:23150799-23153299 GCA_963457665.1 Thysanoteuthis rhombus
AGAAAGAGGGGAAGAGTAAAAAAAAAGAGGAAAAGAGAAAGAAGAGAGCGAGAGAGAGAGAAAGAAAGAAAATCAGGAAGAAGCAGAAAATAAGACGGAAAGGAAAGAAGAAGAAGAAGAAGAAGAAGAAGAAGAAGAAGAAGAGAAGAAGAAGAAGAAGAAGAAGAAGAAGAAGAAGAATTTAAGTAGTAGAATTGATGAGAGGAAGGAAGAAAACGAAGAAGAGCCACAAAAAGAGGAAAAAGAGAGGAAAGGAGAAAGAAAGAAAGAAAATCAGGAAGAATAAAAAAATAAGACGGAAAGGAAAGAAAAAGGAAGACGAGTAGAAGAAGAAGAAAGAGAAGAAGAACTAAATGAGAAATAACAAGGTGAGAAAGACAGAGAGAGAAAGAGAGAGAGAGAGAGTGAGAGAGAGAAAGAGAAGTGAAAGAAAATGTAGCACAGAAAAAGAAAAAAACAAAGAAGAGCGGTACGTGATATTCGATTATCGAACAGCCTAAAGGTAAAAGCAAGAAAGAAAGAGTACATGAATAATAATAATAATAATAATAATAATAATAATAATAATAATAATAATAATAATAATAATAAAAAGAAGAAGAAGAAGAAGAAGACTTTTCTCTTTCACCCTTATTCTGTCTCATCCTTATTATTATTGCATTAGTACCTCTACCAAACGAACTAAGCAACACAGGTTATGGATATCACGTATTCGGTAAGTCTACCATTCACTTGTTCAACGAGGATGATTTGAAACTGTTATCTAAAAATTATAATGAACCAAATCAGTGGGTTGGAAACATTAAAAACTCCAGAACCCCTTTTATAAAGGCAAAATTCTGGCAGGCCCCTATTTCCAGCATTCAGTATTTTGACTGTAGTCAATGAACTATGATATTATACTATTTTTACCTTTAAAATTATATTCGTTCTAAATAGATTACAATTATTCGAAATCTTATAAATGGTGCATGTGTGTCAACAATAATTATGCTTTTTGATAGCTGCACGATGGGTGTACCTGTTTCTCAGACACAAGATCTGCTGTGGGTTTTAATGGAGCTTTTTTGCGGACCCCATGACCCCCAATTTTGGAACCACTTAACTAGAGGGTATATTAGCAACAGTAGAGAAACTGACGATATCACTATGGAATTTCGACAAATGCACTCGGGTAACCTTTGGAAGAGGGAAGTTAGTACAGACAGCGGCTGTATTACAGCGGCTGTATCACTAGATAAGGAAACCGTGATTCGTGAACTGGGCCAGAAAGAAATGTAAAAATATCTTGGTATCAATGAAAGACAAGGGGTACATACAGCGATGAAAGAGAACATTAGGAAGGGTTGTTTCAGACGAGTAAAAGCGATTAACAAAAATAAGCCAAATGCAAAAAATCAGTTTAAAGCTATGAACAACTTATCATTACCTATTCTTACATGTTCTTTTAATGTGATAAATTGGAATTACGGAAGAGGCGTGGAGAATAAATAGAAAGGTCAGAAAATTTCTGACTGTGTACTGCACGTGTCATCCCGAAATAGATATAGATCGCCAATACCAGCCTAGGGCAGAAAGAGAGAACATTTGATTGGTACTTCTTAATCTGAAATTCACCTTAATTTTAGTTGGTTTCCATCGCTCTCGTCAGGTTAAGACTGTTAGTAAATAGTGTTAATCGGAAATAAATTATAGACTTTAGGGTGAGGGGACTCGAACTCGCATCCCTTTTGCCTCAGGAAGCAGAAGTGACATCAGGCGAGATGTGTCTATGTTTGGTCATATCACTTGGACGAATATACTCCTCTGGACTTGAGCCAGACGAAGCTGAGCACATATATAAACGTACAGCTGTGTATCAACACAAGCGACTCTCAGTACCCAGGTCTTAAAACTAGGGGAAAAAAAAACACAGAAAAAGAATAGAAAAACTTCCAGACCGTTAAAATACTTCAACAAAACAACTCGTAAACAAATTATTTGAAGCAAGAAATTCGCCAGGCCTCTCTTCTCTCCCCCTGGGGCTTGAAATAAAACAAAGCAGCACAAACAAAATTTAATGAAAAGAAATAAACAATAAAAAATACAAAAAAGAATAAATAAACTAAATAAAACGAGCGGGAAAATTCAACAGAGCGGCCATATTGCCGTCTGCAAACGATATTATATAAAAATTTATAGGAATTGATTTTTGATGCCCGTAACACAATAATATGATATAATTGAATATAATGTAATGTAATTAGGGCCCATGGCAGATTTGGGCAGCTTGGCAGGGTGGGAATTTAGCTGGAACAAATATGGGGGAAATTTTCTCCCTATCGGCGTCATTCAGCCGATAGATATGACGTCTTGTATCGTTTTTTACGGAATTATATTGATCATGCTGTGAGGGGTTTGTTTTTTAAATGAGAGCTTAATCCTAATTCTTTTCTTTCTTTCGTTTCTTGAGTTTTTTCGTTCTCATCAGTGTTTCTTTCTATCTTTATTCGTTCTTTTC
>OY735235.1:23158299-23183299 GCA_963457665.1 Thysanoteuthis rhombus
AAAGACTGAATCAGCAGAGCAAGACCCTGTGAAAACAAGAAAATCTTGTTCAGTGAACAAAGGAACAGATCTGTACATCTTTTGTAACAATTTTGCTGGGCGTGATGGCCTATATAAAATGGGATAATTTGACGTTGACTTCTAAGTAAGGAAGTGTGTTACAGGACTGTCTTATAGTCAACCTATGGCGAAAATTCAGTTAATAACTCTCAGAATAAGGAGTTATTGATCCACTCTCATGCTTATATATATATATATATATACGCACATTTTTGCCGAGGATATTATTGACATTCTCTATAGCATATAATCTGGTTGGTAAAAACGACAGAACTTGCAAGGAATAAGAACACGGAGAAGTCTTGGATTGATCTTACATCAAAGGTGCCAACTAACTGGCGGAGCTTCCTTTCCTTCAGCGATGACAAAATAGTGCTCTTTCACGAGCTGGCAAAACCGATTACAAGCACTGATTTCAAAGGTAAAAAGGTTTAGAGAATTTATGATGATCATGTACTTTCATCAGTGAGAGATGAGAAAATTCTCATTAAACGTTGCTCACACGAAGAAGCAGAACAAAGACAGAACTGTATCTTTTCGGTGTTAAACATAAGGAATATATTATAATATCATGGCGAGAACATCAGATGCAGATGTAGTGGTACTCAAAATCTGTCAAATCTGCATAATATTGCAGCGATTATAACATGGATTTTATTCGGTACAGGGTTGTATCACAGATGCATAGCACCACATGCAATTGCTGCTAAATTGGATCCATCACGAGGTCCAGCATTAATTATTTTTTATTCATTTACTGGGAGTGACACCACCTCCTTCTTTGCAAGGATAGGAAAACACAGAACAGGGGACTCATGGACTTTATCGAAGTCACTGATGCATTCTTGCAACTGGCAGATCCCCGCCCCCCCATGTACCCCTGACAGCATATTTGATTTGGTGGAAGAATTCGTTACTTGTCTACCACACGACATGTGAATAGTTCAAGATGAATGAGGCAAGGTTGAATAGCTTTGCACGAAAATCTCGGGCTTTGAAAAATATTCCACCATAAAAAGCAGCATGTGCTCAGGGCAGTCTACCAAGGAGGACGTGTAATAGACAAGTGCTGCAAAAGGAGCCAAGACTGAAAAGTCCTGCTAACTGGAACTGGACTGAAAAAGATGGCTTCTGGAAACCAAAGTGGAAAACAATTTGAAAAGCTCAAGACACATGCTATGAGCTGATTCATTCCAACTGCAAAGAAGCCATGCAAGAACTTGTGCAAGTATTACAAGGCCATTCTCCAGTGCACAGCTATTTGCTACCGTGAAGGCAGCAGTGTCCAAGACTAATTACATGTACGTACTTGAGCATTTGTTAATTTCCTTGTTAATTCTGGTTTCGTTTCTTCTTTTGAAAATTTTCAATAAATATTCAGTCTACTTTTCCGTTATCAACTGACATTACCGACATAATTGGGCAATTAGTTGATTCAACGTCGGTTATGGCACTATTAACAACAATATGATAGTTACAGGTTATGTTAGTTTTAATAGATATGACGAATGATTTAATTATCTTTTTATCATTTCTTCATTACAATGTTTAATTTTTGCTTATTATTTTGCTTCTTTTTTCGCCTTATAAAATTTTGATAAATGCTTGATTTACTCTTCCGTTATGGAGTGACATTGTTGACAGATTCAGAAACCAAGGGGTTGATTCTAGGATGTATAGTTAAAAAATATAGACGTTTATATGTATTTAGGGGCCAGTTTGGTAAAACCCTAAAACAAATACCATGGATCCCTGTCTATATATCTAATATTCATTATTAGGGGCTTCTACATGTGTGTACGAAATTTCATCATTCTAAACAAAAATACACAATTCAGCCATAGATATTTCTTCAACCAACCCACTATATGTCAAATTCAACTACTCGCCATTAGGAAAAAAAAGGAAACATGAAGTTTAGAGGTAAAATTGGTTAACAACCATTAGTTACTTACTAAGCTTAGCTTACTTTGACACAGCACGAATGTACGGTACCCAACCTTCAAAAACCCCGAAAAAAAAACTACAACCAATGTGTCCTCCTGATAAGCACTTTGGGTGCTGAAACATGGAACTTGACCAAAAGATCAACCCTGAACCATGGAGCGTACTCAAGATGGAATCATATTCAACCTTACTTGGAGATATCATGACATTACAGTACATTAAAGAAAAAACACGACGGAGATAAAAACATTAAGATCAAAATCGAGGTCACAGAACTGGAGAAAGTAGATCACAACGTCTACCTAGGACGAGGAATCTCCATGAGACCCTCAAAAGAAGAAGAAATCAAGCGAAGGATGCCAAGCCTTTGGCAGAGCAAGCTCAACCTTCAAAAATAAGAAGATCCCATTAATCCTAAAAAGAACGGTGTATAACCAATGCATCTTCCCAGTAGTCACTTATGGAGCTGAAACATGGAACCTAACCAAGAGATAGATCCGCAAATTGAGAACCACGCAACGTGCACACGAAAGAATTATGCTGGGCCTCACATGGAGAGACCACAAGACAGCACAGTACATCCAGGAAGAGACAAGAGTCAGGGACATCATAGAATCCATTAGAAATCTCAAATGGCGTTGGGCTGGCCATGTTACAAGAATGGTGGACAACCGATGGACATCATGACTCACGATCCCCCGAGATCACATGCACAACCGAGGCCGGCAGAATGTTAGATGGAGAGACGAGCTAGACAAGTTCAGAAAGTACTGGCTCTGCGACGCCCATGATAGAGAAATGTGGCTAATCCCTGGGAAGGTCTATGTCCAACGACGGACTGATGATGATGAAAGAAAAGACAGGCTAGAGATATCAAAGAAACCATAAAAAACACAAATGGCAATGGGCTGGCCATGTTGTAAGAATGTCAGACAACTGCTAGACATCCCGACTGACCACATGGGTCCCCAGAGATAATATGCGAGAAAATTTGAGATGGCGTGATGAGCTAGACAAGTTTTGGAATTATTGGCCTAGCATCGCCCATGATAGAGAGGTCTAGTGAATCTTGGGGAAGGTTTATGTCCAACAACGGACGCTAAAAGGCTGATGATGATTGTACCCGAGAATTCTTGCATTCCTTTTGGAAAAAAAAAACGAAATATATACGGCAACAAAAGTAGCAGCAGCAGTGGTAATTGTATTTATATTATCCGCAACCAGCTTAACGAACACATGTATACACACTGTAGAACAGCAAAATTGTGTCCGTGTGTTTACTCCACTCAATTCCTCTCTTTTTGCTGACACAGACTGACTGATAGCTCACAAATTGAACTAAAGAACTAGTGAATCAAACTTTCCATCAGTAATTACTTAGCGAAAAAATATCTTTTGAGATTTAACAACAGTGAATAGTGAAAAATAATACTTGATTTCAACCTGAAAACACATGCACCAATGAACGTGTCACCACATAAAAATATAGATATGTAAGTAAATTAAGTACTGGCTTAAAAAACTGTCAACTCATTTAAACATAGTTAAAGAAGTATCGGTTTCGCCAGACAAAACACTTCAACGTGTTCAAGCTGAAAATGAATTATGTTCTGAATCTAGTTTTTTTTCCAATTGATTTATTCTTCATGGAGGGGATGAGAAATTTCGTTCATTTTTTAAGCTGTTAACCAAAACTATTATCAAAGCTGTCAACATAGGTTTCTTTAGTTTTAAATTCGGTTTGGCTCGCTGGCTGGCTATACATGTATCACGCGCACAGGCCTCAACAATGTACGTACAAGGTTGCAAATGTAGAAATTCACTCTTTACATACAGAAAAAAAGCTTCTTTTTTTTTTTTTTAAATCCCTTCTCTTCCCAGAGAGGATTTAAGTGGGGTTCAATAGGCAATGTAATTTTTATGCTAAACTGATCCCTTAGTTTATACCCGTCTGTTTTTTTTTTTTTTTTTTTTCAAAAATTCAGACATTTTTAGTGATCATCGCCAAACATGGGGCGTAAGAAATAAGTTTTCCATCGATCACCCTTTTTCTCTATTTTCTAATTGATCATCCCCTGCACGACATGCTGCTAAAAGACGGTGGTCAAGTGAAGGTTTCTCTTGAGTGACTAACCAGACTTGTTGGTTATTCAAACTGATATTTTCAATGACAGAGGCGTTGCAACGTGTTTTGTCTGCGTAAACCGGTACTTCTTCAACTCTTTCAGTGTCATTTACACTTGAGTCTTCATAAATTTTTTAAAATTCACCCATGACTAGATTTCCTTAGGTTTTTTAAATCTTTTTTCCATCATATTTTCCCTTGAGGGTAATTTTATACATAATTCATTTTGTATGGTGAGCAAAAGACATCAATCAACTCACTTCTCGGGTGTTTATTTTCTTTCAGTTTTTGAATATCCAAAAGAAAGCGAGGAGTGACAGAGAGAAAAAAAACTAGAACAGAAAATTATTAGAATTTTTCAAGTTTACGTAAAGTTAGTAAACAACATTCTTACGAATTCCTCAAATAAAGCAGTTATCGTTACTAGTCAGAAACTGCCAACTAAAACTGTCAACATAAATTTCTTTAGTTTTCAAGTCGGTCTGGCTGGCTAGCTGGTTATCCTTGGATATGTGTCACGTGTACAGGCAGCGCCAATGAAGACAGAGAGCTGGGAATCAAAGCATTTGCCCATTATTACACCAAAAAATAAATTAAACAGTTATCATTAACATTTTGAAACCCGAACTGTCACCTAACTGGTCCGGCTGGCTGGCTGGCTGGCTGACCATGTATGTATCACATGTACAGTCCAATCGATGGAGCAAGAAGGCTGAAATTCCAACAGTTAAATATTTTCAAAAGTTTGCAGTGTAAATTAATGGTAAATTGGTCCCTTGTTAGTTCCAGCATGTTTTTAGAATATTGAAACTTTTTAGTGATTGCTGTCCGACAAAAGTATCTTATTCATTGATCACTTTTTTGTTAATAGTTTAATTGATCACCCTACAATATGCAGCCAGAAGATCACGTGAAGGTTACTATTTAGCTATTAACCAGAACTGTTTCTATCATTAATGGTTATATAATGGACGTAGAATAACGATATACCATTCTTAGAACTTAAAATTAGATTCTCTACAAAGTTTCTTTAATTTCTGTCAGGATTTTTAGATGTTGGATCATCAATATGTATTGATTGACTGGGACTGTTTTCTTAATGTTGGTTCATCTTTTCAACACAACGATTAAATCATTGTACTATATATATATATATATATATATATATATATATATGTATAAAATTTTTAAAACCAAGAGGAAACAAGGAATAAATACAGATATACATTATATGTATACACACCCAGATTTATACGTATTTTGCCGGTATAAAAAATCAGAAAAATCAGAAGTTACCCCGCTCACACCGATAAATTAATAAGCGTACTACTGACCACTTAGAAAAGCAGAAAGTCCCCTACTTATCAATAGGGAAAAACAGCGACTGCCCATGCAATTCAAACACTGCAATTCGTACAGTCGGTAATTTCTTCGTAGGTCTTAATAACCCCATAAAACATTTCAGTTGCTCTCGTTTTGAACATCAACATAATTATGACACCAATAATGACCAACAAGATAAATATAATCTAAGGATCCTTCCCACTCGAAAATAGACGGTGGAGTGAGGACATTCTGCCCCCATGCTTCCATGGGACCCTTCGCCCAAGCATTACAAACCTTCCCCACGCTCGAAGAAGGATCTAGAGTACAACGACTGGAACATTGTGCTCAAAAGATGAACCAAGATGAGGACAGCAGTCCAAGAGAAATCTATGCATAATGTCTTGCATGCTGAGCACAGAAAGCGGCTTTCTTGAATTTCAAATGTAGAAAAAATATTAATATGTAAGTAAATTGAGTCATTCACTCGTCGTGTTTCCTCTTGATTCATTCACCCGAAAATAATCTAATTCGACCTTGATTGAACCATTCACCAGTTTGAGAAATACTGGCGTAAAAAAAATGTTCATTAATCGTTTATTCTCGACCGAGGCGAATCTAAGAAGATACTTTTTCAAACAATCCACAATTTGTACATATTTTCTACCGCACTTATGAAGCCTTTCCATCTCACCAACCCCGGCGTCAAACATTCGTGTAATAACTTGTAACCAGTTTTTTTCTGGCTGCTTTTACGTAACTTACGTTGTTAGCATGACAGCAGTTAATAGCAATCATCTCTGTGCCAGACGAAGCGGGCTATGTACAGAGAGTGGCTCACCCAACCCCCATAAAAAAACAGAATGTCGGATGTTATACAGAGAGCAAAAAAAAAAAAAAAAAAAAAAAGAAAAAAATGGTAACGAGAGAACTATGAATGAAAGCCAAAATAATCTGGATTTTTCTGATCTCGTCTTCATTCTGTAGACGTAGGTGTGTCAGTAGGTTCGCTGTATAATGATGTAAGAGAGCATTAATCTTACACACACATATTTTCTTTTCAATATATCATAATCAATTGCCTTTTAGCGTCCGTCGTTGGACATACATCTCCCCCAAGATTTGCCAGACCTCTCTATCATGGGTGTAATGGAGCCAATACTTTGTGAACTTGTCTAGATCCTCTCACTATCTCATATTCTAGCTGTGGGGATCGACGTTGTGAGTCATGATGTCCACTGGTTGTGAGACATTCACTAGCAGCTCATTGCCATTTAAGTTTTCTCTTGGATTCCATGATATTTCTAACTCCTGTTTTTTGTCTCTAAAATGTACTGTGCTGCCTTGCGATTTCTCCGTATAATGTTGAGTATAATGCAATATTTTCTCCTATACATAGTGCCTGGTTCAGTATTTGAATGCCAATTTTCTGGTCTGGTTCCATGTTTCAGCTCCATAGGTGACTGATGGGAGGATGCAGTAGTTGTAAACCCTTCTCGTTCAATTAAATATTTATAAATCCCTTAGGTATGCGGAAGAGTATATATCAGCTGTTCCCTTGTATTCAAACTTTAAGGGCATAATGAAGTCATATCCAAAGGAGTGATTGGAAAATCTGGTATGGTGGACCATATATGTTCATAAGATTCTAGAAAACTTTCTTTTTTTTTTTACCAAGTTAAGCACAAAGCATATCATACACATTTCACAAGGTAAAACTTTTTCCTTCCCCAAATCAAATAAATGGATTTTTGGTGCTTCTTGGAAAACGGTGTTACTTGGATTTTTGGAAAATGGTGAGATAAATGAATTAGTTACTTTTGTTGCACTTTGTTGGGTAGTGATCACTAAAAAATCTGAATTTTCATAAAACAAGCGTGGATGCTGTCAGACAAAAATTAAAAGCTCAATTAAACAAAAATTACATTGCAAATTCAACCATCCATTAAAGACCTACATAGGAGAGAATTTTCAAAAAGCAAAGGGAAATTTTTTTCAAGAAATAGTAGGGAGTAGATTTCCAAATTTTTAGCCCTCTAGCTCTCTTCGTTCGTACACAGTCAGCCAGAAAAACTTGAAAACAAAAGAAAACAGCCAACAGCGTTGGTAAAAGTTGTGGTTAACGGTTTCGAACAGAATGAAAATGATGGGATGAACACGCCGAGAAGAGTGTTTCTTACGACCTACTTGGAAAAATATTATGTTGAAAAAATTGTTAACCTAGATTTATTAGTTTGTCTTGAAGACAATTTAGGATTAAATATAATAGATATTTCTTTGGGGAAATTTACGAGTAACTCAGAGTAATTTTTCAAGTTGATGTACGTAATACTTTTTCAGTGTACCATAACAAATGTGTCAATAAATTTAACAAGAAAAAATGATAGAGCAATGGAACGCTGACAATGGGATTTTAAAAAATTATTTTCGATTATTAATATTGAACTTTTATAAAAATCAAAACAAAAAACAATCAAAAAACAACAACCAAAAACAAAACAAAACAAAAGGCAGTTGATATCTGACAATGTTTGCTCAATCCCAACGGAATTCATGTTAGAGACACGGTTTACTAACAAATCTGAATGGCAGACTATAGATGTGTGAGTTCTCTTCTTTGCATCCTTATACATAGAAGGAGTGAGAGGAAACGATAAGTCGAGGGAGTTTTCCGATAAGTCAGCCAGTCCATCAGTCAGTGGTTAGTCCGTCAGTTAGTCGCCAAGCGCTTATTAATGGAAATGATCGGAACCCTGGGAGAAGAAAGAGAATCGCTGGGCTGAGATATAGACTGCAACAGATGGTAGGTAGGAAACGAAGAAAAATGGGGGAGAAGGAGGGGATTAAGCAAAAGAAAGAAAAAGAAGGAGAAAAAGAAGAATGATGAGGAAACGAAGAAAAGTAAAGGAGGAGGACAAAAGAGGGAAGATGTCAAGTAGGAAAAAGAAGAAGAAAAAAAGATTAATGAAGAAGAAGAAGAAAGAGGAGGAGGAGGAGGAAAAAATATACGAAAACAGTGCCCCTTGAATTAAAGGAATTGAAACGAAAAGCGAGAAGAAAAAAGAAAAGGAGAAGACGAAGACGAAGACGAAGAGGAAAAAAGAAGAGAGGAGGAGAAGGTGATGATATATTACCATATATGGAATTCAATGAAGTACCCTTGATCTCTAGATCACATTGTATTCTCATGGCCTAAACGGAAAGAGAAATAGGGGAGCTAACTCTTCATCTCTCTCTCATATATCATTGTCTTTCAATATTGGCACTGATTCCTAGTTTAAGCCAAGACAGCTAACCCTGAACGTGGCATTATGCCAATCTAAGTAGGGTGAAGGCGTCCCAAGTCCATTTCCATGCCAAGAATCGACAATTGCGCTTTATTTAGGTTTAAGCAGTTCCAAAGAAGCGAGACTCGCCGATTGGGTATTTCCCGACGGGTGAGTACCAAAGTAATTCTATTGCGGAAGAAGACACAATCCTTGCCTTATCGCACCGTCATAAACTGACCGATACCGACCTGAATTAGAGATTGACCGGTCTTTGCAAAGCTACAGATCTGAAATCGCTAACAAACCCCTCCTGGAAATGAGATTGTCAGATGTTATCTTGTAGAATTAAGGGCATAGTTTAGAAGTCAGTATGATCACATCAATATCACTCGAAACATTACCCTGACAACGATCACAACCCCAGTACCCATTTTCTAAAAGTTCTGGTTGAAATTCGCCAAACTCCATCGAATAGTTAAAACACCAAATAGTGCAATTGAATTTATTTTCGTTTTAAATTGAGCTTTTACTGACTGGTGGCTCATTAAATGTGTATAAAGGAATAATGAAGCAAAGAGAGAAACCAATTTGGAGAAACGCCCTTGTTCCATTGAAATCTGAAAGGTTAACAAAACAGAATTCGTTTCTCCATTCAATATCATCTGAAACTATTTGTTAGATTTCAACTCCTCTAGAAGTGGAAGTGTGAATTTGGTATCAGTTTTTGAGTATGTCAGGGTTACTTGTGCCATCAAGACGTCACTGGTGATGGTGAGATCATTGTCACCGTGGTGACATACAAAAATAAACTAGATAGTAGGATCTTGTTTTTTTTTTCAAATTTTATTCTTGGATGAAAGTATTACAGCATTATCATTAGCTTTGAGTAATTTTTAATTTCAACCTAATTTTCAGTTGCTTTTTATCCCAACTTTGAATCGGAGCGTAATCCTGCGGCAACGATTGAACAGTAAAATAAAAAGCAAACCAACGCTGAGAAACGAAATCATCCCCCTGGCCGTAGTAGATCCAGTGTACGCATGGCTGCTCCTAAAGAAAGTATACAGAGAAAGAGAATCGAAACGTTGGATAAATATAGTTAAGCACAAATGGGGAAAAGATGTGCTCTGCAAGTGTACAATGTTCGTGTCTACCCCGAAAATCAACCTTCGAAATCGTACCTCTACCACGGGATTTAACACAGTTATCTTAATCCCTGAATCAAGGCGTTCCAAATTTTTTGTATTTGCGACACACTTGAAAAAAAAATGAGGCACATTACACAAATTTGGTTTGGCTAAACAAATATTTAATGTCACTCCAGCTGTCAACTGGCTTTGAAAAGGGATCTTTATGGAATATATACAAAATCATCCATGTTTTTACAACAAATCGAGATGTTATTGGCAAATCACATGGTTGAGAAAGCTTTGTCTTAAACTGTTTTTTATTACGTAGCTTAGTTTAGTGTGGTACAAGACAACAGGTTTTTAGCTCCCAAAGAGGATTAAACTCACTACAATAATAACTGTCTGCGACATTAGCTTTCTAATTGCTACCCTACGGCAAGAGATCCTCCATGTTAGCCGGCACAAAGCAACAAGTGAGAGTTCTGCATTGAGAACCAAACTCACCACAATAGTAATATTTTGTGATAGTAATTTGCTAACCACTTCTACACGGCGAGGCACCTGAGTAAACGCTGCCACAAAGTCTAAAGTGTTGGTCACAGTAAGGATCAAACTCCTCACCATCATAATGGCCACTGGGATTTGCTTGGTAACCATTTCTCCGCGGTGATATCAATCAAAGGTATACAGGGCTAGATTCAACTTATTACAGTAGTAATTCTTACTAAGGAATGTTCCACAGTGAAGAATCCTTAGTGATATTAATGGAAGGAACCTGTTTATGGCTCCAATATTCACTATGGGCAAGATTATCTTATTCACCACTACTTGTCGTCTATCTTTGAGATCCTTGAGTTTCCAGTTTCGAAACCATTGACTTAAACAATCGAAACAGAACGATGGGAGTAAAGAATTAGGGGACAAAGGGGTCAGAAAAATGTAGGATTGGTCAATGATCAGGCAACGCAGAGAGGAGAAAATTACGCTGGACTCCACAGAGAGAGATAAGAGAGACAATGCATTATAATAGAGAATCAACAGGAGACAGAAATATCGTACAAACTATTAGAAAACTCCAATGGCAATGACCAGGCCACATACCAAGAATGCCAGACACCCCGAACTAAGTAGATTCCCCGAGATCATATGCGAAATTGTTGCTGGCAAATGAATATAAATAACTTATATAGGCAAGTTCAGAAAGTATTGTTGAGAAAACGCTCAGGAGAGAAAAAAGCATATCTTGGGGAAGTTCTGTATCCAACAACGGATTTGATGATGATGATGATGATGATTACGTAAACTAAAACAGTTGTGATTGTTATCGAATATTTTTGCCCCTGGTGGCGATTCTCTGTATGCCCCAAAGAACAACTATTGATTTAACAGACGTGGAATTTGATAAATTCCACCGACCACCAAATTTAGCGAACTCTGAAGAGAAAGGAGAGAGAATACATAAATAAATAAGTAAACAGAGACGAAGTCATTTTCCCCGAATCATGAAATAAATCCTTTTTCACTATAAACATACAAATAGGTTAACAATGCCAGACAGACCACCTCTTTCTTTTCTTCTTTCGTTACTTTTACCAGAAACCATCAATCAGAACTGTCACCGAATCTGTCAACATGGGTTTTTTTCCAGTTTTTAAGCGGGTTTGGCTGACTAGCTATCTATATATCAAGCGTACAGGCTGCATTAATTGAGCTAGAGAGCTGAAAATTTAAACATCTACTTATTATGATAAGGAAAAAAACAAACTGTTTTTTGTAACACCCCCTAAACAGGCAACGATATGGAGGGTCCAATTTGCAATGTGAGTTTATGCTAAATTGATCCCTTGGTTGCTTGGATGTGCTCATGGTTTCTTTTTGAAAATTCAGACTCTTTGATAGTGATCACTACCCAACAAAAGGCGAAATAAGTAATTTATTCATTGGTCATTCCCTTTTCAATTTTTTAACTGATCATCCCCAACACCACATGGTACCTAAAGACATTGGTCACGTGACAGTTTCTATTGAGTGGCTGACCAAACGTCTTTTTTTCATTGTTTGTAAATTTTCCATAGTTTTCTTTTGATTTACCGTTTATTTATTCGCATTTTCATTCTTCTTTTTCATTCTTTCTCGTCTAGCTAACTTTCTCATTTTTCTTTCTTCCATTTCCCTTCTTTTCCTTTTCTAGCATTTCTTCTTATTATTATCATTCTTGTTCTTTTTCTTCTTTTTTCTTCTTGCTCTTTTTCTTCTTCTACGTTTTACTTCTTTTTCTCCTATTTTCCTTCTTCGTTCCCTCATTCGTTCATCTCTTTTTACTCGTCTTTTGTTCTTTGTCTTCTCTGTGTGATTCATTCTTCACTTTAATTTTTCATCTTTGTTTATTTGCACCCCGTTTAACTTTTCATATTTCCTTTTCTCTTTCCTACTTTTTCCTCGTTTTTCTCTCATTTCTTCTTTTTTGATACCCTTCTTTCTCTTCTGCATTTTTTTGTAACGATCTGCATTTTTATTTCGTCCCTCTTCTTCCCATCCAGCATGTCATCTTTCTTACAGCCCCCCCCCCTTGAATTGCCTGTCACTTTTCTATTTTATCTTTCATCGTTTCCTTCTTCCTTTTTCATTCCTTTCTGTCTTTCTTTGTTTCTTTCACGGCATCTTCCTTTCAGCTTTTCTTTTCTCCCTTTTTTTCTTTCTTTTATTATTCTATTTCTCCCTTTGTTTCTCCCCGAGCTCTTTCATTTCTGCTCCCCCTTCATTCATATCTCAACATTTCTTTTACTTTTTCCTTTCAAATCCTTTTCCTGTACCATTGTATCTTTCATCTGCTCTTTCTTCATTCTCTTTCTTATTCCAGTAATACTTCTTCTTCTTCTTCTTCTTCTTCTTCTTCTTCTTCTTCTTCTTCTTCACCGTGTCACAGTGCTAATTGCTCTAACAGCCAAAACGAAGGAGCCTCTTTTTCACATTGACCATTGACCTCGGTGATGCAGCCAATCATTTGAGAAGGTCAGACGTCCTGATTGGTTTTCATGCCTGAGGAAACTGACCAATAATTGCGCCCGATGCTCTTGTATGAAATTGTATAAAACCTCGCTTGATTGGTCGCTGTCTGATTGGAGAGAATTTCACGCAAGGATGATATCCCTTTAAGTAAACGTCAACCCAGACTTCTCACAATCTCAATCGTTAAGACCTCCATTGTTCAAACAATGAGACAAGAGTAAGCACATATGTGTATATATATATATATATATATATATATATATATATATATATATATATACTTTGTATGCATATACGAGTGTGTGTGTGTGCACGTTTGTGGTTGTGTACACAAAGCAAGCATGTCAGCGTATGATTAAAATGCTTATATATATATATATATATATATATATATATATATATATATATATATATATATATATATATATATATATATATATATATATATCATGAATAGAACTTTGATTGAAGACTTACATGGAAAAATTCAGTCCATCCGGCAGCTCGGGTAACCAAGCTGATGCTGAACAGATAGCAATCTGCTTTCATTTTAGAGTACATCAGGGCCGAGCAGGGAATTCTGTCAACTGGTCATCCAAAGATCTCCATACACTTCAGCCTTGCTTGTGCGCTAGAGAGATCATTTTCGTTCCATTGTCTGCTGAGTCATTATTATCGATAATAATGATGATAATCCTTTCAGTATCATAATCATCCGAGGGCAACCTAAATATGTTGCCTTCATTCATTATAAACCGCCAACCAAAACTCTCACCGAATCAAAATAGGTGTCTTCAGTTTTTGAGTCAATCTGTCCGGCTGCCTATATATCACGCGTACTGGCTATACCAAGGGAGCTACGAGCGTGAAAGTTTCAACATTTATTCCTTATTATGTTTAAGAAACGTTTTTCTTTATCGAGTTCCCATCCATAATAGACGGTAGGTTAAGTTAATGCGTGAGCAATAGTTATATTCATACTTTATATTGTTTGTAATCAAAAGAAATTAACTAAAAAAGTGAAAAAAAAACAAACTTGATTATAGTCTTTAGTCAAAGTGGGCTTTCAGTTGCCTCAAGAAAGGCTCCACTCCTGGGTTTGGAATCAGAGTAGACTGGTTGTTTACCGTGGCAAGAAAGCAAATTCAACCTTGCTATTTACCCATAGCTGATGGGGTTGATTCATGCCTTCCCAAGGGTGTAAGAGCGAAGTAAACGAAAACTGTTCAGTAAATAGTTCGCAATTTCCATTATCTGTGTGGCTAACCGTTACGCCACCCATACATGCATTTCCATCGATACAGGTTCAAAATTCCTGAGTCAATTTCCAGGGCCAAAAGATTAATAGAACCAAATCTGCAGACTCCGTTCATGTTCTATTTCTTTATCCGCCGAAAATATACCTCGGATGCAAGATGTCACTTTCTGGTCCCACTTATAAATCCCAACCTTCATTTCGTGATTGATTGCCTTCTAAGCAGTGAGATATTGTATTGAGATATTTTAAATGCCAGTCATTTAACCTGACTTAACATCACTTTATTCTATTCAACGAAGGATGAGACAGAGGCCCTTATTAAAGCCCATCCTAAGGGTTTTCGTAGTTGATAATCCGTCAAAGCATAGGTTTTGTCAGCATAACATACATGGTCATAAGAAGTCGATGAAATAAATCCTAGAGTTATGGGTGCTGATAATATGCTTTATATCTCGAGACCAATCGATGTCAGTCATCGATCAGGGCTATAAAGTATCATTTGGAATTCATAATTGCTCCATATTTACAGACGCATTAGTGTTTTTGCTATTGAATAGTAAACTGAGTGGGTGAAAGGGTTTAGTGCAAAAGATCTTCCGATTTCGCGATGGCGGAACAACGGTCTCGAATATGTCGGCTTATGGTTGTGGTATATCATCGATCAAAGACAGAAACAAATAACTAACATACTCAAAAAACAAAAACAACAACAAAAAAACAGACATAACAACAGATACAGAATAGTCGAATGCATCCAAGAATTTTACCAAAAATTCTACTCTTCAAAACATGGACAACAAAATAACGACCAGGATACACAAGACTCAGACAATCAGTTCGAGGACTTCTCAGAAGTTACACAATAGGAGATAAAATAAGCTGTCAAATAAATAAAAAAAAGAAAAGCCCTTGGACCAGATAATATCAACATCGATCTACTCAAAAAAGCTGGTAAGATCGTCAACCAAAAATTAGCTATTCCATTCAAATTATATCTACAACGGAGTAAAGTCCCAACAGATTAGAACACATTAATCATAATGCTTCTACATAAAAAAGAAACCCCCCAAACCTCAACAACTACAGGCCTATAAGCCTACTCAACTGCATCTACAAACTTTTCACAAAAATCATCACAAGATGACTGAAACATTAGATGGAAACCAACCACGGGAACAAGTTGGATTTAGAGGAAGCTACCCGACCATGGACCATCTCCATCTTCAATAAATCAGCTATGAGGAAGTAGCAGAATACAAAATACCAATCACCGTAGTATTTATAGACTCCCAGAAGGCTTCCAATTCTGTGGAAATTTCCATGGTCATGGAGGTCATCACTCTACATGGTGTAGACCCTGTATACGTCATATTGCAACATATATACAATCGCAGCAGCTCCTTTATCAGGCTACATAAAGATTGTGAATCTTTCGAACTCCCAAAAAGAGTAAGACAAGGTGATACCAGCTCATGCAAACTCTTTACAAGCTGCCACGAAATGATTTTCCAAAACGTGGACTGGGAAAATAAAGGAATCAAAATTGACAGCAAATATCAGAACATCGTCAGATTTGCAGACGACATCGTTCTTTTCGCCGAGAACCTACACGACCTCCAACTAATGCTAGATGAACTAAACAAA
The DNA here is from genome assembly GCA_963457665.1 of Thysanoteuthis rhombus. Classification (NCBI taxonomy): domain Eukaryota; kingdom Metazoa; phylum Mollusca; class Cephalopoda; order Oegopsida; family Thysanoteuthidae; genus Thysanoteuthis; species Thysanoteuthis major. Next base: position 23,174,065 of record OY735235.1, read on the forward strand.
GAAAGCAAAAGATTCAGCCAACACATGAGCTTCAGTAAAACGAAAGTCATCTGCAACAATCACATCGGGAATAAGATGCAGATCTAGGGAAAGTAGACCACTACATCTACGACAGCGAATCTCAATGAAACTCACAAAAGAAGAAAAAATTGAGCAAAAAATCACTCAAGCTCAACCTTCTAAAAACAAGAAGATCCCATTAATCATAAAAAGAAGAGAATACAACCAATACATCCTCTCGATTGTCACTTCTAGATCGGAAATATGGAACCTAACCAGGAGACAGACCTACTAATTGAGGAGCACGCAGCGTACGAACGAGAGAATCATGCTCAACCTCACATGGAGAGATAACAATAAAGCACAATATATCAGAGAGAAAACAGGAGTCTGACACATCATAGAATCTACAAGAAAACCCAAAAGGCAATGGGCCGGTCATGTTGCAAGAATGGTAGACAACCAATGGATATCATGACTCATAACATGGATCCCCAGAGATCACATGCACAACGGAGGCCGACGGAATACAAGATTGAGAAACGAAATAGACAAATTCAGATAATACCAGCTCGAAGATGCCCACGATAGAGGTTTGGCTAATCCTGGGAAAGGTCTTTGTCCAACGACAGATGACAAAAGGATTGTTGTTGTTGTTATTATTATTTGGAATCTCACACCAGTTGCCTGGTGGTAACCGCTGGAGTTTGAGTGACAGCAAGTCTCCTCAAGTCTCCAGCCCTCCTCTCCTAGTACTAACAGGTCGCAGTAATTCTGCGATTTACAGTTTCACACCGGTTGCCCAGTGGTTATCGCTGAGGGCTGAGTGACAATAAGTCTCCTCAGGTCTTCAGCTAACGTCTCCTCCCTCTTTCGCATATCATGACAGAGCTACAATTCGTTGCAGTACTTATATCTCTAGCACCTTCCTCAGTACCCGTGCAGTTCCCAGTAGTGCTGTGGTCTGTACGGTCTCTATCCTCCCCCTAATCCCGATCTCCTCCAGTCTCTCCCTCAGCGTTCTGGGGACAGTTCCTAGTGCTCCCACTATGACTGGTACTACCCTAGTTTTCATGTTCCACATTTTCTTTAACTCCCTTGCTAGGTCCTGGTATTTTTCCCTTTTTTCAGCCTCCTTCTTTTTTACTCTATGGTCTGCAGGCACAGCCACGTCTACTATTTGGCAGGCCTTCCTTTTTTTGTCTACTATTACTAAGTCCGGCCTTCTTGCCTGGATGAGGTGGTCAGTTTGGATGTCAAAGTCCCACAGTAGTTTGTGGTTGTCATTCTCCAAAACTGCCTCTGGCTTGTGCTGATACCACTTTTCCCCATGGTTGAATCCCATTTGTTTACTTAGTTCCCAGTGTATCATCGTTGCTACTCTATCGTGTCTATGCTTATACTCCTTCTGGGCGAGTATTATTATTATTATTATTATTATCATCATTACTATACGCCAGATGAGGAAGACAACAACGACATTCAACCTGTTGGAAAGGATTAACAACAGAAATATTTCTTTGGAATCGAATTGCGGTTCTCTAATCTAAAAGTGATACCAATGATGTTCTATCGGTGCCGAACCTGGCAACTTACGACCACCCAGGAGAAGAAATTGGATGTCTTTAGCACTAAATGCCTACTTAAATCCTAGGCATCAAGAGGAATGATTATATGTCACATGAATAGGTCAGGGGCTGATCACAACGGCTTCTCGCCTCATCCATCATTTGCAGACGACGCTTCCGCTAGTTGTGACATATCTTCAGGCTTCCGACAAAACCTGCAAATCAAGCCATTAAATGTTTTTATCCAAAAGTTATACAAACATGGTTTCATTGCAGAATCTTTCCTATCCACGCTAGTAAATTACTTGACTTTTTTCGGCTTTCTCTTCCTTTTCCTACCCTCTCATTAAACAACCTAACTTTCTTTTCTTCTCTCTTATCCTTACTTTCTCATTTGACTACCTATCTTTCTTTTCAGTTTTTGCCCCTATCTCCCTCTCCCTTCTCTATCTCTCTTTCCCCCCCTCTCTCTTATTATCCTCTTTTAAAGCCACCTAGCATATCCCTTATGTTATAACTATAAGTTCAGCCTTTGAATTCTGGTAGAAACTAGCAGGATTATTTTATATCCAGGAAGTCATCTTGTATGAACTCTTACTGCAACTTTTAATTCGTAAAAGCGGACTGCTGGTCTCAGTTATCTACTACTATTATAGTATTGATCGTAATATCTGAAAATAGGTCGGTAACTCTTTCGTAATGACCCTTATACTATTTTTCACTTATCGAAAGATCACCTTTCTCATCTGACCATCGATTAAGTAGGCTTCAATGTTTCTATCCATTCAGCCGGAAAAAGGAACGTGTAAAAGTGTTTCGGGAGGATTAAGGTTTTGATAGCAGTAAAAACGTATTTCGTTTGTGTTCGTGCAGGCATGAATATATATCTATATCTACGTGTATATATATATATATATATATATATATATATATATATATATATATATATATATATATATATATATATATATATATGTGTATATATGTTCGTGCAGACATGAATATATATATACATACATATATAGATATATGTATATATATATATGTATATGTATGTGTGTGAGTGTGTGAGTGCAGGTATGAATATATAAATATATACATATGTGCTCGTCCAGGCATGAATACATATATATATATGCATATATATATATATATATATATATATATATATATATATATATATATATACACGCATTTTTACGGGTATGAATATATATATGTGTGTGCGTGTGTGCGTTTGCGCAGGCATGAATATTTGTGTGTGTGTGTGTGTGAGTGTGTATGTATACACATTTATATTATTAAGAAATGGATATATAATCCAACATAATTCTGTAGAGCAGCTACTGTACCGTTTGCAGATTCGATTGCAGCTGCAGGCTCATTTTTCTCCAATTATTTATTTCTATTTATGCTGTCTAAGCCAATTGACTCATTCTTAGTGTAACAATGAGAGATCATTTCAAATAGAGTTTAAACGCACTCAAACATATTCTTTCGGATTATATATCCATTTCTTAATAATATAAGTGTCAGCATAAAAAAATGTACAGACATGGACAGCAAATGAACTAAATGAGAACGGTGGGTATAAAGCGGTTGTTTGGACCTTCACCTTTCCTTCAGGCTGTTTAGCTCAGTGGTTAAGAGCAATGTTACGTTGAAGCAGCTACTCTATCGGTCGAATGTTCTATTCCAGCAGCAGCCCCAAACTGGTTATCATGCTGTCTGAGATTGAACTCGAAACAACGAATCTAATATTCACATGGGTGAACACTCAATAGAAGTGACACGGAAAACGAATCACATCTATTGTCATTCTTATTCAACCTTCATCATCAAATAAGTTTTTTTTAGGTAATGTACGTACGTAAGTCCAGTATTTCAAAGAAAAATAAATGATGTGTAGTATAAGATAACATCTATGCACAATACAGTTTAATAATAAACTATATAAAATATCAAATTGCATGTAGTATCACATAAGCTATATATTAAAATTCATTGCTGAACGGGTGGGGTGACGTTTGATTAACTCTGCTGGAGAGCCAGGTTAATATAACTGTTTTGTTTTGAAATCCACGGAACATTACATGATAAACAATGACTGATGATCCCAACAAGAAAAATTGACACATAGTACCATGATATCAAAAGCTGTAAATGAGAAAACGCACTGAGGAAAATTACAAAAATCACATTAAGATATATTGGGAAATCATTGAATGAAATGACATGAATATTCAAAAAATATATTTTATATTACAGTTGCAAAGCTTCCTAGTCTCTGTACCCCTCTCTCCCCCATCTCTCTCTCTCTTCCCTCTCTCTCTCTCTCTCTCTTTCTCTCTCTCTCTCTCTCTCTCTCTCTCTCTCTCTCTCTATATATATATATATATATATATACACCCACACGCAAGAAATGGATATTTTGGTCAGAGACAATGAATTATGAATTGCGTTATATCATATAGAAACATTTCTGAAATATATATATATATATATATATATATATATATATATATATATATATATACCAAAATACAAATCAGTAATATCCGATGTGTCAGAATAAGAGTGAGGTTCTTCACCTTTCTAGAAAAATAGATGAACTCCCAATAACGTCTCATTTATTTAGTAGAGAACCTGAAATAATTCAATGTACTCAAGTTGACGTACTCTAAAAACTGCTTATTCATTTCTTTTAAATCGTCTGTTTTTGCTTTTGCTAGATTTTGATAGACGAATGTAAGAGTCCTGCAGTCTAATACATTGCAGAATGAACACGTTCATTTTGTGACGGTATTGACTTAACATTGATGATGTTCAGGTGTTTATGGTAAAACTTGGAGTGAGTCAGAGAGAGAGAGAGAGAGAGAGAGAGAGGATGCGAGAGAGAGAGAGAGAGAGTAGAAAGGACAGTTTATGTCTGACATGATGTGAAAATCAAGAAGACATTTGAATAGGAACAGTAGTTCATTCGACATCAGTGTCAACCAAGTTGTAGATAGAAAAGTCTCAGAGCGCCTGAATGAACAAAGAAAATGGGCTTGAGCAGGACTCGAACCTGGCTGCTTCTTTCTTGGAAGCATGTTTGAATCCTGCAATTTAAGACAACCCAATCTTCACACACACACTGGGGTCGATAACTACATATGTGTGTGTGTGTGTGTGTGAAGATTGGGTAGTCTTGAATTGCAGGATTCAAACATGCATCCACGGAAGAATATATATATATATATATATATATATATATATATATATATATATATATAATTATCGACCCCTGTATGTGAATATCTATCCATCTCTTCATATCTATCTATCTATCTATCTATCTATCTATCTATCTATCTATCTCTTCATATCTATCTATCTATCATTTACTTCTTATCGTATCTCATCTCATATCAAATTATATAAAGCAAGATTTTAATTATATTCTAAACTTTCGCTCATTCAAACGAAAGTTTTCGATGTCTGGAAGCCACAAGATGCACCAAGAATTCCAATTTAGATAAACTAATTGTGGAACCGAACGGGGGCGATCAGAACAATAATTTAAGAGAGATGTTCCCAAAGTCCTGACCGAATTCGCCTCCCTAGGGGCGTGCAGTATAATCCAGTTTGGAACCGACATTGATCTTGTGATTTGTAGACGCAAATAACGACCGGGCTAAACAAGAGAGAACGGTTGGTAAACACGAAGAAGATGACGATACAGTGTGATTAAGATCAATTTCTGATCTTCTTTGTGCTGATGTGCAAGTGTTGAGTGATCAGAGTTCTCTCCCTTTCTTATTTTTTAAGCTGTATTGCTTTCTTTTTTATGGAGAGTGCCTGTAGAACGAAACACAATTAGCGGTGGCGTAATTAAGAAAGTAATTTTATGTCTGCGATATCTGGTTGTAACGGAAGTTCTGTCTATTGTCTTTGTACTTGTAGTTACAGTCAGGAATTATAGCAAACGATTCAATGTGAACCATAGGATGTTCATTGGGATTTGAAGAAGTTACGAAAAGTGTCAAGGATCAGAAAATGGATCCCACGTTACAAATAGCCAGCAAGGTACTGATTGTTTTGATTCCCGGCATTCCCGATGGTCACAGGCGCTTCTCTCCGTCAAGATTGTTACTTGAGTTAGACATTGGCCCCTCTTCTCAGTTCCACGCTTGTTTGTCCTTCTTTTCGATAAATTGGAATTTTTAGTGATCCAATAAAAGACAAGAGTAACTTATTCATTGATCATTCCTCCTTCCAATATCTTTTTCAAATTTATCATCCCCAACACGGCATGCTGCCAAAAGATGTTGGTCACATGACAGTTTTTATTGAGTGACCAACCAGACCAGTCCTACTTCATTTTATCATAATCCACCTCTGGGTTACCAAATGTGTCGAAGATTCACCTGTCCTGTCAACTGTAATTTCGAAAACGAGCTCCTTACTCTGATCCGTCTATTGCCACAAAACTGAAGAGCACTTGCTGCTCTGCTACTTACCCATAGATTTGGGTGGTGGGGTGGTGATGATTCACGTCTTTCTCAATAGAATTAAAGAGAATTTAGCACTAAATGTGTCAGACGATTCCATACTGGATGCTGATAACCAATATGTTACACCCGCCTCCTGGAACAAAAACATTCCAATAAAAACTTTCGCTCCAAAGACGACCTTTGTTCAGTGAAAGAGGATGAAGATAAAAACTGAGATATGATGATTTACAGAGAAGCATTAGTCTTCTTTATCCGTTGAAAAAGAAAGACACTCTCTCTCTCACACACACATACACACTTACGGATGCACACATATAAACACGCTATAGAACAAAAAAAAATAAATGAATGAAATTAAATCGATAACTTAGAATTATGAAAAAGAGGCATGCACACACACACACACACACACACACACATATATATATATATATATATATATATATATATATATATATATGAAAAGAAGAATGGATGATGTTTATTTGGAGGTTAAAGGAAAAATAGGAAAGACAGAAAAAATGATCTGACCTAATAACATAAAGATTGAAAAAATTAGTTGCATGAATATATACATATGTATGTATGTGTCTGTTTGTGTCTGTGTGCGTGTGTGCGCAAAAAGCAACAAAGGAAGAAGAAGAGTAAATTAGGTTTGGCCTGATGATTTGTGACTTAGTGTCTAAGACTTTCGATCGCTTGACACGATTTTGGCATCGTCTCAAAACAAGGCAGTCAGTTTTGGAAGGAAGGATGAAAATAAAAAAAGGCCATGAAGAGATGCTGCCATTGACATCCGTTCCATCTGTCCGTACGTGAGCACAAAATAGAAGCATCTAAACACTACATAGAAGACCACAAAACAAACACCGTCAACGGACCCTTTTATTTGTTTCACTCATAACACACAAATCGCTTCCTTGTCTATATCACTAAATTCTCTCTTTTTTTTTTTTACTTCTGCCAACGAAGTTGCAAAAGATTTATGTATTCACTGGTTTATATCTGTCAATCTGCTGGTCTCTCCGTCCATCTGACTGTCTATATATTTTTCTGTCCACACACCATCTCCAAAAGTTCTCAATGAATTCCAATGACATTTTGTGGGAGGATGGGCCATTGGTTAGGGAAGCAGTAAATTAATTCTGAAGCAGATTCATGGATTTTAAAGGCCCCTCCCGGCATCGCAGCTTTACATAAGTCCACACAATATCCCCAACAGTTCTCTATAAATTTCAAGGGCTAAGGAGTAATAGAATAAATTTGAGGGTGGATCCAGGAATCTCTAAGCATTTATCTTCCCTGTATCATAGCTATATATGAACCTATTTTCAATCAGTATTCAGTGATAATGACATCGGTAGAGGTATGCATTCTCGAAGCAATTCTTAATTTTTTGATCGTTCATCTTGAAAAAGATATAAAAAAGAACATTTAGCAAAATAGCTGGCAATTACGAAAGAACGGTCCCAGAATAACGTTTGACAGAATAAGCCACCACCTTTTGTTGGCCTGAGACGATCGCTTTAGTGTCAACATATTGTGTACTTTAGATGGAACGGGGGAATTCATAGATCTTAATAGAAATAAAATGAAAGAAAGAAATCAATCTCTCTTGAGGAGTTATCTACTTGCAGCTAAATATCAGACACCGATGGATGCAGTGTCCATAAAGGCTGTAAGATCCATGAAAAAGTTTATCCAACCGCAAAGCGTTTCGGGAGGAATTACCATTCGTAATAATTTTCTGCATCGTGAGAGCTGATTGCACGAAATACTCTGGACAATACCTCAAACCGTCAACTAAAACTGTCATCAAAATAGGTTTGGCTGACTGTATTTATGTATCACGCGTACAGAGCGATCAATAGAGCTAAAGAGCTGAAAATACAAGCTTTAACTCCTTATTATGTTTATAAAAACAATTTTTGGTCATTGATCTCCCCCCCCCCCAAAAAAAATATTTCATTTTGTGAGGGGTCAAATTTGCAATTGAATTTTATGCTCAACTGAATCCTTTTTGGTGTCTGGCAGTGTTCACTCTTGTTATCTAAAAATAACTTCCCAACAACGGTCGAGAAAATAATCTTATTCTTATATATTTTGCTATTTTTTCAATTGATTACCCCCAACATGCCACGCTGCCAAGAGAAATTGGTCACATAGCGGTTTCTATTGAACTTCTAAAGTTACATCAGAAAGTAATTGATTAATAGGGCCTGGATGCTTATTCGATCTTCAATAACAAGAAAATCCAATTGGTTTTAATTCATTCAGTGTTTTCTACGATGGTCTTCGTAGATTGGAAAGCCTAACCCACAACTGTTGGATACGAAAATCTCCACCGTTCATCACTTCTAATAGTTCCCTGGGACAATTATATGTAACTGTATGTAAATATCTAAAAGAGTTTCATCGTCTAAATTGGTCGTCAAAAAGAAACCGGATGACACAATAGAAAGTATAACTGTAAAACAATTGAGGATTGAATGTTTTAAAAAGAAGGATTTACAGCCAGAGCCACCTCTCGATAGTCACCTATTGAGCTCTAACAAAGAACCATGGAACGTGTTAGGTAAAAATCATGATAAATATCTCATGGGAAGATTACAAGACAGCACAAAGTTTTAGAGAGCAAACAGCTGTCAGAGATATTCTAGAATTCATTGGCAAATTCAAATGGCAATGGGCAGATCATTTTGCAAGATTATCAGAACACTGCTGTACATTGCGAATCGCAACGTGGATCCCACGACATCATGTGCAAAATTAAGCTTGCCAAAGCTTAAAATCTTGTGATGATTCGGACAAGTTCAGGATGTTTTAGGCCCATAACGCTTGGAAGCAGTAAAAGTATGAATACCATTCTACGAGAACTAATGCACACATAGACTCTGCATACTCTAACGTATTGGGTAGTCTATATAAAGCCCATTTCTATTGGCCTTTACTGCTGCCATTTAGTTAAGTGAAGAGGCGTTGCTGGGAACCTGTCTCCTGCGTGTCATCAGAACGAACAAACGCTATAAAGCTGTTAAATCCCTACCGTGACTGAATAGAGCAGAGCAAACACCTTGTGCTGTGAGTTCGATCGTGGTTCAAGCACCACGCCACAATTAGGTATTAGGAACACATACTATGGCGAAATAGCGTTACTAACGACACAAAGAT
>OY735235.1:23188299-23233299 GCA_963457665.1 Thysanoteuthis rhombus
GTTTAAATTATCAACCCTCCAGCTCCGTTGGTGGGGCCTGTACCTGCAAAGTATACTTACATACATAGTTGGTCAACCAGATCTTTTCAGAAACTGCAGAAACCTGTGAGTTTTGGTTGACAGTTTCTAATATAAAACATTACATGTAGGGAAAGATTGAATAAAAGGATTTTCTCCTAAGATTTAAGGAAAATGTAAGAACAACTTTGTCTGCGCTTGGATCAAATCCTTTTGCTTCAGTAAGATATCAAAGGTAAACAAAACAAAATTCTTTTCTCCGTACAATATTATTCCACAACAGTGACTCCAACGTCAACTTTTTTATTAGTAGTTCCAATGAATGGGATTTGCAAACTTCAGCAAAAAAGACGGCCTGAGTTGGGCTTTAGAACTGGGAGTAAATTTTTTCATCAGTTTTTGCCTACGTTACCGTGTCATTGTTATTCATGCATGACGTCACTGGTTTTTGGTCTGGCCATCCTTCGTTGTGGTTACATAGGAAAATAGTCAAAACTCGATAGTAAGGATTTTGGTAACAGAATGTCATTTTTTAGATTCTCTATTTCTTTATATTTTCGCAAAATTTTCTAAAAATAGAATAGAACTATTTTCTTGATTGACGAGATCAACATTCCCAGGTTAACTGATGATTGTCTAAATTGTTTCAAAAAGATGCTGACAATGTATAGTGAAGCTATGTAAAAACCCTGAAAAGCTTGGTACTTCTGCTAGTATATATATATATATATATATATATATATATATATATATATATATATATATATATATATATATATTCATGTTGAGGAAATTGACAATTGGAAGGTGAAGAGAAACTTGAGAGATAGCAGGTGTTACATCTCAATTTTTTCATTATTCTGTGGGCCTTTTTCAGATGCATTTCGACTGGTGTCAGCCATCTTTCTCGGAGAAAAATCTGCAGCGTGTCACATAAAACTTAGCTGTTTACATGTATAAATTCATATATATATATATATATATATATATATTTTTTTTAAAGTGGAAAAAAAATTCCGACAATGTGTAATTTCACAAAAACAACGTTGGACTTCATACATTTAAAAGAACAACTTTACTTATTTCGTTACTCAATCTCAAGCATGTAAATAGCATACATTTTATCTGCACCGCTGAAAGTTTCTCCTAAAAAGATCGGTGGCACCGCTGAAATGCATTGAAAATACTCACGTAATAAAGAGTTTACGAAACACCTGGTTTCCTCTTGAATTTTTTTCTAATCACCTTCCAACTCTCAGTTCAATCAACATATATATATATATATATATATATATATATATATGTTTATAGAAGCACAAGCACGTACATACACACAGGTATACACAGTCACACACATATATATGAATACTTTCATACAAGCAGATGTAAAGACTAATGTACCTTGATGTTTTTAATTATCGTATGACGCAGACATCGATTGTCAGATAATTATCTCCATCCAAACAATATTAGTTCGTTAATTAGGCCTCTCAGGAATAGATATCGGTAAATGACATTTTGTTCGTGAAAAAAAACCCAATACAATAAACATTTGGAAAATCATGATTACTCCAAGACAGACGACAAAAGATCAGCTGATATAAATAGCGGGGAAAAATTGAAAAGCAAAAAGCTCAGGATATCTGCTTGTCTGCCGGGGAGTGTGTAAATATTTTAACGTTTCTGGGTAGACACGCCAAGACGCCATTTTAAAAATAGCACAAAAATTAAGTGTCCACTTCATACAAGCCATGATGGAATTGAAAAAAATAATCGGGAAAAAGTGAAGATATTTCGTGTAAGCCGTGCTTTCCTCTACACATCAGTAAAAATCGCAGGAATTGAGTGTCCAGTTCAGTATTATAGTTACATATTATAATGAATATAAACCCTTTATAAAATCATTCATTCTCCTTTCTACAAAGTAATAAATTTCCGGTTGGTTCCAATTGATGGAAATAGCATGATATCAAGAGAATGACAATGTTTTTTGAGATGAAGTGTGTGTCACCCTAAATCAAATCTTCAACATTTTTTTTATTAGATGAAGTATTGTAGCTCATTGTAATCTTTTTTCCTGACTGCTATTTGCCTTCATTTTTTTGCAAGTTTTTTTTCACAAATCAACTCAATGTGTCAATCAATGGCACTGATCAAAAACAGCAGAGTCCAGAAATAAAGAATAAGCTCCCGCTAAAACTCGAACAACTCACGCCCCTCTTGCATCAAGAGGACCTGGTTTGACCAACTAACTGCATTGCCATATAAGCTAGAGGATCTTTGATGGGTTGCAGAAATTCAAATCCAATGTCTTCAAACTCAGACTCTATTTCAATCTTTCCTGGATCATGCTTATTTTCCGATTCTGCACAGTCAGTATCTGTAAATCGATTGAATAACCGTAGTCACCAAAAGTGGCGAAGGGGTCTGCCATTTTGATGTGCGTATGTGCTTGTGTGTTTGCGTGCTTCCCTGTTCCAGCACTTCTAGCCATACTGTTTTGTCTACAGACTTGAAAATTGGCATCAGTACTCCACTAAACCCTTTTCAAAATGTTTTTTTTTGTTTTTCGAAAAAAAAAAGAAGCTTCTTGTCTTCTTGGGGCCTTCTTTACAGCCTGCCTCGGGATGATTTTCCGAAACCTATTCTGGGGGAAAGAAAGAATCAGTATAGACGGCGAATACCCAAGTTGACTAGATTTACTGACGGCATTGTCCTTTTTACTGAGAACCTTCACGATCTCCAGGTAATATTAGACGAACTGAATGAAGAAAGCAAGAAAGTTGGTCTCCGCATGATCCTCAGTGAAACAAATGTAATGTACACCAAGCATATCAAGGACAAAGACACAAAAATCATAATTGAAAACGCAGAGCTAAAGAAAGTAGACCACCACATCAACCTTTGGCAACAGTTTCCAAAAGAAGAGGAAATCAAGCAGAGAGTCTCTCCAAGGTTATAAGCGTTCGGTAGAGCAAAATTGACCCTCAAAGACAAGAAAATTCCCCTCGTTCTAAAAAGAAGCGGTGAAAACCAATGCATTCTCCTGATAGTCACTTATGACGCTTAAACGTGACCTTTAAATTGAGAACCATGCAACGTACACCAGGGATAAAAATGCCCAACATTGAATGGAGAGATCTATAGACATCACAGTATATTGGAGAAAAACAGGAATCAGATATATCATAGAAACTCAAATGTCAGTGGGGTGGTCATGTAGCCAGAGTGTCAGACAACCAGTGGACATCACGACTCTTCGAGAGATCATATGTGAAACTGTGTTGGCAGAGAGTTAGATGGTGCAACGAACTAGCCAAATTCAGATATAACTGTCTCCGCAAAGCCCACGATAGAGGGGTTTGGCGGATTTAGGCGTATATATTTATCCACTGATGGATGTTAAAAGGCTGCTGAGAATGATAACAATTTTGACGGGTTTAATAATATAATCTAGATTCTCCAGAATCTAAATGTTTCTTCTAATCTATTTAAGATGTTTTCCCGTAGAGAACACCACTGATACCATACGTAGAATTTGGTCTGGCTATGATAATTCTTCGTTTGAATTTCCTTACGTGACTCCAAATTATGAAGCTTCAGTTGTTCAATTATTGGCTGTGAGTTAACTTTTCTTATTCATCTTTTATTAGATGAAGTATTATAAGACATTATTGTTCTTTTTACTATCATTTACCTCCATCTTGATTTTTTAGTTTTAACTTTACGCAGGTCTTCAATCTACGGTAATATGTAAACAGCACTGATTGGAAATGAAGATTAAACGCCTGTTCAGACTCCGACTCACGTCTCTCTTGTCTCAAGGGAATATTAGTTGAACGTGCCAGCTTCATTACCATCTAAGTTACAGAAACTTTGATGGCTTGCAGAAGCTCAAATCCAAGATTTAAACTTACTCTCTATTACGATCTATCCATCATGCTTGTTTTGGGATTCTGTACCGGTAATAACAATAAAGCAATTATTTTTTCCCATTCGTCTTCATTAGATGAAGTGTTGTAAGCAAACTATTGCTAATTTTCTACTACTTTTCACCACCAATTTGTTTTTAGTTGCTTTTTAAAGCTAAGAAATGAGACGAAAAACAGTATATCAACTCAGTAAAAAAACTGAGTATTCAAATTGTGAATATCAATGTTGTTTGGTATGGGACATTGTCTGGCACAGGGCCAGAATATTGATAGCCGGAATTAGACCTTTGGGACCCGAGTCAGTTCAAGTTCGTTGGGCCCAGAAATTAAAATACACGGTATATCATAATATTTACTCTTCCAAGTCCGTTTATTTCAGGTAATTGGAACTGACAAGGTATACGTACATATATACAGAGCTTAAATGAGTTGTTTAGCTAGAGTAAATATATGTATATGTAATGCCTAATCAATGAAATTGCCTAATTGGCAGAGTTTTAATTTTTTCACAAAAAATAAATAAATTCTTTTAATTTGATCAAAAGTTCATTTAATCAAAGCAACTATTTTTTTACCATCAAAAGTTTGCTGAATCGAGCTTTTTCACAAAAGATAAATACATAATTGGAATTTGATCAAAAAGTTTATTTAATCAAAATAAGGATATAACACAATAATTTGTCTCGATCAATTTTTTATGCAATCAAAGTGAAATCAAACTTTCTTTTTTATTAAAAAAAATCATTAAATTTATTCACTCCGAATATTTAATCAATTCAGCGTAAGGTATACGTTTAATTACACGCCAGTAAAACTCCAAGTAGATATTTACTATTCCAATACTCCAATTACTGTTGATTCAAAGTACAAGTACTACTCTTATTAATTTATTCAAAGGAATTGAATGTGTCATAATGGAATAAATCCCAGTCAGTGATTATTAGTTTCTTGCTTTTTAAAGGAAAGAATAATTTGATTATTCTTTTTTTTTTGTCGAGGGCCCCCCTATAAATCAAATCCTGGCATTCAATAAAGCTAGAACTCAATGCATTAGCATTTGGTTTACGTGATTAGCTTGCCCCAGATCACACTACGGTAGAAGTCGTGTTGGACACAAAGCTACGATATTTGAACTCACTACAAATATGCAACAAAATTATGTTGGTAACAATCGTTTTAAGGCAAGTACCTAGATATTACAAAGTTTGGTTTAATTTGACACGAGACTTTTATAATTGGGCACCCAGTAAGCATGGAACTCACAAACAATGACCGACGAGATTAGCTTTCAATCATTTTCAATCAAGCACTGAATATTTGCCAAGTTCAGGTTAGTCAGCCCCATTTGATACTAGGGTACCCAACCTGCATCGAACTGGAATTGGTTTGCTATAAATTGGTCTTTAATGGGTGTTACTATAGATCAAAGTCTTCAAAAGTATTTGAACTGATGACGCAATTTTTGAAAGTTCTGCTAATGATATTCACTCATCTCAACCGAGTCTGACATAGGAATCCAATAATTAATGCTCAATGAGAATCGAACTCACTATAATTTCAATGACTGCTCTGAGTAGTTGAGCATCTCTTTGATATATCCAGATATTTTGCTTAGTTTATCAGGGTTTTCCAAAAGGGAAACTATGATAATATAAGATAAGATGAAACGCTATTCAAAAACTAATAATAATGACAAGGTTTCATCTAAGAAATTAATAAACTATCAATGCAATCGATACTAATCTATATAATACTAAAATTCTCATTCTGTTTATGTTCGTGAGTTTTAAGTATTTGATTCAATGCATCTGAACCAGAAGAAATTTTGAATTAATTATTATCATCAATCTTTTAATGTCCGTCGTTGGACATTGACCTTCCCCAGGATCCACCACATTTTTCTATCTCTGAATTTGTCTTGTTCATCCCTCTATCTTGTATTCTGTCGGTCTCAGTTTTGCATATGATCCCTGGGGATGGGTGTTGTGAGTCGCGATGTCCACCGGTTGTCTACCACTCTTGCAACTTGCCCTGTCCATTGCCATTTATGTTTTCAAATAGATCCATTTTCTTCCTAATATACTATGCTGTCTTGTGATCTCTCCATGTGAGGTTGAACATAAATGCACGTTACATGGTTCTCAGTTTACGGGAGGATGCATTGGTTGTGTACTCTTCTTTTCAGAATTATTGAGATCTTCTTGTCTTTGTAGGTTGACATCCCAAAGTGATTCTTCAATTGATTTCTTCTTTTTTTTGTGGGTTTCATAGAGATTTGTTGTCCAAGGTAGATGTAGTGGTCTACTTTCTCCAGTTTTTCATCTTTGATTTTGAAAGTTATGTTTTTATTCTTGATGTGATTGCTGCAAATGACTTTCGTTTTACTGAAGGTCATATGTAGACCAACCTTTTTGCTCTCTTCGTTTAGTTCGTGTAGCATTATTTGGACGTCGTGTAGATTCTCTGCAAAAAGGGCGATGTCGTCTGCAAATCTGAGCTTGCTCAGATATTTGCCGTCTATTTTGATTCCTGTATTCTCCCAGTCAAGGTTTGGGTAAACTGGTATCACTTTGTCTTGCTCCTTTTTTGTGCTTGGAGGGTTCAGAGTCTTTATGTAGCCTGATGAAGGAGTTGCTGTGATTGTATATATGTTGCAGTACTTTGATGTATACAGGGGTCTACACCTTGTAGAATGATTGCCTTCATGACCATGGGAATTTCTACAGAGCTGAATGCCTTTTTGATGTCAATAAATGCTACAGTGAGTGGCATTTTGTATTCTGCTGTCTTTTCTTTCAGTTGATTTATAGAATGGGGATAGTCCATGGTAGAGTAACTTCTTCTAAATCCACCCTGATCCCGTTGTTGGTTTCCATCTAGTGTTTTAGTCATCCGGTTGGTGATGATTTTTTTGAAAAGTTTGTACATGCATTTGAGTAGGCTTATAGGCCTGTTGTTGTTGAGGTCTTCTGGGCTTCCTTTTCTTACGAAGAAGCATTATGAACACCGTGGTTCATTCTTTCTTTTCTCTGTTTTAGACATAAGCTGAATAGAGTAGCTAGTTTTTTGTTGACGATCTTACCAGCTCTTTTGAATAAATCGATGGTCATGTTATCTAATCCGGGGTTTTCCTTTTTTTGTTTGTTTGATGGTTTGTTTTTACCTCCAATGGTGTAACTTCTGGGAAGTTCTCGAACAGATTTTTAGCGTCTTACGTATCCTGTTCGATGTTTTGTTGTAGTGTCTTGAAGAATAAAGTTCTTGGTAGGATTTTTGGGTGCATTCAACAATTCGGTCTCTGTCTCTCGCTGTGTCTCCGTTTTCTTCGATTATGCTATTCATTTCTGTCCTATACTGAGAGCTTAGTTCATTGCTTTAAAGCCCCAACGTTTTTGAGAGTTGATTCGATGATTGCTGTCGTATACCTTCTTTTGTCTTCTGTTTGTTTCTTTTTGATTGTTTTGTTTAAGTGTCCTCTATTTTTCCCTTGCTGTTGTTTGGGGTTTGAGGTTTCTGCGCTTTTCAATAAGTTCTCTGGTTTCGTCTGAGATTTTACTAATGATCTGTTTGTTTCTTGGTTTAAACATAGTGACAGCTTGTATCAGAGAGGTTGTTATTTTGCTGTGGAGTTCGTTGATGTAGGTGTCGTTCTAATCGGTAAGTATTTCATATCTGTTTTTCAATTCTAGCTTGAAGGGTAGGGTGAGTTCGTTTGGTGCGTTTAGTGGTTGCAGTTTGGTGTAAAACATTTTTCTATGTTCTTTATTGGTGTTTACTTGCATCTTACATCTTACAATTCTTTGGTCACTCCTTATGTTTACCTGGTTTAGAATTTGAATATCTTTGATAGTGCCGCTTTTTTCCGTTAGGATGTTGTCAATTTCATTCTTGGTTTCGTGGTTGGGGCCCTTAGTCCATTTTCTATTGGGTTTCTCCTTAAAGAATGTATTCGTCACATGTTGACAGGGGTCAGGTGGATTGGTCACTGGTAGTGTCGTTAGGGGTAGCCTTAAGACTCCACCGGCCCTTAGCAACCATTCTATCAGCTCTTTATGTGTAAGCAGACAGGCCTGGGTGTACGCATTAGTGTAGAGGATAAAGGATAAAGGGTTATGATTGAAAGGTTTGAGAAAAGGTATGTAGAGATTTTTCTTCATTTGTCGTTATTCATGTGATCTATTCAAATAAACCAGTACAGCTTACGTCCTATCTCATTTTGATTGCTCCGACAACGAGACCAAGCTTTGTGTTGGTGGAATACGAACATGTCTGATGGATCTATTTAGTTTTTGGTCAGCTAGATGGGTCATACCTCTTCCTAATATATCAAATTTTTAACCTAATGAGAGTCCACAGGCAGTTAAATCTGGAACAAAGCTGGAAAAGTTGACGGATGAGTAAAGAAAAAAGATCAGTTTTTTTTTTTACTTATCTCGTTTTTATTGTAACTTCTGTCAAAAGTGTATATAAGAGTAAGGCTCCAAATTTTCTGAATGCACATCAAATTCAATTATAATTATCCACTAAACCCCAGAGATAGATCCAAAATGAAAAAAAGAAAAATGAAAAAACAAAAAAAAAAACAAAAAGAAAGATAACTCTTGCACACCCCTTGTCCACGGCTAGACCAGCCACAAAATAAACGATTAAATTCAAAGACAGACCAGTCGTAGTAATAGATTCTCGCTACTCCATGCCGGGATCGAAAGTATGACTCTTTAGCAAGGTAAAAAGAAAAATTAAATTTTTTCAACCGTTAAGAGAAACCCTAAAAGCTACCCGCAGCAAGAAGAATCAAAATGATATAAGTAAAAAAACTATTTTTTTTCTTATTTTCCACTCATTTGTCCATTCTTGCAGCTTTGTTCCAAATGTGTTACTTCTTAAAATTGAATTAGAGTGTCTCTCAAATACACTAAATTGGGCGAATTACAATTTAATAGTATTAGTTTGGGAGTATGCACCCTCATTCACCTTTAAAACAGGGTGTTGTCGGGCCTTTAAATTCAATAATCATTATCATCATTAGCCTTTTAGCGTCCGTCGTTGGACAAAAACCTTCCTTAAGATTAGCCAGACCTCTCTATCATGGGAATCGCAAATCCACTACTTTCTGAATTTGTCGAGCTTTTCACGCCGTCTCACTTTTTGTCGGCTACGATTTTGCATATAATCCTTCAGGATCCAAGTTGTGAGTCGTGATGTCCAGTGGTTGTTTGAAATTCTTGGAACACGTCCAGCCCATTTTCATTTTTGATAGTTTATTATGATATAAAGGACCCCTGCCTTTTCTCTAAAATACACTGCTGTCTTATGGTCTATCCAAGTAGGAGTGAGCAGGATTCTCTCACGTTGCATGGTTCTCAGTTTGTAGGACTGTCTCTTGGCTAAGTTCCATGTTTCAACTTGGGTGACTATCGGGAAGATGCATCGGTTGTATACTCTTCTTTTCGGAATTAGCTGGATTTTCTTGTTCTTGAAAGTCGACCTTGCTCTACCAATAACTTGCTAACCTAGTATGATTCTTCGTCTGATTTCTTCTTTTTTGAGGATTTTAGGGCGATTCGTTGTAGTCTACTTTCTTTAGCTCCGTGTTTTCAATTTCAATCGTTCCGTCTTCGCCCTAAACAAATTTGTTGTACATGACATTTATTTGGCTGAAGTTTACGTGGAGGCCAACTTTCTTGTTTTCTTCGTTGGTCTTGTCTAGTTGTACTATTCTTCTCCCAAAAGCTGACACAACCGGTCAAATGGTTGTCTTAACGTTTAGGAAGAAGAAATCAAGATACCAAGTTAGATCGAAATCGGTGATTTTTAGAATGAAACTTCAAACATTTCAGTCTCTCGAAGTTACAAAACAATTCCCCTCTTCCCGAGACTGGATTATTTAAAGTTTCAGCCCGAAATCACCATTTACGTTCTAACTTGGTATCTCTATCTTTTATACATAAACAATAACAAGACAACCCCATGACCCCATTATTGTGTTCCTATGCCAGACTGTGTTTAGATGAGCAAATATCTATAGCGGAGTTTCTTAAAAAGTGCGTCGAGACATTTTAATGTGTCGCCGATAATCTTTAGGTCTGTCGCGAGATCAAGTACAATTTTCCATATCCTGAAAAAAAGGTATTGTTTTTCCTGTAAAACCCATAACAACAACGTTGCGTTGACAATGTAGAATTATCAGGACAAGGAATCGAGCCTTTTACTTGATCAAACAGTGAATAAGAGAAGAAAAGATCACTTTCTATATTCACTCGGGGAATAAAGATGTAAAACAGTGTTGATTAATGCACACGAAAGAAAAAATACTAATAGGAAATCAGTGGCGCCATCTGCCGGATACAGAGAGATCTTATCTGATTGGACGACGGCGGAAGAGTCGACAAAAATAAAAGAAATACACGATATAGTCGACTATAAACGACTAGACTTGTTTATTTTAATAGAAACGTGTGCCTCCGTCTATGAACAAATACAAATGTATACCGATGTATATCTCTATCGATCGCCAAATCAATGAATCTATTTCTCCTTATCTTTGGGACTTCATGAAAATCAATCGATCGTTATTTATTAACCGTTGTCTGGAACAAGGTTACAAACATTGAGCATTAAGCTAGAAATGTTCTTTCCATCCACAATCGTAGTAACAATAAGTAATACCCTAATTACGACTATATTTTTTCGAATTCACGCTGTTATAACAGCAGTCACAATGCAATCAAAAGCGATTATTTGAATTAAATTTATCAAAACTAAGCGTTTCTGAATACAAATGATCAATCCAATATGGATGAACTCAAATATATTCACGCAAGGGCATATCCTCTTATATAATGAACAGTGTGACTTTTTCTGTTTGTTTTCAGATCATAAAAATAAACTCTTTCATTTGAAGGTAAAAACTATACTTAAAAATATTCCCTTTCCACCATCTGAGAAAAACGACTTTTTCTCTCAGATGAGTTCCGTCACCCATTTTTTAAATAAAACTTCAAACAAAACTGGTAAGATTTAAACATCTATTTGCACTATTGACAACTTTGGAGTAATGAACTATTAACACACACACACACACACACACACACATATATGTATATGTAGTAGCGCCGGCAACGATTCTCAACACGAATCTTGCGAATTCCAATTCTTGCAACTGACTAAGGCCGAGTAGTAAGGTCATACGTCCAGACGCAGCAGAGACCTTGGGTCCGGTTTTATTCAGACAGGCAAATCGATTAACCTGTTATTATTGAACACATTGCTTGCAGTGTTGACCCAACAGTGTTTAACATAACTATAGACACAGCCGAGATAAAACTGCATTAATTCATACGTTGCATAGATGTTGATTTTATTTATAGATTTGCTACATAAATATATTGACTGATTAGACCAGTGCAATGTAGTTTAGAGATGAAGTTACCGTTGTGTCTGGCTTTAACGTGGAGACAATACAGTGCCTTTTTGAATCAGTTTCTATTATCAATTATTCTTGTTCGTGTTCATCGGCCGAGCTAGTTGCGTATTTCGTAAAGGTGTCAGTGAGAGATGAGTTTGAGTCTCAGTAAAGCAGAAAATGCCGCCTTAGCGCTGAAAAGTGGCCCGTGGACCTCACCTTAAATGAATACAGCAAACTTGCAAAAACAGATTAGGCAGGACAAGAAGAGTGATAAACCGGTGCTAATGACTTGGCTTCAACCATGTAAACACATATCAGCACAAACAAGAAGTTGTCGTATGGAAAATTGAGAAAAATATATATACTCCGAGATTTCAAGACCAAACAACCTTGCCTTGTAACTGAGAATACTGTGAGACATGATGATAACACCAATAATAATTTGTGTACTTGGAGCCATGCCTGGAACATTAAACACTAAAATTGAGACTGGATGTTTTGGAAATTTAAGACTGTTCAAACTTCGGCGTTGCTGCTTTCACAAAGATATTGGGGAAGGTCCTGGAGATTTTAGGAGACTTGCTGTCACTCGATTTCAGTCGATAACCACCAGATAAGAGATGTGAACATGTACATGTCAAATACGATTAGTAATAAAAAGGAAGATGGGTCTGATTGGTCACTCAATTGGAACCGTCACGTGACCAATAACCTTTGGCAGAATGTCGTTTTTAGAATGATCAATAAAAAGAATGGCGATGATTAATGAATGATTCTTCTTGTTGAGCTAAGATCACTAATGAGGTCTGAATTTTCAAAATGCAGGTGTGAATGCTGCAGGACGCAAAAAAAAGGACCAAGTTTGCACGAGGGGGTCAATTTAGCATTAGCAAGCGCGCGTGCACACATACACAAACAAACACATACACACACACAAGCACATTAAAGACCTGTCTTTTAGGAGAGGGTTGAAAATTTTTTTTTCTCAAGACATAATGAGGAGTGATTGTGTACATTTTCCCAACACGCCCCATTTGTGCAGCATGTGTACTTGATACACACATACATACATACATACATAATCAGTCAGCCAGATGGCCAGCGAGACCCACTTGAAACCTGAAGAAACCTATGTTGACAGCATCGGTGACATTTCTGGTTCACAGTTTCTAATGTAACCAAATACTAGTCGGATATGCTTCAAGGTAAAAGATTCTAAAGATAAATTTTTCCCTCTGCTATCCAAATTGCACGGAGAGAAAAAACAATTACCATTAACCTCTATGCGAAACTGTTTAAGTGTTCCTATATTCACCAAATGGTGATAATGGCTCCAAAATAACTTCTGTGAGATTCTTGCTACGATAGGCTACGCTGCACCGATTGCAAAAGAGTAAGACTTTAATTTTGGAATGGCAGTACGTTTAAGACTGGTTTGCAGAATATTTTGAGTGCCTTCAAAGAAATGTTTGATTGACAAATGCATGAATAGAAGTAGGCAAGTTTACTCTCATATTATCAACCACAGTAGACAACAGACCTCGACAAGCAGTTTTTTTTTTGTCTGGGAACGTTCAAAATGTATCCCGTATAAATTGATGGGTATTCTCTTTTCGCTTCATACCGTTTTGGATAGCGGGGGAAACCTATACTCACGAAGGTCTATCCGAAAAGCTAAGAGGTGTAAAGTGAAATTTCAGAAAGTTGGTGCTACCTGTATTTAAATAAAAAAAATACTGGTGGTTTCCGTTATATTAAAGATTAATTTTTTAAAAGCCGTTTCAAAGAATTAACGACATTTATCCACCTGGAAATGTGACTAAAATCCTGCATTTATTTTTGGGTTTTTTAATTGATCAACTCTTAGAAGGGTTAGCACAAAATTATCAATCGGTGCAAAGCATCATGGGACCTGTCAGTGCACTAATGTCGTCATGATGACGGAAAGATGGCGACATTTGCACCGAAGAACCGTTAAATTAACAATTCGTCGTTTTTATGTGACTTTATTTTTGTTATGTCGGGATTTTTTGTAACGTTTTTTTTTTATTTCCGTAATTATTAGTTCTTTTTGGTGATTTTTTTTCGAATTCTATTAAGCATCAGTATTTCATTGCTTGACTGATGTAACTGTTTTTATTCTCTCGTTATATTCAGTTCTGTTCGTGTGTTTTTTATAACTTTTTTCTTCTTTCAAAGCAACATGTTCTTCGTTCGTTCCTGTTTTTTTGTGTTTAGTTGTAGAGTTTTTGCACGTTTTTTTGTTCTTTCTTTCTTTTTTCTGTCTTTCAGTCATTTTGTTCCTTTCCTTCCTTTTAACTCATTCAGTTTTATCACTCGAGACATTTTTTCCTCCTTTCTTCCATTCGTTCCCATTTTTATCTCATTTTCTTTCTTCGATTTTCTTCCTTTTTCTCTCTCCTCCTTCTTTCTTTTCGTTTTTCTTTTTGTTTCATTTTTCTTCAGCTTCCTCATTCGACTTTTTTCCAAGCCCCTGACTCCTTATCAAGCCACCTGACCACATTCAGTTTGTTTGTTTCTTTCTTTCTTTGTATTCATTCAGTTTCTTTCTTTATTCCATCACTCAGATTTTCTCCTCCCCTTCCCTTTTCCTTTCATTCTTTTCCTTTCATTCAATTCTGTTTTTCATCCCTTCTCTCTTTCTTTCTCCAAAATAATATCCTGATTCCGTCTGATTAATCACGATGAAATGGAAATGGCCTGCAGCATCCAACATCCCATTCATTGCTTGTTTTGCCATCCTCCATTTTGAAACAAAGCCACAGTAATTACCACAGCCAGTACGACAGCTACAATCCTTTCTTGTTTAATGATGCCTACCCATAATGCTTTACCTCGAGATTACCATTATCAATACGACTATTACTATTTTCTTATTACTAATATTCTTTCTATCATTTATTGGACTAGAGAGAATGTTCTTTTGTTCTTTTAAGTCATTTGTTTTGCTGTCAATAATGTGATATTGTGGTTTCTCGAACGATAGTTATTAGATAGGTGTAGAGATAATTGCAATTTTCCCCCATCAGCTTTAAAGCAGTGTATCTCGGCTTAGAATGAAAGTTATTAAGCGAAATAAGAACCTTCAGAATCTATACATTCTTGCCATAAATTTATTCTGGAAGCGTCAGAATTCTGCAGTCCTGTAACGAATAAATTCTTCAAATGCATTTTGAGTTGCTTTCTGGTTGCCAAAGGCCTTCCCTTGCAGGAATCGGTTGAAATGCTTTAAAAACTGGTCGAGATAGAGTTTCGTAGCTTAGATCATTCAATTTCTGATGGGTCATTCGAGCGACATGTCGAGTTTTCTGTTTTTTTCAAATTGTAGCAAATGCCGAAAAACTATTGAATGGTCAACGTGTAATTGCTCTACAACTTCTTGAATCGTTTTGCGTGGGTTCGTCCCAATAATGGCCCTCAACTGAATGCCATCAATCACAGAAAAACGTCCTTATCTTCAAAACCGTGGTCTCCGTTTCGAAAATTTTTGGGACAAAGTTGAGCTGTACATTCTTTGACAGACCCCAGACTAGATATTTGGTTGATATTGCGAGCAATTTTCGCTGGTTCAAGTCCCATTTTAAACACAAAATTGCTCAAATTTCCATTTTTACAACTTCGATTTGATAGCCTCAAATAAAACCAGAATAAATACTGAAAAGAATGTTTCCCAAAGGCGAAATCAATGTTATTAAATGGTATATTACATCGACATGATTGAATTATTGATTACTCTGAAAATAAGGATCAAAGTTCAAAATAACGTAACCCACAGGTATTTTTGCATCAACCAAATATTTGATAACAGGTTGGGCTTTGCTGACAGAGCAGTAAATTACAAACTAAACAAGCTAGAATCCCACATGTGTTGGAAACTAAGATTATCAATTATCTTTCGTCTCAGCTCTTCTCTCACCCTTTTCCTGTATCTTCTTATTTTCTCCCTCATCCCTAAACATATCTCTGTTGTGCGTCTATGTTTTTATCTAGATGTTATACAAAATTGGATTAATTTCGTTAGCAAAAATAATCCTATCCTCCCAGTAAACTACTCAAGGTTCTTTTCTGCCCGAACTTCTCTTTAATCTAATTAACTTTCTTCTCTGTCCTCTCTCCTCCGACCATCCTACCAAACTATATGTCTCTCTTTTCTTCTCTTTCTCTCTTTTTCCAGGCTTATCTCTTCGTTTCCTCTTATTAAACCACCTAATCTTTCCCTTATGTTATTACTGGAAGCGTAACATTCAAACGCAGTTAGGGACGAGCAAATTATTATTATAGATTTTCTCATTATTATTCATATGACGAGAAGAATTATTTGTTTGTCCTTTAAACTCTAATCGTTTGCTTTGCTATCAATCACGTGATTTATGGTTTTCTCGGCCATTATTATTTTGTAATATCAGGTGGGATACAAGTGACAGGATTGGGAATTACAGGTTTTACCCGACATCAAGTAAATAAATTACGAATCGGAAGAATGTGCAATCGTTTTTACGAATTCATTACCATATTATTAGATTTATCGTCAGACAATTTTACATTATGAAAATTAGCGGATAATACATTTCAATAAATTTCAAATAAATTGTTATGGACCTACTGATTTTGATTGATTGATAAAATCATTCGTGATTATGATAAATAGTTTCATATATATATATATATGTACATATATATATATATATATATATATATATATATATATATATATGTATATATATGTATATATATATATATATATATATATATATATATATATATATATATATATATATATATATATATATATATATATATAGGGAGGGCAAAAAGATCAAAGTAAACTGTAGAAATTCGGCATCACTAGACTAGCAGATCACATTTCTCTTGAAATGAACCTTACTTGACTTATTAACAAATTCTGTGATGAAAATTTAGGGATCTTCTGCTAAAACCATCATCAAAACTGTTTACAAAGGTTTCTTCAGTTTTTGAGTGAGTCTGGCTGGCTAACTGGCTGGTTATCTATAATGTTAAGGGGAAAGTGGGATCTACTGTAACATTTTTTAAAAATTACCTTGAGACTAGATTATGTTTTGTTATAATATAGTTACACATGTTTATTAATTTGTCATATCATTGAAAAGTCCCCATAAATTACAGTAGAATTAGAATACAATTCCGATTATATATCATATTTTCAGAAGTCAGATGTCAAAGGTGAGTGAAGTAACATATTCATTGATGTTGGCCCCGTGACGGCTTCCACGGAGTGATTCACCAGATATGTTCCATATATTTTTCGCATTGTGGTCTCCATCTTTGTTCCAAACACAATATTTACTTGTTTTCTGGGATGAAGCATTTTCATTAACAAAATATATACGATATATTTTTAAAAAAAATTATTCACTTTTTGTCTGTCACACTGAAATAAACCTACATATGATATTGAGTTGATTAATTTTAACTTTCGACGCAGAATTCATAAGATGATTTACCAGTGGGCCAGGTGTACGCTGATGACAAGGTGTTTAAATTCTAACTAGTCAGTCAGATTGTGTAGATTGTGAAAAAAGGAAAGTACATCAAAGCAGTTAACAAGCTAGACGGACAGAATTTAAAAGGAAAAAACTAAAACCAAAAAAAATCAGCTACATAGGTACACTGGTTACTTATATCTTCTTGACTATTGTCTTTATCTTTGCTGGTTTTTTAACAAAAAAATCTTAATGATATGGGGGGGGTTCCTGTATCGTTTGAAGTTTTGAGATTGAATATTTTCATTTTTCCAAAGAGTTTTCTCACCTTTGTTTTCATCTTTTTTTTCTACTCTTCACTGTTCAGGGATGAAGGGTTTTCATTATTTTATACATTTTATACATTTTTTTAGACATCTTGATCTTTATTCTAACACAAGGTTTCTCAGTTTTCTGAAGTTTTGAGATAATTAGTTTTCATTATTCCGCATCTTATTTGCAACAGTTTGCGACGATGTCAGCTATAAGACAAAACTAATCTAGTCTTGTTACACAAAGGTTGCCAACCATACTCTCAAGAGACAATATCTGTGGCCGATATAACATTCGATGAATTTTTTTTATAGTCAAGCTAAAATTTTCTGTCTCTCAACAAAGATAAAATGGGAGAAATATGTCTAAAAGCTGACATAGGTAGATCAATAGACACACAGACCTTCGAAGAGTCTCACAGATTTGGTAAGTCACTCAATAGAAACCGTCCGTCGTCTTATGGTAGAATGTTGTGTTAAGCGTTAATTAAAACATTTGAAAAGCGAGTTATTCGTGGATGAGTTGTGAGTTATTTCGCTCACCTTTTGTTGAGCAGGGATCGTTAAGAAAGTCCGAATTCCCCTACAAAAAAAACAAGTGTAAATGCTGGACACAAACTAAGGGACCGATTTAGCATAAACATATGATGCAAATAGATCCCAATAAAAGCCTTTACGGGGTATTAAAAACAAAACAAGTTTTTCAAGACATTATAAGGAATGAATGTCTAAGTTTTTGGTCGTTTAGCTCCAACGGCACGGCTTGTACATACTCAGCCAGCCAAACCAAATTAAAAACTGAAGAAACCTATTCTTTGACTGATGGTTGTTAACACATAGATGGATAAATTAGGCTTTAAATTAACTCTGATCAATACAAACAGAGATAGAGACTATTACCTATGCGGTCATTCATACCTCAATCTTAATCACGAGTAAGCACGGGAAATATAAGAAAAAACTGCTGAAATAGGTCTTGAAAGAAAATAGAACAAAACTTAATCAAATTGGAGATTCAGAAAAAAAATTAGAACTAACGAGAAAATTGATCCTGTGATTTTAAATTGTCCACAATTGCCGAGTAAATTCTCTAATCAGTTGTTTATTAGAGAAAAAATTAAAGCAAGCGCCATTTTTTCTCTTTATATCGGAAACGACTGCTCGGGCGGAAATCAAACCGGAAATGAACGCGTGAACGCAGGAAAAAGTGTTTGGTATACAATTGTATATAACTGTACGAACGCAGTATTGAATTGTAAGAAGAGAGAGAAAGTAAAGATATCATACACGTCAGTTCTATTCTATCAGTAATATTGCCTCAATTCCAAACCATAGACAATCCTGTTCTTCTTAATTTTCGACACACAGCATCATGATTGAGTGTCAAAACAATGTAAAAAAAATTCATGTCGAAATCTTCGAAATTTCAAATCATTGATTATCCCATAGGAAGTATCTAGATTGTTAGTATGGAAAATAAGACGTTCGAGTGGCCCAACAGTTCACAGCACAGAAATTGATTTGATGGACCGAGTTCACTTCGAAGTAATAACCTTGCATACACCCATATCTTCTTCAGCCATGGGTAAATAGCACAGAGCTCTTCAAGCTTTGATAGAAACCAGTCCAAGACTGCAATGAATTCGAATCAGGTAAGTCCAACTCTTTAACTAGTACCGGGAAAGACTGACAATGGTCAGCGTATGGAACGTATTCGCGAAATGTATTGGAAAAGCTTCAGTCGGGCCCAGTAACCGAAAGTAGACCATGATAAATTTAATATGAATTAGGGAAAATTGAAAGAATAGATGAAAGGACAAAATAACATAACCATCGTCTCTACCAATTCATAGCATTTTGAGTAAAAGTTGAAGATTAGCCTATTAAATTCTAAGCCAAAATACTTGAAGGGAAAGGCAAAAATTAATAAAAGTTACATTCATTGACTATTGGAATATTTAGTTTAATTCATTTAATTTCTACAGTTGGTTTGTCGCGCGATCAAGTATATTCTTTAGTGGGGGCTTGGGAGTTGGGGTCACCTCTGTCATCAAAAGGGTTTATGGTATAGATAAAATAGCGTTCAATCCGCAAGATTGGGCTTACGGTTTCAAAGGGTTAAAACAACTACAGCAAAATACGAAAAAAAGGTCGTTGGAAAGAGAAGACAATGGATTGACACAAACACGAAGATAACAAAAAAGAATGAATGAATAGGAATTAAAATGGATGCACAAGTAAAAAAAAAAAAAGGTTTGCGATGGTGGCGGTTCGTGCGTGTATGGGGTGATTGATTGAAGAAGAAAGGATTAGTGAGAATTAGATAAAAAATGGGATCTCTGGTTTTCTCTCTGTGCAAATAGCAATAAAATCTCATCGTTCTGCTTTGAGTGTTGCCCAAGGGAAGGAACTTGTCGATTCACAATTGCTTGTTCATCAATCCTTTCCAACAAAATCGACTTCAAATGGACAGTGTGTGTAGGGGTAGGGGTGGGGCAAGGGTTGTGGAGTTGCAATGCAGCCGTGTGAGGGAGAAAGAGAAGGGTTAGAGAGGAAAATGAAAAGCTAAGATTGAGGAGGAGGAAGAGAGGAAGGAGGAATGAAGGAAGAGATTGAGAGAGAGGCCGTGAGAAGACAGAAGGACTAAGAAAAGTGACGGAGATGGGGAGAAAACGAAGAGGAATAATAATAATAATAATAATAATAATAATAATAATAATAATAATAATAATAATAATAATTAGGTGATGATAATAATAATTAGGTGATGATGAAGAAGAAGGAGAAAAAGACGGTGATGAAAGGAATAAGAGGAGAAAGGGGATGATGAAAGAAGAAGAAGAAGAAGAAGAAGAAGAACAACAACAACAACAACGACAACAACAACAATAACAGCAAGAACAAGAAGAAATGAAAGAAAAAGAAGAAGAAGAAGGAGAAGAGGAAGAAAAAGTGAGAATGTATAACAGAGAAGATGAAAAAGTAGAAATCTTGAAATGTATATATCTTAGATATATATATGTATATATATATATATATATATATATATATATATATATATATATATATATATATTCGTCAGCTCTTTGACTTGGCGTTTCTTTCATTTTCGTCGTTCGTAGGCGTATTTTCTGTATATTTTCGTTCAAATAATGCAGTAACTGTCAAGATGTTTGCCGCTTGTAATTTCTAGCTTTTGGGATGATATTTTTCTTCTCGATTGTTGGTGTTGATGTTTGTAACAGCTCAAAGGTGGGGCCACGGGGACTTTTGCCAGTGCAGAGTTTGCCTTAGAGGATCCGTTGGGGGAAATTGGTCCCACTTATACAATGCACGAGGATTGTCCATCTGAGCCGATGTTCAACGATGTTGTTGGCTTGAGGTTTCTTAAAGTCAGCAAGGTTGCTGGCGTAGTTCTCAAATTTGGTGTTTATAATTTATCGTAGCTTCTGCTGTTGAAAGAGCTCAAGTTTCTTGATGTTTCAACAGTACACGGTTCATGTTACACATTGATAAAATGAAGTTGAAACCACAATCAGTCATTGAAGTCCGTCGTTGGACAGAGACATTCCTCATGATTCATAAATCTCTCGAACGCAGACGTTACAGAGCCAATATCTCCCGAACCGGTCTAAATTGTCAGTGTATATTATTTTTTATCGACCACAGTTTCGCGTATGGTCTTTGGGATTCACGTTGTGAGTTGGGATGTCCAGTGGTTGTCTGTCAATCTTGCAGCATGGCCTGCCCATTGCCATCTAATAGGTTCTATGATATCCCCGACTCATGTTTTTCTCAAATATACCTTATGATCTCTCTATTTGATGTTAATCATGATCCTCTCTCGCGCACGTTGTGTAGTTTGAGAGCCAATCTTTCGGTTTAACAATCCAGATTCCCATCCCCTACATGACTATTGAGAAGACGCAATCTCAAAACTGGGTGGATTTTTTTTGTTCTTGTATATTGAGCTAGTTCTAGCTTGATACAAAATGCTTGATTTTTCGTTCAGGCTTTTTATTTCTGAAGACTTGGAGTGATAGTTTTTGAAAAGCAGCATGGGCAGCGTGAATGATGTTCTCCATATCCTTTTCGGATTGCGTCAAGGGGGTGGGGACTCCAAGGTATGATCTACCTGTTCCAGAAGGGAATCTGGGAAGGTGATTTTTTTATTCCAGAGGGGGTGTTCCCAGAGCAGGTTACGCAAGCGCTTCGGGTTTTCTGGGTGTTGCTTGTCCAACCAAAGCGTTGTATATTTTCTTGATGTTGTTAACCGACTGTTGCAACCTTTCGACTGTATGAACTGGCGAAGCATTGACGTACGCACACTGCCGGTCGTTGATCCGTATTATGTTGGTCAGTCTCTGTGAGCAGATTCTGGACAGGTTGAAAAGTCCTTCATCGAAGCGATACCTGATTTCCTCTCTTGGGTTGTTTGTTGTTAATAGTTCATGAAGCATGGCTGCCAGGTTTTGTGAAAATAGTGATTGGGTAAGTACACATCCTTGTTTTAGGTCTAGTGATGATGTTGAGCTCTTCGGAGATGTTGTTTTGATGAGATCAGTCGAAGAAACAGAAATAATCACATTGTAGAGAGATGAATATAAATAGAGATAAGGGGAAAATTTTAGGTTGTATCAGCAAGATAGAAAGTATACAATGAAAGTACGTGGATCGATTCACATTTAAGTGAGAATAGGCATATATTTATGCTTATAGATGATACATGAAATTGATAGATAATAAATATAATTGATAGATGATACACAAAAGAGATACAAACTGTCTGAAATTGAGTAGAATAAAACTGATGGATGATAAATAAAATTGATAGATGATGTATAAAACTTATCTGATGATACATAAAACTGATAGATGCTGTATAAAATTGATAAATGATGCATAAAACTGATCTATGGTATATAAAGCTGATCGATGATCCATAAAGCTGATAGATAATACATAAAACTGTTGGATAAGACAAAAAACTAATGGATGATATGTGAAAATTATACATGATACATAAAATTTATAGATCTTACTTGATATATATCGATGAAACATAAAGCTGATACATAATATATACCGATACATAATACATAAAACTAATAGATGATACATAAAACAATTAGATGATACATAAAATTTATAGATGATATATAAAACTGATAGATGATACATAAAACTGAGAGATGATACATAAAATTAATAGATGACACATGAAACTGATGGATATATGGAAGTGATATATGATAGATAAAACTGGTAGATGATACATAAAGCTGATAGACAATAATTAACACTTATAGATTGTACATAAAACTGAATGATACACAAAATTAATACATGATACATAAAACATATAGATGATACATAAAGCTGATAGATAATGCATAAAACTGATAGATAATGCATAAAACTGACAGTTTAGACATGAAATTGATAGATGACACACAATATTGATAAATGATACATAATTATGATAGATGATACATAGATATGACAAAAATGAGTTAGAAAACTTCAAACAGAATGAGGTAGATAGATAGATAGATAGATAAATATCAACGAACTGTGATATATATGAACAGATTTGGATAGATTAATAGATAGAGAGAGAGAGATTGACGGATAGATTGATATTAACATAGATATGAACAAATCGATAGATATGACCTGATAAAAATAGATAGATATCAATGATTTGTGATATTTATAAGTATATTAGGATAGATAAACAGACAGAACAGTTGATAGATGTATCGATTGATATTAACATAGATATCAACACACTGTGATGTATAGGAACAAATAGGGATAGATAGATAGATAGATAGATAGATAGATGGATAGATATGAACATAGATATCAACAAATTGATAGATATTAACCCGTCAGAATTGATAGATAGATATATACAAACTGTGATATATATATATATATATATATATATATATATATATATATATATATATATAAAAGATTAGGATCGATAGAAAGATTGATTGTTTGATAGATAGATAAATAGATATATAGATAGATATGAACAGACCACGATAGATAGATAGATAGATAGATAGATAGATAGATAGATAAATAGATAGATAGATAGATAGATGGATAGATAAAAAGAATGCCAGATAAGTTCATAGATAGATACGACCAAACTGTGAAAAATAGGAATAAATAGATAAACTGATTGGTAGATCGGTCAGACAAAAATAGGAAGATATAGAAATAATTGCTGCAAGTAGAATAGATTCATATATGAATAGATTGATAAAAACAGGTTTACTCAAGATACATAGACAGATACATAGATAGGTAAAAGTAGAATAAACCTGATCGATCAATGTAGATGGATTTTGACGAGGCACTTATAGATGAATGAAATGATAGCAAGGAACTTAAATCAATCGCTGTACAACAGGAGAAAAAGAAGTGAGTGAATATTACTCGCAAACAAAGTAATAAGAAACAGAGACAGAGCGAAGAGAAGAAAGTAATTATTCTCAGTCCGTTTTGCTCTGTCAGCCGGTTGCATTCTATTTGCATGTTATTAGACAAAAACATGCAGGAATGGATAGAAACTGACTGATATCAAAAGAAAAGTGTACAGAGAGAGAGAGAGAGGGGGAAATAAATGATATATACACACACGTTAACACACCCATGTATATATAGAGAGTGAGGGAGAAAGAGGGAGAGAAAGAGAGAGATTGAGAGAGAGAGAGAGAGGGGGGAGACGGATAAGAGAAGAAGGATACAACAGCTTAAAAGAGAATAGAATGAATTGATGTATGGATACGATTAAAGTGGGATACAGAGATAGATAGTCTAATGATAATAGATAGATAAATCATAATCTATTCATATCCATCGCAGCCAGGTCATATCTATCTATCTATCCATCTATCTATCCACCAATCTATCCATATAGATAGATAAATGGGAATCAGGAATGGGAACAGGTCGTATCTATCTATCTATCTATGTATCTATGTATCAAGATATATATATATATATATATATATATATATATATATATATATAGATAGATAGATATATAGATAGATAGATAGATTAGAATCTGTATCTATCGCCGCCAAGTAGTATCTATCTATCTATCTACATCGATCGATCGATCGATCGATCGATAGATAGATAGATAGATAGATAGATTAGAATCTGTATCTATCGTTGCCTAGTAGTATCTATCTATCTATGTATCTATCTACATCGATCGATCGATCGATCGATAGATAGATAGATAGATAGATAGATAGATTAATAGATAGATAGATGTTTATAAAATAAAATAGATAGATATAAACTGACAGATATAGACGGAAGAAAAAAGATAGATAGATAGTTCAAGCTTTGTCCGCCGGTCGCATCCTATTTGCATGTTATTAGTCAACGCACAGGCACGTTCAGAATATGCATTACAACGTCAAAGCGAGTTGGACATTCGCCTGTTTGTGCTACTGTCAGTTTCAAGTTGTACACTATGGCTGCCCGGAGAGGTATTTACATAAATGTGCCAGCGCTTCTACATATGCCTTCCCCGTGGGTCGCATTATAATGCGTATCAGAGTGTAATGGGGATTGGTTGTGAGATTATGGATGGGGAGGTAGGTGGGGAACTATTTTCTCTCTGCGCAAGGATTTCTATGTATCTGCGGTGGTGCCGATGCGGACAGGAAGCTCTTGTGCAGCCAGTGTTATTTGTATTAATGTGCGCGTGTTCGGCTGTAGGTCTTGTAAAGGGAGAAATTCTGATGCTTCTACGAGGTATTCAATTAATGGCAGCATTTTTATTTTACCTTCCAGGAAAGCAAAGATATGAAATGTTTTTTTATGTATATATGTACTTTTGTAAAGGTCTATAAATTCATAGTGTGTTGTGTTGATATTTCAAATTTGAAATATAAAGAGTGCGATATATAGAAAAACTCTGGAAAAACGTTAATCTAATTCAAGTTATCCATTCAGTTTGAGACCCCCCCCCCCAATTTTTTGCCAATGACTTCTGAATTAAAGAAATTATACATCTTCCAACTTAGGAATAGAGCACTCTGGTAGATGGGGTATTGTGCGTGAGTGAATATATCGGTTAATTTTAAATTCAACCTTACTGACCGTCCAGTTCTGCGTAGGGCAGAGGTAAGATGCCAGCCTCTGGGTCTGAATTGAAGGTTTCGATCCAACCTCGTAGTACTGGATATCGGATAATGGATAGTCTATAGCCATACTGAAGAGTTGTAATACAGCGAAACAGTTGCCTGTGGATGACACAATTATCTAATCATTATTATATATAAATAAATGTATATATATAGAGGGGGTAGCCTACCCATGGGTGTACCAGCTTTCTGCTGGTAGCGTCAGAGTAGCGAGGTTATTCATGGTTTGCCTAACTGCTCACAATTCCACGGCTATCATCAGTGCATTCAAGTGATGAGACGATTTATCCAGGATATCTGTCATTGCTTCCTCTTTAATCTCGTCCACGGTCTGATATCTTCCCTTTCAACGGCAAAAGGCAAGAAATATCTGGAAACCAAATCTGGACTACTAGTGCAACCAGGGTGATGTGATGATCAGCCAAAACCCAACTGCACGACACGTGAAGAATAACTCGCTTGGTGATTGGAAAATTATTGAATCATAATCATCTATGATATATGATCTTTAAGAGATATAAAAGTTATTTGCCGGGTTATCCCAGTCAGAAACGGTTGAGCAAAACTAGTCTAAATCACCAAGTCTCAACAATCTATATTGAATTGTAAATTCTAATACAATGGAGGGGTTGTGTGATTTCATATTATTGATGAAGAGAAAATTATTTTCATAAATTAAACAATACATTAAGACCTAAATTGAACTATCGATCTCATGGTTTAAAGTGCACTGATGAAACAAATAAAAAAAAATCAGTGATACGTGAATGGTACAAATAAAAGCGAGAAATCCTTGCAAAGGAGTCGTGTCTTACCGCTGACAAACAGGAGACACTACAAACCGGCGCGAAGCAGTAAGATGATTTCACTGAAACTACAGTAAAGAAGGGAAAAAAAGAAAAGAAAAGCCACGAATAAGTCCCATTGTTGCGTCAATCTTCTGACAACAGAAAACTCTTTTGATTTCATTTTATTGACGCCGGTACTCTGTCTCTCGCTGAGTTAGTTGCCAAGAGGGCATGCGTGACTCTTACAGACATTTTCCTCATTTTCTTCCGTCAGAAAAAGAGAAAAGCTAAAGAAAAGAATAGAAAATCCAAGATGGCGTTCGAAGATTTGGTTAAGCAGACGACAGGAAGCAGAGAGAGAGAGAGAGAGAGAGAGAGAGAGAGAGAGAGAGAGAGAAGGGCTAGAGGTTGAGAGAAAAAAAAGCAACAGTCAGAAAGAGGGTAGAATGAAATACCCGTACTTACAAAACAATACTGTCATAGCCGAACAAATAGTTGAATAAACAGATAGATCACAATCTGTCCGTATCCATCTCAATTTGATTCTATCTATTTATCAACCTCTCTCTCTCTCTCTCTCTCTCTCTCTCTCTCTCTCTCTCTATATATATATATATATATATATATATATATATATATATATTTTATATATTCACCTGATGGATAGATACAACCAACTTCTTCTAGATAGATGTAAATAGAATAAAACAAATAGCTCTAATGAAATATAAGCAGAATAAACTAGATTGATAGATCTATTCCGCAAAAAAGGAAAGACTGAAGGAGAGAATGAAAATCAAAAATGGCGTTTGAAGATTTGGCTGAGCAGACGACAGAAAACATGTGAACCAGAGGCAGATTTTGAGTTTGCATTGAAAGTTAGATAGAAAATAGGTAAGTGTGAAAGGATGTCAATTGCTGTATATTCGTGAAGAGATTCGAGTAAAAATACATTGAATCAGGATATAACATGAAGATGACATGACTAATGCATACATTCAAATCTATCATTCAATCAATACAGGTCTGTCTGGCGACATATTCGGTTTTATGAAGAGGTTAACATGAAAAGATATGTAAATGGAAGAACACCAGTTTACTCACATCTTTGTACAAATGCAAATGCATGTATGCAAATATTATGCCGATATATTTACATGAATGTGTGCATATATGTCTGTCAGTGGCTGATTGTGTCTATATAGGATCGTGTGCATGTCTCTCATATATATATATATATATATATATATATATATTATATATATATATTTATATATATATATTTATATATATATATATATATATTTACATATATATATTTACATATATATATATATATATATGTGTGTGTGTGTGTGACTGAAGTGACACAAAAAACTTTTAAAAAGTTTTTGATGTTTAGTTCTTGAAGCTGTAAAGCTTTCTAAAATACACACACACACACACACACATATATATATACATATATAAATTAGGAATAGGATATGATATAATAAAATGCAATATCAAATGGGTGTTAGGTTTATTTCATGAAGTGCTCAATACATTCAACATCAAACATTAAGTTCAGTTGGAATACAGATTAAAATATGATGAAATACAATTTTTCGATCGGGATTTCCTGTTAATATATAATATATGACTACCAGACAGTTAATAATCTCCATTATATAAAACGGAACAAAACATAGGAAGTAGAGACCATCAAGAAAAAAAAAGGGGAAGAAAAAAAAAGAAAAGATGAAAATAGAATAATAAGAAGGTTTTCCACCCCAGAAAAATAGACACCTCCAGAAACATCCTGAATAGGGATCTAATATTGATTGAATCATTTGCCCGAAGAAAACCAAACAAGACAGAAACATAAACGCGTTTAAGTAGCAAATCATTTATTTCATTATATATGTGTGTGTGTGTGTGTGTGTGTGTGTGTCCAAGTTTTCATCGATAAATCCATAGTCGGATACGAAGTAAAAGCGGTATTTTGATCGGAATTTCTTACTGCATATTATATACTTCTGCCTTTGATAAGGGTATCTGTGAATTCTCCCAAGCAGTGGTTCTCCGCAGCCCTCTGTCGATCAGAGTGTCCCTCCCTGGCACTTTCCCAAAGACCAGAAAGTAGTGCCCATTGGAAAAAATACAAAATTGTGTGTGTGTGTATATATATATATATATATATATATATATATATATATATATATATATATATATATATATACACACACACAGATAGATAGATAGATAGATAGATAGATAAATACACAGATACACGTTGCACTTCTAATGTCTTTCTGTTTATATTCTTCATAAGTCTCGTTATTCTACTACAGTTACGGAAGCGGCATGGGTTGGAAATTGTAAGTAAACCTCCAAGGAGTTCAATGTTGTATTCCTGATCCATGTGAGACTTACAGCCACAAAGCCACAAAGTCTTTCCCAACAGACGTCACCTGATTAAACCATGTAGCTATATTCCTTACTTTAACGATCTTTTTACGCCACCATAGCGTTTTTTTTTACACTTTTAGTATTAGATGTAATAGTCTGCGAATTTCTTAGATCAATGATGGTTACAATAGCTAATTTTAAAGAAATATTTTTGACAAAGTCCGAAAGTATTTTCCGATTGTAAAAAGAACAAAAACAAACAAAACAATTAGAAGTGTAAACTGATGTGTAAAATTTACATCCCCTACCGTGATTTGAACATATGGCCAATTGATTGTAAGTAGGCTGCCTTACTTACTGAGCAAAATTGACAAGTCTAAGATATAAAAGAAAATTTATCATACAAATATATAAGGATGTTTCTCATCTAGAGAATAAATACATTCATGAAAAAAAAGTGTATATATATGATTTTTTGTTGGTTTGACCCTGCAGGAATCAGGCTTGTTTCATTTTAACAGCAATTTGATCATGTTACACCATTCTTGCAAGTAGGGCAAGGGGGACTTGGCTGTCTATCAAGCATCCTGCACAATCTGAAATCCTGCATCAAAATCTTGGGTTTTCCTTCATTCGAACACAGACTATAGGCACCGGAGACGAATAAGAAACGACACTGCCACCTGATAGATAAATACAGAGAGAGAGAGAGAGAGAGAGAGAGAGAGAGAGAGAGAGAGAGAGAGAGGGGGGGAATAATGAAAAGGGGAATAGGATAGGTATAAATCTGGGTGCTGTATGGTTAAGCTCAACTCCTGCATCTGACAAATGATGATTGCTGGAATTTTTTATTGTATTTATATAACAAAAAAAAAATCATATAGAATATTTTTTATTATAAATGTATTTATACCATTTGAATTAAATGAGATCTTGCGTATATTTAAGATGCATTTTCTGAGATATGTAAGTCTTATCTGTTTGGCTCAGTCGTTAAGAGAGTCAGCTACCGATTGGTTATGATTTCAAAACTCTGTAGAGAAATTTTAGCTTTATAAACGTGTTAAATTATTGGATTGAAGTAAGCCCTCGCATAATTTTAGCGTGTATTTTGTTAGATATGTAAGACTTGTGCATTTAGCACAGTTGATAAGAGACACTGATCAGTGAGTCCTGATTTCAAATCATGTTGGTGAAATGTTGATTTTACTCCTCTGAACTTGGTGAAGATTGTTTTGGTCGTACTTGGCATGAAAGAAAAACAAAGTCAGCACTAGGTTTAGGAAGTGATTTGATAATTAGTTAGCCCCCTTGCGTTGGCTTCCCACGTCACGACTTTCTCTTGTTTAGGCTTGCGATATGTGAAATACATAACCACCCCAAGTGCCACCACTCACCATTCTCACAGAAATCTGGTATCATGAAGTGGTCACTCATCTAGATGTTTGCTAAATTCGGCATTGCTTAACCTCGGTGATATTGTAAGAATCGGCGTATCCAAAGCAATTTGGCCGTAAGTCAAGATAGATATAGATATGTAAAAATTATTATATATTTATGAATTCCAGGCCGATATGTCCATCTTACGGCTAACTCGATACGATAGCTAGCCATTTCCGCACAGGCAAATGGCACTTCATTATTATTCCGTTTGATGGGATCAGAGGGTCTTCCGGAAGCGTTCGGCACCTTCCGCTCCTATTGTCATGCGCACTTTGCAATAATAGGCCAGATACAGCATCCTGTTCCCCAGGACCGGATCAACTGATTGTCCATGCGCTGCTCCCAGTAGGAAGTTAAATTGAGGCTTTTTGATGGTTTGTCGGGTCTGTTGATAACCATCTACCTTGGGAATAGCCCGGATGATTGGAGTGACCACGCTTGTGGAATCAGTAATGTATTTGCTTTGTGTTTACTGACG
Source organism: Thysanoteuthis rhombus (assembly GCA_963457665.1). Lineage (NCBI taxonomy): Eukaryota > Metazoa > Mollusca > Cephalopoda > Oegopsida > Thysanoteuthidae > Thysanoteuthis > Thysanoteuthis major. Next base: position 23,218,738 of record OY735235.1, read on the forward strand.
CATAAATAAAGTATGGAAGGAGATGAACGGGAGAGAAATATGGAAGGGGAAAAAGAAGAAATAAATAATTTTATTGTACATTGGTATGTGTGAATGATGCTTATATCTAAATGTTCAAATGAATATGTAGATAAATAAATTGGTAGATAGATAGATATACTGACAGAAAAGGCACACTGACATAGGGAATTGAAGAGATGTGATGGTAATAAGATAAGTAGATGCAAACATTCTGAGTCTGATACAATCATAAGCGGTAGATATGCAATGAGATTAATAATATGAACAGTATAGTTCGAATTATATATATATATATATATATATATATATATATATATATATATATATATATAATCCCAGTAATCCTAATAAAAAGAGTATACAACTAATGCATCCTCCCAGCAGTCACTTATGGAGCTGAAACATGGAACATAACCAATCGAGAACCATGCAACGTGCACATGAAAGAATTATGTTGGGCCTCACATGGAGAGACCACAAGACAGCACAGTACATCCGAGAAAAGACAAGAGTCAGGGACATCATAGAATCCATTAAAAATCTCAAATGGTGGTGGGTTGGCCATGTTGCAAGAATGGCAGACAACCGATGGACATCGCGACACATCACATGGATCCCCGAGATTACATGCGCAACCGAAGCCGGCCGAATATTAGATGGAGAGACGAGCGAGACAAATTCAGAAAGTACTGGCTCTGCGACGCCCATGATAGAGAAGTGTGGCGAATTCTAGGAGGGGGGTCTATGTCCAACAACGGATGTTGAAAGACTGATGATGATGATGATGATGATGATATAAATGTGTATATATATATATATATATATATATATATATATATATATATGTGCGTGTGTGTGAATGTGTGTGTTTGTTAAGAGTTAATCTGACTGAATGTGAGTAAAACTGTTCGAGACAAAAGTTTTGCTCATCAACGTTTTGCTCATCTTGAGCTTTGTCAGGAATTTGAGTGGCTATGAGAAACTGTTTTTATAGTTGAACCATGAATTTATTAGGGGTAAGGGGGGTGTTGATACATCTTTTTTTTTCAGCTTAGTGGTGATATGTGTTATGGCCTTAGGGAAAACACCTGCTGGATTTCGGTCATCTGTGTTGCTGAAATAATCAAGTGTCAGATGTGTAAGGTTAGTTGAATTCCATAGACGGGAGAATGTAGGTCAAAATAAGAGAGGGATTTGTCCCGGATAGAATAGTGTGTTTGTTGATACAAGGAATCTGAGAATCAATGAACGAAATTGATGGAGCAAGAGGGTCGGTGTTCACATGGTTGGTCTGTGAGTGTGGAAGGTAGAAGAGGTCCTGACGAAGTTCGAAATATATATATGTACATATATGTGTAACTTTACAACACAGGAATATCCCCATTCTCCCCTCTACTGCAAACATGTAGACAGCGAAATTTTCCGAGAACAGGTGCAATTCTTTTCTCTGAAAAACATGGCTGGCCTTCGGGATTACGAATTTTTTTGAGATGTAACACCTGTTTTTTTTTAGACCCTCAATTGTCACTTTCATCAATATATATATATATATATAAATATAATTATGTATATATATATATATATGAGTGTGTGTGTGTGTGTGTGTGTATAATAGATAAGCATATAGGAATAATTAAGTAGGTGACAGGTCAGGTTAGTCCACTTAATAAAACCGTCTTTTGGATGTCTAAAATGTCCAGATTTTCACAAATAGCGTAAAAGCAGCTGGGTGCATGATAAGGACCGATTTAACATAAAATTACATTATAAAAAACTTTAAAAACGTATTTGGGGGTTTAGAATTTTTTTTTTTCAAACAAAAGGAGTAAATGTTGAATTGTTGAACATTTTAGCGCCATTGGTGAGGCTCATACCTGTGATACATGAACGTAGGCAGCCAGCTAGCCAGATTGATTTGAGAACTGATGAAACCTATGTTGAGAGCTTTGGTTGGGGTTTCCTCACATGAAATAAAAAATTTATCAATACCTTTACCTCAATGCTCTTGGTTCGAACTATTACCAAGGTGAAGGTGGACCCTCATTTGTCCCTATCGATTCAATCGAAATTTTACTTGGACATGTTTTTTTTTTTGAGACGTGTTTTTTTTCCAGATTCTACTTATATAAAACCTTACGTGAATGGCTATATTTTCCGCCTGTAAAATTTGTTGGGGGAGATAACTATCAAATGTTAATAGAAGAGTAATCTTTCTTTCTTATTCCATTATGGTTTGCCAATGCGTAAAAATATCCGGGTTCATTCCGGTTCAACAGGAACGAGGAGATGCAGAACGACAGGTTTTTGATACGTTTTATGTACAGTGCAATTGCAAAATTATTTAAATATTTCCGTCATTTTTTGACAGCAAGGGTAAACAAGTATAAATACATGTTATTATTTGATTAGTTATGAGTTGCCAAAAATGTCAAGCAGTCATTAAGTTGGAGCCACTAGTTCGCTTTCCGTGCTGAGAACTGCCATACAAAAACCAAATAATCATAACCTGTCAACTCTCCCAGCGAAATCTCGCTGACATCTCGCCGTACTTAAGTGGTTAGCTGAGCGGTCACAAGCCTCGTTTTGCCTTCGGGCGAATAATGGCCGCCGTTGACTCTTTCAAGGTAACAAACCATCAAAATGCGACTTCTTGTTCGGCGCCACAGATTCTGATAGATGCAGGGGATAAAAAATAAAATAAAATATTTAAATGGCGAAACATGTTTAAAAAAGGAATCTAAGAAAAAATAAAGAAGTGAGACGCTGACTTGCATTTTTTAAAGTCAAGGTGACGTGTGAAATATTTCTTTTTCTCTTGTTTAAAATGAGGGCATACTCAATGTCATGGTCATAATATCAGAATAGTGGTTTAAAAGGAAGAGGAAAAAACAAGTTAAAAAGAGAAAGGAAGAAAAAGGGAGAAAAAGCAGAACAGAGAGAGAGAGAGAGGGAAGGAGAGAGATTTTGGGCGTGGATAGCATGACAGATTGCTGTAGAAAGACAAACATTTGAAAAAAATGAACAGGAAGATCGGATAGAGGTAGAACAGGCTTCTTCAAGGTAAAAAAAGATATTACATAAATTTCCTCCCCTGCATATGAATACGTATGATTACACATCGTTACTTATGTGTGGGTACTAGATCTGGTCGGGAAATATCCAGACATTTGATTAAAAAAAACTAGCCTACCTACGGCAATGGTGCCTTTGGCCCTTTTATAAAATTCTTCTTGGGACCTTGGGACCAGACTTCTATTCGTGCTTTTCATCTTTTTTAAACAGACTTTAAAATCCTTTTTTTCCCCTAAGATTACCATCAGTTGCCTTATTGTGTTCTTCTCAATCTTGTGCAATGTCTGAAATCTCTCTTCCAGGGGGAAAAGTCCAAGAGTCATAGGGAGTGGAATCTGGGTTGTCGTATGAAGGGAGTCAGACAGACCGGTTTGACGCAATGTTTAGCAAACAAATCACTCTTGCAAGGCATATGAGGAATGCATAGTTCCGATTATCATGAGTAATATAGTAGGCACAAAAATCTATCTCACAATTCCAGACTGTTCATATCTCTCTATGTATTTCTCTATGCATCTATCTATGTATTCATCTATCCAATATCCCGCCGCCCGGGCTTTTACCCTTTTATTCTGATGCTGATATAAGTTATCTTTAATGTCTAGCAAACCAAATCAATTCCTTCTGCCCCTAAGGTGTGCCATCCACTTTACTTGTTTATGTCTTCTCAATCACTTCCGATACAATCCAACAAACGCATTGACATTGTTTTTATCGCAATTTTGATCTTCCATACTTTCCATCTCCCTAAGGATCATTATGAAGGCTGAACACATACAAATAGCCAATAATTGATAACAGTGTCAAGATTCTTGTTACAAGTAATCATCGATCAGGAAAGATCAATATGACGCCGTGATCAAATAACAATAATAATGATCATAAAATCGGGAATTCGTCTCCTCAAGGGAGGGTTTTGTTTCTCTCTTATACAGCAAATCCAAAAGAATTTCTGAGACATTGTAAACATATCAATCTTTTTTCATCTTATTGTTGCTTTTTTGTCACAAACAGTTTTCTTTCTGTCAAGCTATCCTCATTGTTTTATATATATATATATATATATATATATATATATATATATATATATATATATGTATAGTCAAGAAATTTTTCATACTGAACGTTAAAAAACCTTTTCAATTTTTTTGTGTCACTTCAATCACTTATTTCTCGATATCTGTCAATGTAATTTATGTATTTTTTTTTCAGTTTTCATTTTTGTTTTACTCATACTTTGTTATCATAGTTCTATTTGTAAATTTTTCCTTTGTTTGGCTCATCTGTTGTTCACTGTGCAACAGCTTCGGGGATTTTGAAAAACAAAACAGTCATATCAACACACACACACACACACACACACACATATATATATATATATATATATATATATATATCAATTTAAGTCTGAGTAGAGTATAAAATATGATGAATAAAGGATTTACTACGCAGACACGTTTATGTTTCTGCCCTTTCAGGCTTCTCCAGGCCAATAATACGATTTATTTGGGTCCCTATTTAGGACGTTTTTGGATGTCTGTCTTTCTTGATGGAGAACCTTCCTCTTATCCTATTTATTCATCTTATTTCCCCTTTTCTTGTTTTCTTGTTGATCACTGCTTGTTTTATTTTACATTGGGGAACTACGTTGCTGTTTGGTTGTTATAAATTGACAGGGGGTGTTGGAGACGCTTCCTTTATCAGTGTATTGTTTATCCATCAGCTCTTTGTAGTATGTTTCATCCCGTGAAGTATTCTCATTCTTACTTTTATGTGTCTCCAGTGTTGGGGTATACTTTTACATGACCTTAGTTGTTCATGTTTAATCCTTTCTATATTCTTAGTTGGATCCGCTTGTATATTTCCGAGATAATTATTTAATGGTGATTAGCTAGTTTTTGGAATGGCTGGGGTTTACTACTACTACTACTACTACTACTACTACTACTACTGATAATAATAATAATTTGATTTTTCATTTTGGCATAGGTACACATGAGTTTTCAATGCTCTGGCATAAGTGTGTTTTGATATTTTCCATTTTACTGTGGGTGTAAGGTTGCTGTCTGTTAGTTTCCAGTAATGTGTGAATATTGATGAATTGTTGTTTTTTTTTTGTATTTATCGTTTGTAAAGGATAATGTATGGTTGATTAATTTTAATCTAAAGGATGTTTTAGATATAATAATATTTCACTTCTAAGTGCTTTTCTTGGGTTGATATTTCAGCTTGATATACACTATTCGATGTGAGACATTTGTTTTACAAAATGCATCTCTTGATGTTTGCACGATTGCAGTCTGGTTTATTTATATTTTCTCCGCTTGTATCACTTTTAATCATTCTTGTTACGTTATGAATCAATAAATGTTATCCATGTAGTTGGGAGAATATTTTCCCAACGTTGTTTTTTACTTGTATGTTGGATGTTGGTGTATACGAGACGATTTTCCTACCTCTACCTTATTTGTAGTTGTTATGTTTTAATCTATTAAATTTTACTTATTCATCATATTTAAAGCTAGTTTTGGTGAAACTGCTGTCTTTCAGAGATTTAGTGTGTTTTTTTCTAAAGTTATTGAATATTATTCTGTTTGAGGAATTGTATATTAACCTAGTATCTGTTGATTTAGGGACCTTTTTATGATTTTGTATGGGTTATTAAATTTCATGTTATATGTAATTTCAGATTTTTTTCCTTTGTGGCTTATGGATTATATCATTTAGATTGAAAGTAACATTTAAAAAACGGTAAAGAAACGAATCCATATTGGCCTTAATTTCAACTCAGAAGTTAAGTTTTTTCGTTTCTTCACGTTGCACACATATATATTTTTCTAATTTTGTATTTTTGTGTGCTGCTATTTTCTACAATTATGAGGCCATCATCCCGATAGAGTCGTATATTGTTAGGGGGCATATAACATTAAAAATAAAATTCTTCCTCAGAGGAAACATACCACGAAGAGCTAGGGGATTAACAACACGCTGATGAAGAAAGTCTCTTCAACATCCCCTGCCAATTTGTAACAAGCAGAGAGTAATCTATTTTCCTGTATAAAACAAAACAAGCAGTGACCGGCTACTAAACAAGGAAAAGAGAAAAAAAAAAGATGTATAAATAGAATGAAAAAAGGTTCTCGATCCAGAAAGATAGACAACCTTCTGAACGTCCTAAATAGGGATTCAAATAAATCAAATCAATCTCCTAAAGAAATCCGAACGGAACAGAAACATAAACATGTCTGTGTAGTGAATCCTTCATTTTGTTTATATATATATATATATATATATATATATATATATATATATATATATATATATATATCGAGGATAGATTGACGGAAATAAAGACGATTTTTTGATATATATATATATATATATGTGTGTGTGTGTGTGTGCGTGTGTACATATATATATATATATATATGTGTGTGTATGTGTGTACATATATAGTCTTCATATATATATATTTATATAATCTTCAAGTATATACATATACAGATTCAAATACATAGATATATAGACTTCAAATATATAGATATATATAGTCTTCATATATATATATATATATATATATATATATATATATATATACATACATATATATATATATATATATACACATATATATATATATATATATATATATATATATATATATATATGCAGTCTTCAAATGTATACATACAGTCTTCAAATGCAAGTATATAGTCTTCAAATATACGTATGTTGTGAGATGGGGATGTTTATGATGAACATAATGTATATAATATAGTCTTCAAATCTCTTACACATGCCAAATAGCCGGACACCGCTGTAATTATGTAATCATGAAACTATTGTGTCTTTGTGGGAGACTGAAATAATTTTAGTAAATACCACACACTCAATCTCCAGCACATAGTCACTTACACACACACGAATATATTTGTGTATGTGTGTGTGTAAGTGCGTGTGTGTCTCTATGGTCTTTGAATCTCCGAACACTGTAATTCCGACCGTAATCGATCGAAAGATTGATTATGTTCAGCAATCAAAATGAACTTCCTTGACGGGTTATCCAGTTTTCTGAAAAATATTGTCTCGGACAACATTTCCTTTTGATTATTCTAAAGTAATTACAGATTACCGGTGTTTGACTAGACAATGTTTATTCAGACATTTAGCCATTGCAATTATTGTAATCAAATCGTGGAGAATGACAAATAATGTCAATAATATCATAGCAGGAATTTTGAAATTTGAGTAGCGTTAAATTAATAGTCTTTGAACGTTACAATAATAAATAGATTGGAAAGGTTTCTCAGACACTCTATTTACTATTTGATGTTGTGACCGAAGAAATCTTTGAAGTTTAGAGGCGGGAGCATACTAGTTTCTGTAGGGCAAGGGTACTTACTTGGCAGTGTTCATTACTCCAAGTAACAAGCTGAAAGCAACAAGGAATAATCCCAGATCTGACTTCGCTCTTCAGGCCATCGTGACATGTTTGTGACGAGACGTTTGTGGATACACATGGCGACGAGCCATGCTATCCTCAAGGGGCATAATGTGAGGTGAACGCATGCAGTTTCCGTGGAATGTAGGTATGTGTGCATATATTTACGTGATTAACACCTTGAAATTTCTGTAAATGATTTTACATACATTCATACATATAGGTTATTCAGCGATGTGCAGGGCTCATAACAAGATGGAAGGATAAGATATGCTGCAAAAAGTTAGTCGACTGGTGCACAAAAGATTGCAAACGCAGTAGGAGAAGATTAGGTGTAAGATTGAGAGATGACATAAAAAGGATTGCCGGCAAGATATGGTAGTGGTTAACATAGTCATAGTCGGCTTTTCCAGCAGGAGAAATTGCTGTTGCTACTGATAAATATACATAATCAAAGATACACATGCATAAATGAATGCACATGTTTACTCGAATGAAATATTCTCTGTATTTGCGCATGCGCGTCTCCTTAATGCCAAAGAAAGACGGAAGTCTATAAAAGCATTTGTCAGCACAGTCCAAGATGGCGGATGAAATATCTGAGTGCCACAAACAGAGCTTGCATTTCCCTGTTATATGAGAGCGCAGGTTAATATCAGCGTCTTATTGGCTAACTCCGTCGGATGTATTGGCCTTTGTGCGTGATTCATGGGAGATTTAAATGGACCATGACTATTTGTTAGAGGTTTAGCTGACAGATCTAAATGATATCAATGGAGGGGTCGAAGGAAAGAGACGGAGGGAGAGAGAAATGATATAATTGAAAAGGAAATAAAAGAGAGGGGGATATAAAGAGGACTTTGGACAGAAATGGTATAAATGAAAGGGGAATGAGGAAGAGAGGAAGAAAGTAAGGACTTGCCGAGAAGGAAAGAAATTATAGCGGTGAATGGGAAATAAAAAAAATGAAAAAGAGAAGACATGAGACAGAGGGGGGATGAAGAGAGAGAGAGAGAGAGAGAGAGAGAGAGATAGAGAGAGAGAGAGAGAGAGAGAGAGAGATCGTATCTTTGATAGGAAGATACAAAAGAGAGGGAGAAAGAAAAGATGAGAGAGAGAGAGATGAGAGATAAATCATATCGATGTAAAGGAAATGAGAAAAAAGGAAGAAAAAGAGGACATAAGAGAGACAAAGAGAGAGAGAGAGATTAAGAATGAGAGAGAGAGAGAGAGAGAGAGAGGATGTGTGGGCATAACAAAGGAAGAGTATGGGATGAATTAAATCGACGAAATGGAAATATGAGAAAGAGTAAGGAAGAAAGGAATGAGAAAAAAGTGTTGATATCGATGGAAGAAAAATAAGAAAAAAAAGAGAGAAAAAAGGAGGACTTTACAAAGGGAGTGGGTAGAGAGCAAGGGAAAAGAAGGAAACTTGGAAGACAGATTGTCGTTTTATTCGTAACTTGGTTTGCATTTAAGCGTAACAGATTGATGGTGTTGGTTGGAATGAAACTCGATAAATAAATAGAGTTATATAGAAACATAAAAAGATAGATAAATGAAAAGAGAGAAAGAAACAAAGTAAGGTGCATATATGGATAAATAGATGGATAGATATGAACAGACTGAGATAGCAAGATATATCGATAGATAAATTGAAAGAGAAAAAGAACGAAACAGACTGAGATAGATAGATGGATATATATATATATATATATATATATATAGATAGATAGATAGATAGACTTGGATTGATAAAGATATATAGAGAGGCATGAACCGATACATTTATATGCACAATTAAGTGTGTGTATGCACATATAAACATATATTCACGTATTTAAATATGTATATACATATATACATTTGTATATTTACATATGTTTATGTATTTTATATAATATTTACGTATCTATCCATGTATCCCCCTCCCACTCTCTCTCACACTCCCTCACGCTCCCCCTCTCTCTGTCTCTCTATATATATACACATATATATATATATACATATATATATATACATATACATACACACACACATATATATGTATATATATATATATATATATGTGTATACATATATATACATATACATATACATATATACATATACATATATACATACACACACACACACACACACACATATATATATATATATATGAATGATTGGATAGATGGATAGATAGATAGGCAGAGAGAGAGAGGAAGTATGTGGGAAAAACAGAGATAGAAATATGAAGCTAAAAAGAGACTGGAAAATAGAGGAGGAAGAAGATATATAGAGAGGGGTTGAATAGATTAACAAACAGAGGGGGCAGGGAATAAATCGAATTGGGGGTGGGCTTAGGTGATTGGGAGGAGTGCGATCGGTGAAAGTAGATCAAAAGGTGAGTTTGCGAGGCGAAAATTGGATCGAAAAGTAATTTGGGTAAGAGTTCGAAGAATATGAAAGAGAAAAACTGGAGAGAGGGAGGAAATGAGTGAGAGAGAATGATAGAAACAAAAATAGGGAGAGAGAGAGAGTGAGAGAACTGTAAATGTTTTCAGAGAGAGAGGTGAAGACTCAGGGAGACAAGAGAATTGAATTGCAAAATAAAACTGAAAAAGATATGGAGTAAAATTGAAGAAGTGTGAGTATGTGTGTGTGTGTGTGTGTGTGTGTGTGTGTGTGTGTGTGTGTGTGCGAGAGAGAGAGAGATAGAGATATAGTGAGAGGCATAAAAGAGGATTAAACAGAATGTACGAGAGAAAAAACTGAAATGAGAGTGAGAGAGAGAGAAATGGAGAGAGACGTAAATTGAAGAGAGATTAGGAGATGAAGACAAGTGTATGAATGAGAGAGAATTAGTTTGATATACATATATATATATATATATATATATATATACATATAAATATATACACACACATATATATATATATACATCTATACATATACACATATATATATCTATATACATATATATATAAAGAGAGAGAGAAAAATACATACCCACACACACACACATATATATATATATAGAGAGAGAGAGAGAGGGGGGGAGAGACAGAGACAGAGACAGAGAGACAGAGAGAGAGGCAGAGAGAGAGAATGTGAGAAAAAAAGGAAAGATTGATGAGAGGGGTCACAAAGAAAGAAAAGCAAAAACGAGAATGATGTGCGAATCAAAAATAAACTTGAAAAGAAAGAAAAAAAATCAGAAAAAACGACAGATAGATATCTATACCTACTTATCTAGCAAGCCAACAAGATATGTAGCTACTTTGCAAGATAGGTAGGTAGTTATCACAATCTATTCATCTCTTCCTCTGTGTCAGTTTATTCATAGATGAGAATGAACATCGTAGACCACCATCCGAATAGACAAGTTAGGACCAATAAAACAATTTCCCGCCGTTCCTAACCGTCTACGTTTTTACACCCACCGCCTTGCTAGATGGTCAGCTGGGCGTCTGTCTTGCCAAATATATCGGTTCACTGCCCAGTTCATCGCCTCGAGGGGGGCGGGAAAATTTATTGATGATCGATCTGTAATGAAAACAGATTGGTGCCTTGAATGGGCAACAAAGTGTCTCGTCTAGCAGACGGCTACCTTTCGTGTTTAACAATAGTGTGTCGTAGCACTACTAAGCAATAATGTCAATAGATTTCTTACCACTTGCTGATTCAGCCCGAGCGCTACAAATGGGTTGCATTGAGAGGAAACTTCAAAGTAAACATCATGCGACATATGCAGTTTGCGATTCTGGAGGGAGATGTGATTATCGAGAAACAGGGGTTCTCAAACTGTTAGCCGTGGTACTACACTGTACTGCAGTTATCTCCGAAGTGTGCCGCGTGATTTAAAAAAAACAAAAACTTTATTTCGACGGTTAAAATGTCTATTAGGGGTATTATGTAAGTCCCACTTCCACCACAGAGTTGCCAGTCTAGAGTTTTTGTCATTAGATTTTGTGTTATCTCAATCTTTTTAGCGACATATGAAAAGGGAGAGGTGATATATATATATATATATATATATATATATATATATATATATATATATATATATATATATTGTGTTCCAAGGACAGCTGTTTCGTTGTATTACAACTCTTCAGTGTGGCTATAGACTATCCATTATCTCGTCCTGTACAACGAGGTAGGATCGAAACCTTCGCTTCAGACCCAGAGGCTGGCATCTCTCTCTACCCCACGAAACTGGACGGTCAGTAAGGTTGAATTCAAGCGATGCATTTACTCACGTATATATTCCCCATCCTCCAGAGAGCTCTATTTCTACGTTGAAAGAGCATTTCATAATGCTTATAATGATGCACACAAAATTCTGTTCATTGATTACAGGAATATTTTTGTCCAATTCATTCCAATTTTACAGTTAAATTCATTTTCACCGTTGGTGGGCCACAAAAGACAAATACATTTCTTGGTGTGCTGTCATACAATAAAGTTTGAAAATCACTGGTCTTGATTTTTGCAAACAAATAAACGGAGGCCTTGGGATTGACCTGAAATCGGATATTATCGAACAATGAACTTTATTCTGGTGAATACATGTATTTGTGCAACAAATCTACCACAAGTGTATTATCAGTATTCTTGTTGCTGGCCTGAATTCAATCTAAGTTCAAAACAGAAGACCCAACTTGAAAATAGGTGGAACTTTTGCTGTATCGAAATCAAGAACCATCAAAGATATTCACATAAAGCATATTACCTCCATTAAAGGAAAGGTTTACGCTCCCGGGATCCTTTATACTTACCACAGAATAGGACCATGGAATATTTGATGGTAATAACATTTATTTACGAATATTATTGGTGTTAACGAAATATCAAATTCTTTATTACGTTTCCATATCACTTTTAATCATGCAATGTTTCTATCCAAAAATTAAGATTAAAGAAAATGATAATAAGAATTGATAATAGTAATAATAATTATGGTTGACAATGTCTCATCTAATCAGAATTAGATATATTATCGTTGCCACTAATACTGCTATTGTAAAAACAATACAAAATATGGCGCTAGGAGAGATCAAAGAATGAAGGATAGGTTTAAGGGTTAGATTTAATCTCATGACAACCGTTCTGGTCCTCTTAAGCATTCTTCTATCTGGCAGAAAGCGCGTGGTTTCAAGTCGCGCAGGGAGATTCTTTTTTGTTTCTGTTTGTTACTAACTGCCATACATAGATGGCTTGAGTAAGTTGATATAAAAAGCAACTAAAGAACGATGAAAAAAAATACTAAAATCAGTGATAATGACTTTTAATCATTTTAGATTTTTATCATCAAGAAATAATCAGTGACTTCCTCCAAGAAGCCGTCGATATCTTGAATATAAGGTAGGTAAGAGAGTCTTAAAGTATTTGGAAAATTTTCAGTTCTTCCTAGCAAAGACAATGTCAGTTTTCCTGACTTACGACTGATCCAACTTACGACCATCCGCCGATACAACTAAAATTGGTGAATATAACAAATGAATGTAAGTATAATTTACTCTTTTGAATTAAAAGAATATAAGTAAATATGAACATTTGCTTCGTCCTAAGTGTGTCTAAGAGCTGTATGAGTTAAAGTGAATGAGAATTACACTTGTGCAATGAAGAGAACTTACATACTGCGTAAATACCATTATTACTCTTGGTTTTACGTATGTATAAGATTATAAGATATACGTAATAATTTATAATCTTATACATACGTACAACCAAAATGTACACATGTATGTTCGTGTAGAGTATTTTAAAAATCGAAGATAGATAAAAAATGATAATGAAAATGATGAAATAATATTTTATCAATTTACAACCGTTTCGAGATACGACCTGCCAATTGGAATGGAACCCGGCCGTAAGTCGTGGAGTGGGTCTATTTAACTTACGTGGTACACTAGCTGTAAAAATAAAACGAATTAAACAAAAAATATTCTATCAGTGAACGAAATCTTTACATCAGAATACTGATACGCGAACTCATCACCTCTTATCTGACACTAAACAGATCTCGCAAAATCTATCGATAATACCGATAGATTGGCAACTCAGTGGTGGAAGAGGGACAGACATAATACCCATACTAGACAGACGAGTTCAACGCTCGAAATACAAGAACAATAGTGGATTTTATACAATAAGTTTTTAGCTGTGTTAAAAGGTTAAAAATGTTATTGTTTATATTCTACATTCAATCACGATAGTAGCAAATGAAATATTCACAAAAGATTAAACAGAGTGACATGTAGTAAATGATTATCTTATACATGGCAAACCTACCACTCACGATATATGTTCGTAATTGTGCACGTTAAATGATCGAAACAGCTGGTACGTAGACTGAACATAGAACATTGAAAAGTAATTTTTTATAATAATATCGGTCTTTGGTAAAAAATTCTGTCATTTCTGAAGCTGTGTAAGTATGTCCGAATAAACGATGTACAATGTACCAGGTTCTTCTTGCAACTGCTGTTTGTCAATAGATGAATTTAGTCGCGTCTGAAAATGTATTTGCATATTCAAGCCATTCTGAACACACCTTGCGTCAACACACGTACACGGAAAAAAAAAGAATTAAACGCATGCACATTTTTAAGCTACATTCATTCACATAGAAAAATATGCCCTTGGATCCACGCATGCGCAAACAGAAGCTTACATTTTTCAGGCACAAATTCCTCGATAAGTAAAAGAATTTATTCCTTTATAAATAAAATCGAAATTTAACCGAAATAAATAAATTTTGGGAAGGCAGACTGTTCAGGAATAACAGCAGCACACACTGAAAAAAGGAATTTCAGGGATAGCAAAGATTTTTTTCAGAACACACGAAATAGAATTGACATGTTTACCTCTGCCAATGAAGTTGGAGACGAATATGTATTCGGTTGTATCCGTCTGTCTGTATGTATGTATGTCCACGCGATATCTCCAAAAGTGTCCAATGAATGTCGATGAATTTTGAGGATGTATGGGCAATGGAGTATGGAAGAAAAGGCTAAGTTTTGGGTTGGATCAAGATT
>OY735235.1:23238299-23453299 GCA_963457665.1 Thysanoteuthis rhombus
CTAGTTGCTTTCTTTGATTAAAATTCGTTTCAATGGTGGAAGCAAAAAATGTATTATTCATTTTTTTCAGAATAAATTTTTCATTCTTTCAATTAGACCTCCATTATCTTTGGCAAAGTGTCAGTTTTGAAAAAACAATTATTCTAGGTTTGGCGTAGGGTAGGCATTCTAGACAGTTACTTTCTGACCGCTGTAAGACAGTTTTACAGCTGGATCATAAATTGAAGCAACCACCATGAAATCTTTTTTTTCTTTCCATAACGACTCATGATTGGAAGCAGAGACGATCTCTTCCTCCAAGTCTTTTTATTCTGTCCTAGGATTTCATTGGTCGAGCACCCTGAATCTCATTTTTATCTCTATGAAATATCTATAGAATTTTATTTACTTCCATGTGTTTTAATTTCTGAAGTTTTCTTTTCCCGTCAGCACCGAGTACCCAAAATAGTATATATATATATATATATATGCATGTATGTATGTATATATATATATATATATATATATATATATATATATATATATATATGTTATGTTATGTTATGTTATATCGAAACTCTTATTCGAAATGATCTCCCGTCGTTACAGAGATTATGTATCGCCTAGACAACGTAAAAAGTATATACTATAAAAGAAATCAGGCTATTGCAATAATTGTTTATTTTATTTACGTTGTCTAGGCTAAGTGATACATTATCCGTGTCACAACGGGAGATCATTTAAATAATAGTTTCAATATAATTATAACGCAATTTATAATCATTCTGTCGGATCATATATCTTTTGTATATATATATATGTAGAGAGAGAGAGAGATAGATAGATAGATAGATAGATATAGATATATATATATATGTAAAGATATTTTTCTCAAATCATTTATTTCTAGTAACGCTGTCTAAGCCAAGTGACTAGTTCTCCGTGTAACAACGGGTGGTCATTTCAAATAGAGTTTCAAATGATATAACGCGTTTATTGATATTCTGTTGGATTACATATCCATTTCCTAATAATATAATTGTCAGCGCTAGAAATAAAGCAGTGCTGACATGACCTGTGAGTATGAACAGGATGAGAAGAGTGGCTACAAGGGGGTTATTCAAATCTTTACTTTTCCGGAGGACTGTTTAGATCAATGGTAAGAGCAACTTTACATTGGTAGTGGTTACCGGATTGGTCTCAGGTTCGATTGCTGTTATCTCTGATAGTTAAACTCTTTTTATGCTGTGCAAGCCGAGTGACTAGTTCTTCGTGTAACAACGGGGGTCATATCAAATAGAGTTTTTTTTTTCCATAGATATACACATTTGGTATAAATAAAGAAATATTGAAGAGTACCTGCTAAACGAGTAAAGAATGACATGAGCACGCAACTCTAGCTATGACTCACAGATAGGAAAGGTTGAAATTAACAAAACGAAGTGTGAAGCAACCAAAAATAGCACTGAGTGTAAAGGAAAGAGCTATTCTAGAGATAACTTGATCGCAAGTTCAATTACAACAGCAGCCCCATTTTCTTCAATTGCTTGATCTATTTCCGCCAAATGGTACATTCACAGTGTAATAGCTGGTAATCATTTCAAATAAAAGTTTCTACATAATATAACGTAATTCATAATCATTCTGTCGGATCATATATATCTATTTCTAGAGAAAAATGATTATTGTGATACTGGAAGGTGTTGGTTGATCGCATGTTGTTCTCTTTAAAAAAACCTGTGTCGTATTGAGGGAGGTGGTTGCAGGCAACGTTGTTGTTCGGCAGTTGCAGTTGCCCCAACATTACTATCTTTTTCATCAGAATGCCTCAAATGTCGCAGTAAAAATCATAATTCACCGCACTGCCGCGAGGAACAAATTTTCAATGAACAATACCTTAGACGTAAAAAAAAATAATGAACATTTTTTCCGTTGTACTCCGGACCTCTACGCTCTAATTGGTCTTGGTGACCACAGGTTCTCCCACTGCAATGACATGTTTTGTCTTCGAATCGTGAACCGAGCTATGATTGCCCGTCACGATTCTTCAGATTTGGGTCTTCGTTAGCATTCTCGCAAAGCTCAAGACACACGTCACGACTTTCTTCAAGTGTCAAGATTCGGGGGATAAACTTTGTAGCAACGTAGTGCGTGTTAGGGTTTCCTGTGAGGACTTCTGAACAGACTCCCTGACTGATTCCAACCCTGGAAAAGTCTGATGAATTGCTCTGCGACGGTCCACATGGATGAGGTTATGAAACATTTCCACATTTTCTGGTGTTTCGGAGGTGATTGGTCGCCCCGAACGTTTGTCATTTTGAACCGACATTCAACCTGTTTCGAAAAGTGCATACAGCTCAAATATCAGTGTTCGACCAACAGAATGTTTGTCAAAAGTCTGATGAAGAGTTTCAAGGGTCTCGGTAGCAGATTTGCCGAGATTCACACAAAATTTGATGCAGGCATTTTGCTCGAATTTGTCAGCCATAGCCAAAATCGTTCTCCAAGTCACAAAATCTCGCGTAATACGAGAACACGAGCAAATAGCACAAATCCTAATGGCAGACCGTGCATACACACGTGCATATATATATCTATTCAGGGTTGAGCTCTCTTTAAGTGAGGTAACTCATATCAGCCAACGGGTCCGAAGTGAAGGTTTCAATTCTGCCTCGCAGTACTGGATGGGATAATAGAAAGTCTATAGCCACACTGAAGAGATGTAATACATCGAAACAGCCGTCTGTGGATGACACGATAATATATATATATATATATATATATATATATATATATATATATATATATATATATAAGCACACATTACACACACACCTAGGTATATCAACATTCGCAGCCTAAATAAGGGATGTACTTACGTGTTATTTTTACTCATTGAGTTTTCTCATTAGTATCTTGTTGGTTTCACTGTGGATTGAGTGGCAACAAGTTTTTTTTTCTATAATCCGACACTTACCTCAGTATTTCGGCTGATTTTAGTAATGGTGTTGTCTTCATGGTTCTGATCATTCTCCGGATTTCTAATCTTTTTTGTGAGTCAACGTCTGTTTGTTTTTAGTCAGCTTGTTACATTTAGTCATGATGGTGTATTATTATTTTTTTCTGCTCGTTGAGCTTTTTCTTCTGCCAGCGATTGATAGTTTTCACTGAATATCAAGTTAGAGCAACTTCCGTCAATTCACCAGGGCTCTACTCAGTATTCTGACCGACTTCTGTTGTGATATCGTCTGGATAGACTCATTTTTCCTCGGGATTTGGGCATTGTTGGCCTCAAATTAACCTTAGAGAACTCCAAAACACTTGAAAAAAAAAATGGTGACACATTTACTCATGCAAATCATAAAGATTGTGACTCCCACCACACACACAAACATTAATTGGCGCATAGACATTTACATTCGAAGACAGAAGAATCTGTAGCCATTTGTGGAGCTACAATGATTCCATGATAATTGAAATGTTGATATAATCATTATTATTATTATTGTTATTATTATTATTAGCATTATTATTATTATTATTATTATTATTATTATTATTATTGCTGTTGTTGTTGTTATGCTGGATATCATTATTTTGAAAAGGTCTTGTTTTCTTTTTACAGTCATTTAATAAATCGCTTTTGCAATATCCAACCTACGTCTGTTTTGTTTGTCATCATCCTCTCCTGAACACTGGAGATCTCCTATTGAGAGGCCCTTCTCTTTCCGTTTTTTCCGTAAGATAATCAATAATAAAACACGGTTAATACAAAAGATAAAATGAGGCAGATAAAATGAAAAACGAAGTGCTGCTACTCTGGTGGCAAGTGATGAGTAGAAACTTGTTTGATTGGAGTTTGTCCATGTCCTTTAAAAACGAGTGTATCAATACTTAACGCCATATTGAAGCTGTATCGCCTCTTGAACTGAACAAAGCAAGGAGATAATTGCCAGAGGGCGAAATACGGATTATAAAAGAAATAAAAAAAATGGTTGGAGCAAACGAGAAATCCGACAAATAAGCCAAGTGTTATGTATTTTTCTAATTTATATTCGTTTGTTACGTATGAAATGTCGTTTTTTTAATAATAAGGTGGAGCATGATTAATGAAAAACAAAACGATTAATGTTTAATCGAAATATGGCTGATTTGAAGATGTGACCTCTTTTCAACGATCCCTTCATGATGACATGCCGTCTCTTCAAAAATGTTTTATGTTTACTGGGTACGAACCAATTGAAACAACGAAATATGAAAGAAATACTAGCAATCTTCTCTATTATTGAACTTTTCATTACAGATATGAACTTTAAAATGCTTCAAATGACAATAATCTGTTGAAGGACTATCAGGTGAATATGAAGGATGCTGAAAGACTTCACGTCCCTATCCTTTTAGCCAAGACGCAGACAGCCGAGAAGTTTGGGATTTGGCATTCTTATCGAGCATTTCATTCAGTCCGTTTGACCTATTTCAAAACTTTTTAACTATTTGATGGCTACGATCGTTCAATGAATAAAAACTGTGATAATGAACACAACCTTGAATTTTAGTATTGCTTTGAGATGACGTGGTATGATTTCCGCTGAAAATCTTCAGTAAGTGCTCAACTTCTTGTACATGGGTCATTGAAATCGTATTAGTTTAACTTCTTACTAAAAAAGCATTGCTGTTAAAGGTTTAAAATTATATCATTGTTACAACCCATCAACCAAAACTGTCATCCATGCTTTCATCACAGGTTTCTTCAGTTCTTACATCGTGATGGCTGGCTGACATGTTATGTAAGTATGCATCACGCATACATACCCTTAAAGGGCTGAAAACTTCAACATTTACCTTATTGTGACTGAAATAATTTTTCTGATTTGTTTTTGAACCTCTCCAAATGAATTTTTAGTTGGGGTTCAGTTTGCAATGCATGCTATTGCTAAATTGATCCCTCATTTTTTGTCGACCAGCATTCACGCTTCTTTTTCGAAAGTTTCGAACTTTGGCAATACTTTTGTGCAAATATTTTAAATGAAGGCATGAACCAAACACGTCTCGCAATCTTCACCGTTAATGTGTATATTCGTCACCCGGCTGCATCAGTGAGCGATCTAGAGGAAAAGGAGGAAAAATCAAGTGGATAATCACACCAGGTTGGCAAGCTTTCCTTGAAGCAAGCTCGACTTTTAAGAACAAGAAAATCTCTCTAGTTCTAAAACCGATAGTCACATATGGTGCTGAATCATGGAACCTTACCAAAAGATGGACCCTCAAATCGAGAGCTATGCAACAGGTACAAGAGAGAATCATGCTCAACCTCGCATGGAGATATCATAAGACAGCAGAGTATATGAGGAAAAAGACAGGAGTCCGGCACAATGTAGGAAATATTAGAAAACTGAAATGGTGATGGACTGGACATGTTGCAAGAATGGCAGATAACCGCTGGATATCACGACTCACAACGTATATCCCCAGAAATCAGGTGTGATTCTGTGGCTGATAGAAAGTAAGATGGTGTGACGAGCTAGATAAATTCAAAAAGTACCAGCTCCGCTATGCCCATGATAGAGAAGTCTGGCAAATTTGGGGAAAAGTTTATATCCAACGACGGGTTCCTCCGACCTGACATAAAGTCTCATTTCACAGAGAACTAAGAATTGGGAAATAAATTCCAGATTGCCAATTTACAAATGATTTTTCAATTTTTTACACTCTGGAAGCCACTCTCAAATTCAGAAAATAAGAGAAAAAACTAAATCATCACAAAAATTTAAAAAAATATCTAAATATCGTCAACACAGGAGTTACAAATTCGAAAAAAACAAAGAACATTTAAAACTGGTAATCCTGGAAAAACAAATAAAGTCTAACGGCGGACTGTTAGAAAAAGTATCAAAATATTGAATTAATTGAAGACTTAATTGATATATGTTGGGATAGTCTATGTTTGGCACAATGTTATACAGGTTTCCCCCCTAAGCAAAAGTAGAACGTTCCTATGGAAACATTTGTGAGTTGAATTGGTGTTAACCGACGAAAGGTGTAGGATGAAAACATTCAATTTTCTGATCTTTGAATTTGATTGGTCTGGCCATGTTGCAAGAATGGCAGACAATCGATGGACATCGCGATTCACGACATTGATCCCCCGAGACCACATGCGCAACCGAGGCCAGCAAAATATTAGATGGAGGGACGAGCTAGACAGGTTCAGGAAGTACTGGCTCCGCGACGCCCATGATAGGGAAGTGTGGCAAATCCTGGGGAAGGTCTATGTCCAACGACGCACGCTAAAAGACTGATGATGATGATGATGATGATGATGATGATGATGATGATGATGATGATGATGATGATGATTTCAAAGCCAAATGACAAAATATACTTAACAATGTGATAGATTTCGATTCAACCGAAAATGCAGTGTTTTTAAAAGTGCTTCACCTAATATTCTCATTCGAATACTTTTGAATATCAGTATGAAACAATTGCCTGCTCGCTAGAAGAGCAAAATTCAACATACGTAATTTTTTTTTTTTTACTTATCTTAGTCGTGAATCCCAAAGGGAAAATCGTTTTAAATTTTTGGCAATAAAAAATAATTTGCAAGTATCTTTCTGATTCCCTTTGGCCATCCGTAGATAATTTTAGCAAAAAACTGAGTCCCTGCCCGGAAGCATATAATGGGAAACCAATTATCAGAGGCTTCCATCTTTTTAGCCTTTCAATTTCCAGCCGCTACGCATCGTTCAAGAGAATAAAGAAGACAAGATTACGTTTTTGAAGGTCATGTTTATCGTTGGGTAGAGGGTTCGGATAACAAAAGGTCGATATGGCGTTGTTTATCAATAATTCGACAGTTCAATAAAAAGATAATGGTTCAACTAGGGATATATGGCCCCCAGACACCCAAGTGAGTTCGGAGAGGGAAGAAATACAACAACTGTTTGTTGTGATTTTATTACGGATAGATACACTACTGATTACAATAGGCTCGAGTTGGCTCACGGCCACGTCAAGCTGAAAGCACCGGTGTAAAGACTTCAAGACCCTCTCCCCCATAGATTTTATATCAAGCCTTGAATAGCCTGAATGGTAAGTTCTTGCAACACGTTTATTGAATGAGTCCTAATCTTAACCTCAACCTCTGGTACGATTTTGGGGTCAGCTATTAAAATCACGTCTTTTCCTACAAGTTAACTTTTTCATTTGAATATACATAACCTTCAATTTATCTCACCAAAGGTCTAAATGAACATAAATGAATAGAAAATAAATGAATGAATGTTTTGAGGGTGTATTCCAAGATCGTATGGGGTAGGTTGAAATCACTTTCAAACTATTCTCAGAGGTAATTTGAAATCGATTTCATCGTAGCTCCCGGTAATCTTAAC
This sequence comes from Thysanoteuthis rhombus, assembly GCA_963457665.1. Lineage (NCBI taxonomy): Eukaryota > Metazoa > Mollusca > Cephalopoda > Oegopsida > Thysanoteuthidae > Thysanoteuthis > Thysanoteuthis major. Next base: position 23,245,670 of record OY735235.1, read on the forward strand.
GCAATTTTGAGCTGCCGTTGAGTAAGGTGAAACAGGACTTTTCTGAAAATTTGAGACTGATCACAGCCTTAAGTCTGATTAGTACTTGGATGGGTGACTACTTGGAAATGCCAGGTACTGTAAACTGTGTAATTTGTGGCCTTGTGCTGAATTAAAGGAAGGTCAGTAAATAAAATATAGTTTGCCCCAGTTTCCCCCCATGCGAAGAGCTAATTTTACAGAACATCGTTTCTGTACTGCGTTAGATACCCACTCGGTGCCCAATATATGTTGTTCCTTGACAGAGTAAGATGAACTTGGTAAATACTTATAGGGCAATTATTAACGTGTATTTTTAAACACATTTGTAACTAGCCATTACAATTGATATTTGAACAGCCATAACGTCAAAGTCATGTGAAAAAATGAATCTGAAAATGAATACGGTCAAAATAAATTATATTCATGATATCATTTGTGTTTCCCACCGGAGAGCATCTAAAATAGAGTAGAAAGTATCTAGAATCATCTAAATTCGGGAGAATCTGTTATTAATAAACCCAACAGAATAGTATATCTCGTTTCACTTCACATCTTCCTTACTCTCCCTTCATTAACTCTTCTTTTCCCTCCCTTCTTTCTCTTTCTTCTTGTCTCATTCTTTTTCGTTGGACATTTATCATTTATGTCAGATCACCTGCCGTCTTAAACCATCAAATAGGCGGTTATATTCATCCGTGCCACTGCTTATGAGTTTTGTTCTGTCCCGTGAGCAACTCAATTGCTCAGAGGAACGTTTATTATTGGTCTTTCTCAATGCAATACAAGAATACAGCCTCAAGACGCCAAAATACCCACAGAAACAGAACAGTTCTTTGGCTTCCTCACTCACGTTTTTGTCAACAGGCATTGATATCAAATACAGTTTTCTTTTCTTTTCCGGTATTTTAAAAAAATCTTCCAGCTACGCTCTTTTTTTTCTCTGCTCTTATCTTGACATTTTATATTATTTTTCCACCATTTTCTTCGTTATCTCTAATATTTTTCTTTCTCTTCCCTTCAGTTACTTTAATTTATCCACTACTTCTTTGAATTACCTGCCGTTTTCTTCTTTCCTGTCATTTCATTTTTTCACCCCCGCCCTGCATTGTGCTTTATATCTCGCGCCATTTTGCATTATTTTCCCCGCTGTCTCTCTTTTTCTCAACCTTTCCTTCCTATGCTTCTCCCACCTTATCTTTTCTCGTCATTTTTCTGTTTTCCATCTTCCCTGTCATTTCCTTCTCTTTTTCTTTCATTTCTTCCCTTTGCAAGACGTTTCCGTTATTCCCCTCCCTCGAATTTTCCTATCAGTTTCAGCCATTTTCCTTTCATTCATTTTCTTCATCATTCACATTTCTTCTTTTTTTACAGACTTCCTTTCCATTTATCTTGTATGTTGAAGTGAGTGACATCTGTTCGGGTGCTTGTCGTCCCTAAGTCTATTTCATACATTGAAAACGGAGGCAGGGAACGTTCTTCCCTTTCCCTTTCCCTACCATTTCCTTTCTTTACCCCCCCCCACTATGCTTTGGGTCCCCTATCATTTAGCATCATTTTTCCTGCCAGGCCCAAGCAGGGATGGCTTTAGCCAGTGTAAGGGCACTACTTCTTCTTTCTATTTTTTCGTGCAATTTTCCATTCTTTTCAGCCATTTTCTGTTTTTTCCTTTTTACCATCACTTTTCTCTCTCTTCTCGCCATTTTCTTTCTGTTGCAACATCTCTCTTCTCGTATTTATCTTCATTGCTAACAATTGTTCTTGATTTTCAGCCATTCTGCTGACATTATTCACACTTAATTATAGTTTTCGCACCATCTTTTCAATTTTCTCCTTAATAACTTCCTTTTTCTTGTTACTTGTTTCATGAAATGGATCCTGGTAGTAAGACAAGAACGCTTCCCAAAGGGGGAAACATACAAGAATTATAAATATAAAAACAAATGGGGAAATGATGAGGAATCAAACTGTCGTCTAAATTTCTCTAGTGGGACTCAATATTACGTGTTGATTTTGATCATTTTAAAGAAAAATCACACACAAAGACTCACAAAGACTCATATATATATATATATATATGTATATATATATATATATATATATATATATAAATATATATATATATATATATATATATATATGTATATATATATATATATTTATATTTATATATATATATATATATATATATATATATATATATATATATATATATATATATATATATGAAATACTGGGTCTGTCCATAAAGAAAGTGAACCTTTCAAACAGCACATGAATCGGATGTTTCTGAGTGCTCAAAACCAGATTATTACGCTGCAATGACATTAACCCTTTGTATTAATCAAATAGCTCCAAGCTACGTTCGTTAGTTTGTGTGCTAATCGTGCAAGGGTGAACATGTATCTAGTGCACTCGTATCTTTTTCATAGGTTGTAAGATGAAGCACATTGAAGAGCAAAATATTTATGTGGAATTTTGTTTTGAATGAGGAAACACCTTTATGGGGACACATCTAATTTTCCCACAGAAGTGTCTCCAAAATTGGCAATGGATATATATATATATATATATATATATATATATATATATATATATATATATATATATATATATATATATATATATATATATATATATATATATATAAACTTTCATTATGTGGGTGTAGTTACTTCCATTACGTTTGAGTCTCATTATTCTTGGTATTTACTATAAATTTGAGTTATTTTTCTTTTGTTTTACGTGATATTTTAATAAAAAAAAATATTAATATGATATTCACCGTACTGTTTTATGTTTATATTTGAAACTTTTTATTTAACGTGTTGTGATTCAGTAAAATGATAGTATCAACTTTTTTTTAGAATATCGAGCGCTCTTTCAATAAAAACAACACTTTGCCTACAGTATATATATATGTATATATATATATATATATATATCGCTCCCTTTTTTCTGGGTTGAGCGCTCTTTCGATAGGGTAACTCGTCAATCATAAGATAATATAGCTATGCTCTTCCAACTCTGAAATGGCGCATTCTAGTGGATGGGGAATTGTACATAAGTAAATATATCGCTCAAATTCAGTCTTTCTGACCGTCCAGTTTTGCGTAGGGCAGGGATAAAATGTCAGCGTCTTGGTCTGAAACGAAGGTTTCGATCCTACCTCGTGGTACTGGATGGGATATTGGATAGTCTATAGCCACACTGAAGAGGTGTAATACGATTATTGATATATATATATATATATATATATATATATATATATATATATATATATATACATATATATATATATATATATATTTATATATATATATATATATATGATCTCCTCAATTGTTCTTATATAGATTGCATTGATTCTTGACTACCCACAATTCCTTTCTTACTGATTTCCAATGTACTTGTATTGTAAAAGATATTGCAATGTTCTCCTGTAGTAAAATCCTTATAAATGCATTTCCATCATATATAAATAGCCCTGTCCTGCCAGTAACGCTATTATTAATTCCTGGCAACTGACAACTGCTTTCTTCCTGGTTTTCAATGCATCTCTATTGTTAAAATGATTAGCAATGCATTTTCACTCTACGTACAATATCCCTATTCACTCAGTACAACATGCATCAATTTTTAACCACTAAAAACCCCATCCTTCCCGATGTCAAATGCGAAATTTTCACTTACGCCCGAAAAGATGACTCGTTCTGAACTTGGTGAACATCGAAGACGTAGATGTCCCCTCGAAAGCCAGAATTAAAAAGTGCAAACAAAAACTGTCACCGAATCTATCAACATAGGTTTCTTCAGTTTTTAGATTGGTTTAGCTTACTGCTTGTGTATATTCAAACATTTGCCCTTATTTTGTCAAGAAAAAATGATACTTTTGATTTCCTGTAAGAAATATCTTTTTCAACTGTGGGTTCAATTTGCAAGGTAGATTTGTGCTACATTAGTCCATTAGTCTGTACCTGAAAGCATTCACACTTGTTTTTTTGGAAATTCACATTTTTTAAGAGTCAGTGAGCAACATAAGTCGATAGAAATAATTTATCACCCCTTTTTCCATTTTTTTTAATTGATCATCCTCAACATGGTATGCTTCCAGAAGATATTGGTCACGTGGCAGTTTCTATTCAGTGACTAACCAGACCTGTTTTAATTTACCTTATGAGAATATGAGTGAAGACTGATAGAAAGAGAGAGAGAGAGAGAGGGGAAAGGATTAGGAAAGAAGCTGTAGAGAATGTTTACCAATGGAGCCACGGCACCCACCCATCTTTTTCTTTTTGGTGTCTGAGTAATTTCATGAGATAGCCTCGTGTTCAGCAAAATGAAAAGTGTGGAGAAACATGGAGGAAAAAAGGCTCCGGAGTGAAAATGGCGGGTTTTTCAGAGTTTGTCGACTTGAGCACGCCATATTGAAGGTGACGTACGTCAGTTTGATTTGTACGGTAATTGACAGATCTTCAGGGAAGAAGAAGCGAGAGTTAGGTGCGAAAGTTGACATGTAATTTCCGGTTGGGGGATACTGAAAGAAGAAGGAGAAGAAGAAGAAGAGAAAAAAAAGCAAAGATGACGAAGATGACAAATGAAGAAGAGGAAAACCCTTAATCCTCAAAGAAGGAGAAAAATTCCAGAAGAAGGAGAAAAGGGCGTACATGATAGGTTATAAAGAAGAAGAAGAAGAAGAAGAAGAAGAAGAAGAAGAAGAAGAAGAAGAAGAAGAAGAAGAAGAAGAAGAAGAAGAAGAGCAATAACCAGATGAAATGTAAAAGACATATCATTGAAGAAGAAGGTTGAAAAGCCTGAAATATGTGTTGGAAGATTGAAACAGAGTTTTAAAAATACACTATTACTGAATCTTGTTTACGCGTTGATAGAAGAGTTTGATATAGTTTTGGTTTGAAACGAACTTCCTTTTCCCAAAGGCCACTACGAAAATCGGGTAAAATCTCAAAATAATGGCACTTCACTATAAATGGAGTAAAAATCCCGAAAAGAAGGGTCTACAACCAATGCATCTCCCCGATAGTCACCTATGGAGCTGAAACGTGGAACCTAACCAAAAGATTTCCCCTCAAGCTGAGAACCACCCAGTGCGTCCAAGAGGGAGCCATATGTAACATCGCATGAAGGGATATCAAAACAGCACAGTACATTGAAAGAGAGATAGAGGTCAGAGATATGATAGAAACCATTAGAAAACTAAAAAGTTAAAGGACAGGCCATGTTGCAAGAATGTCAAACAACCGCTGGAGATCAGTACCCACAACGTTAATCCTTAGATATAAACAAAAATATGACCGGCAAAATATGAGATGGCGTAACGAACTTAACAAGTTCAGAAAGTATTGGCCCAGCAACGCCCTTCATAGATAGATCTCACGAATCTTGGAGAAGATCTTTGTCCAACGACGGACACTGAAAGGCCGATGATAATGAATGCCCGTTTAGTATTCTGAAAAAGGAGCATTACAAATTGGTACCGATTGGATCACAGAGCTTAGAGTACTTTCAATTAGCTGCAGAGGGCAAAGATAATTCGTTCTAATGAGGAGTTTTCTACACGCCTCTCCTGCTGCTGGGCAGTGATTACTAAAAAGACTGAATTAGAAAAGCAACAACCGCCCCCCCCCCAAAAAAAAACAAGCGTGAGAGGTGCTGGCCCCAAACTAACGAACCAATTTAGCGTAAAATTACATTGAAAATTGAACCTCCTCCCCACTAACACGTATTTAGGAGATTTCCGATAAACAGTCATGAATGCTGTCGGCTACAAACCAAAGGGACAATTTAGCATGAGACCTCACAACCTATCCAAACTTTTTTAGAGGAGAATTTTAAAAAAAGACATAATACAGGGTTTCTGTTTTTGTATTTTTTCGCCCTCTAGCTCAATTGATGCGGTTTGTATGCGTGGTAAATTCATGCATTGGCAGCCAGACAGACAAACTTGGAAACTGGAGAAACCTTTGAGGATATTATCAAAGATAGCAAAGGAAATAAAGCAGTGTTTTCCTCTCCTGCATCTTGGCAGAAAAAAGGCGGGAAAATTACACACGAATTCTTATTTGCTTTACTTTTACACCTCAAGCGTGTTGCGCAGCGGTAAGTGAAAGTGATTTTGATTGGCCATTTTCTTCTTTTGTCCTGTATAAATTGCTTGTCATATGCACGCGTGCGCGTTCATGTTTGCCTAGAAATTGAGACGTATCGGTATGTGATAAACACAATAACGCATAGACAAAATCACTAAGAAGTAAATATATATATATATATATATGTGTGTGTGTGTGTGTGTATGTGTGTTTGTGTGTGTGTGTACGTATGTGAGCGCCAGTATTCGTCGTTTTGTAATGCTCAATAACCTACCGCTACATTTTTGTTCATATCTAAGAGTGTAAACCAAATACCTCTTTCATATTTCCATACGTGACCCCAAAACATGTCTGAATAAACTGATATGAATAGAGAAATCGCTTCTGCGTACTTGAGTCAGGTTTTGGACTGTTTTTAGAGTCTCTGTACATGAAGCAGAGGATCGGTTTTCTATTGTTGTACAGTAGAACAATGATCATGGACTCCTCGATAAAATTCCAAAAACGCATAGCAATGATATAGAATATCTCGTTCGCAAGAAAAATGGCATAATGTTAGTTGTAAAAAAAAAAAAAATAGAAATTACTTTTAGCAATTTGAATTAGGTTTTACAATGTTTTTAATCTCAAATTTTGTCATCCAATGAAAGAAAGAATGATTGAGTATAAAATTAACAAAGAGAAGAGAGAGATGTAAGAGGACAAAGAGGAGACAGAATAATAATAATAATAATAATAATAATAATAATAATAATAATAATAATAATAATAATAATAATAATAATAGTAACCACCAAGCAACTGGTGTGAGATTGCAAGATAATAATAATAATAATAATAATAATGATAATAATAATGATAATAAAGAGAAAAAGGATATAAAAGGTAAACAGGTCTGGTTAGTCAATCAGTAGAAACCGACAAAGGAGACCAACGTCTCATGCCAACATGTGGTGTTGGGGATGATCGATTGGAAAATTGGGAAAAGTTGTGATCAATATATATATAAGTTATTCCTTCGATTACTAAAATGTTCGTATTCAAGAAAAACAACAACAATAAAAAAAAACAAAACAAAAAAAAACAAAAAAACAAAAACAAGCGTGCCAGTGCCAGAAACAAAGACAGGGACTAATTAACCATGAACACACATTGTAAATTAAACCCTCTGTAAAAATCAATTAGTTGGGTAAAAAAACAAAGAAACTTTTTTCCTACCCTCGATAAAAGTCGGATGTCCAAGTTTTCAGCCCTCTATCTCTATTTGTGCGGCTTGTACTTGAGATGGATACATAGCCACCCAGTCAGCCGGACTAACTAAAAATCAGAAGACATATCTTGACAGAGGAACAGAATATGTGCTACTCGCATAATTGAATCACCGTAGGCTGCACATGTACCAGAAATAGTTGGGTAAAAATATCTAAAATTATTTTAAATAATAGATCTTTCATCTGATATATGAAAAAAAGCAGCACAGGATTTGGGCAGTGTTCGTCCAAAATGATCATGGAAACTCCCAAAACCTAAGACTGAGTAAAAAAAAAAAACAAAAAAAAAACGCTTTTAGATGGAGCCCAGTGGTGAACCCATCGAAATACACAAGGTTGTAGCCCTGAAAATGTGACCACGAGCACACGGAGACAGACGCACTGATGAGAAAGGAGAAAAGAACTACTTGGCTGGTTGATCGAGCCATTTGTAGGACTACGGGTGATACGATATATATTAAGAGGAGGTAAATACGGGGTATAATAATATCAATAGATGAAAAGGAAGGAAGAAGAAGAGAAAAAGGGGGAAGCGAAAAAAGAAGGATAAATAGATAAACAACAAAAGGATGAGAAAATAACAGAAAGTGAGAGAAGGAAGAGAAGAAAAGAGAAAAGAAAGGTGAGAAGGAAGAAGTGATATAGAAGAAAAAAAGAAAAAGAAGAAAAGTTAACAAAGGATAGGGAGAAAGAAAGATTAAAAAGGGAAAAAGAAAGGAAGAAAAGGGAAAGAAAAGGAAAAGATAGAAAAGAGAGAAAGGGAGATTAACGAAATAGAAATAAATAAAAAGAAATACAGAAGTAAAAAGGGAGAAAAGAGAGGAGGAAAAACAGATATCATAAAAGAAAAAAGGAAAGAAAGAAACAAGCAAGCAAGCAAGCAAGCAAAAAAGAAAGAAAGAAAGAAAGAATATAAATGGAAAATAGAACATGTTGGGTAAGGCCAAAAAACATTGTCCGAAACGAAATAAAGCAAAACCAAAATGAACAGAAAAGAATAATAATAAAATCAACAAATGACGTGTATGCGTCATCATCAGATCTGCGGGCAGAACGAGTCCCGAAATAAATTTGATAAAAACGAATACAGAATATAAAGCATAAATTTATGTGATAGTCGCCGAGCGTGTTTGATTGTATTATGTTGTCACAGCGACCGAGCCGGCGGCCTCCTCGATCACTTATTTGCCTTTCGTTTCGGCCCGACCGGCGCCCACCGAACAAATACAAAGATTCCAGTTTTTTTTTTGTATTTGCCCAGTAACGAATAATAGGGTATTTGATACAATTCAGGCGGGGAAAAGGCAAACGCACGGGAGAAAATTATAATACGTTGTGGTAACTTGGTAGAAAATAAAGACAGGGCGAAGGAAAGAGACTGATAAAGGGAGTATGGTAAACAGGAAGCTGTGGAGGGAAAGCAAACTGAATGAACATGGTATGTAATAGGGTGAAAGTTGGATCGATGGTTGAAAGCAAAAAAATGAAAATAAAATGTTGATGACGACATCTAAAAAAATACATGAATGCAATTCAATGAAACGAGAGAAATTGAACGAAAGGGATATCTCAGGAGAATGAGAAAGATCTTAAAAACAAGACCGAATGGTAAAAAATTAATAAAGCGTATCGATGTATTAGTAGTGGGTTAGTCTGGGTCCTTCCAAACTGGACTATAGAGAACCTGAATCAATGGGTTAATGAATCAGAAAATGATTCATCGAGCAACTTAATTCATATTTTGTTTTGCTTTTGTTGTTAGTTCTTTTGGTTTGGTCTATTCTAATTCACGTCGATGTGAAATACTTCAAACAGCAGAGACTATACCGACAGATTCTGTATACAAAGAAAAGAAGGAAGAAGGAAACTAATCATCATTGAAGACTGTCATCATCATCAGTCTTTTAACGTCCGTCGTTGGACATAGACCTTCCCCAGGATTAGCCACAATTCCCTATCATGGGCATCGCAGAGCCAGCATTACCTGAATCTGTCAAGATCATATCTCCATCTCGTGTTCTGTTGGCCTTGGTTTCTTAAGTGATCTCTAGGGATCCATGTTGTGAGACGTGATGTCCATCGGTTGTCTTTCATTCTTTCAACATGGCCTGCCCATTGCCATTTTAGTATTTTAATAGTTTCTATGATGTCTCGGACTCTCATTTTCTTCCTGATATACTGTGCTGGCTTGTGGTCTCTCCATGTAAGTTTGAGCATGATTCTCTCAAGCACACGTTGCATACTTCTCAGTTGACAGGCCTCTCTTTTGGTTAGGTTCCATGTTTCAGATCCATAAATGACTATCGGGAGAATGCATTGGTTGTATACTCTTCTTTTTAGGATTATTGGGATCATCTGGCTCTTGAAAGTTGAGCCTGCTCTGCCAAAGGCTTGCCATCCCAAAGTGTATAGTTGGCTATATTGAGTTTTGAGGAAGGGATCTACTCAGTATTGAAGACTTTCAGCTGTAATGAGATTTGCAAAAATATGCACCACAGAGAAAGAGAATCGTGACGAATGTCCGTAACAATGAAGCAAATGATAAAAACAAACAAATATCAACAAAGAAGGACAGTTGGGAAAAAGTCTTCAAAGAATTCAAAAGACGAATGAAAACTGATGCAGATCAGAAATCATGGACCCGGTTACAAAGAGGACAGCTAAAAGGAGAAAATAAGTTTATTATAATTCCAGCCCAGAACAAAGGGCAGAACAAGTTGTGTTATGGTAAAAATAGGCGAAAAACACAGCAAAACAGCTTATATAGCTTCTTTGGCGGAGAAAATAAACCAAATCATCTGTAAATGTAGCAATCTGACTGAAAAAAATTATAAAAAAATGAGACAATAGAGTAGGAACGGTGACACTATGGGAATTGTGCAAATGACTGGGGTTCGACCGTGTAAACAAACGGTATGAGCACAAAACAGGGGCTGTTGTAGTAAAAATAAATAAGTGGATGAATAGATACCTTAGAATTTAGAGGTATAGCAGATCCATTCAAGCAACAAGAGGGTATTTGGTTGTTGTGAACAAAGATCAAGAAAGCTGTCACACCTTGAAAATGACGCTACGAGTGGATCACAGGATGAAAATAAAAGAAAGTAAAAGATAGAAAATTACCAAGACTACACTCGGGTTGATCACTATTCAGAAAACGGTAGTGTTTACGTCTACAAAAATAATAAGGATGATGCTGAGGATTTGAAGACCCTGTATATCACCCGATATTCAGCAGTATCAAGATACATTCTGTGTTCATGCAACTTCAACTTTCAGAGACTCTACATCCAACGATTACCGTACCACTGGATGGGCGTTTTAGACTCACTCTTACAATTGGGTGCAATGATTAGATAAATATCTCCTATTGGGATCAAAAATTTTTCAATTTTCAGCGCGAATAAAAGACAGAAAAGTAAAGTAATTGTTATGAAGCCCATTCAGTTGTCAGATAACAATTCATTCTTCAAATACCTGTAAGTCAGAAACCAGTTTATTTCCCATGTGTCCATCCAGTTGACAGGCACTCGCTTATTCGTCAGACACCCCTCCTGTCAAGTATACTCATCTGATAGAGTCTCTTCAACAACTACAAGTCAATTCGTCAGATACACATGTATTCGTCAGACGCGCGTTCATTCGTCAGAAACGCATTCATTTGTAAAAAAATGAACGACTTGAGGCACCTGTTTATTTGTCAGGTACCTGTGTATCAGTCAGAAACTCGTATATTCGTCAAATACACATTTATTCATCAGACACTCATTCCATCAGATTCTTGATTATTCACTAAATACTCCTTAATTCGTTGTATACACGTATATCCACCAGATACACAGGTATTCGTTATATATACGTGTATATATCAGATATACGTGTGTTTATAAGATACACGTGTATTCTTGAGACACATATCCATTCTAAAGCTCCAAGAATAATTAAAATACACTTGTATATCTTTAATCAGGCAACCCCAGGACTTGGTCATTGTCAAACCACAGAAAATGCCGGAAAACATTCTTTTTTCACGTTATTTTGTAATGAAATTTAACAATTTATCAATTTTACCGATTGTTCTTTCAGTGAGAAAAATAGAATGATGTATATATAATTTATATTATATAGATAATATGATAAACAAAAATTATTTGGGACTGCTCATGCTTTTAAAATTAATTTATACGATTCAGAAAAAAATGAATGTGTATCTACTTTAATGCGAAAATAAACACGGAAGTTTGTCCAATGCTGGGTTTGTCGAATCAGTTTCAAACTGTGGTTGCGTTTTAACAAATTGAGTTTAACAAGCCAGTTTATAAACTGTTAAACTACGGTTCGAACCGTGGTTTGAATCCGGATCAAATTCTCGTGAAAATTCACAAACTAATGATGGCAGTTTCAAAATATGTCAGACTGTAGCAGTTGCCGGACTACGGAGTTTATAGAAGTACACTCTGCACAAGTAATAATGAATTGTGTTTCATGCATATTAGCAGGGCTTGGTATCGTAGGAGAAAAGTCCTTGAACTGTACCATCTTATTATTCACCGCTCTTAACAACAGACTAGGTTTAGTCATTGTTGCTGGGTTTTGATTATTCATGTATTCTAACATTTATAAGCATCTATCTATGTATCTCTAAATGTAGACTTACGCCAGCCCTAACTGTTTATAATATAAACCTTAAATTTTGTACACATACTCCCCAAAGAGTGGGGATATTTTTTTCGACTACCTCGCCTTAAATAGGTCTTTATTGAAGAGTTCATTTCACTATGAATTTTTATGAATAATTGATTCTTTAGTTCACGTCCATGTTTTGTTTTGCTCTTAAATCATAAATTTATGATTCAAACAATTTTGAAGTATTCTTTATTCAAGGTAACTCAATTTCCCACCAACACTGTTCAATTTATGAGTTAAAAAGCTGCATATATGGGTTGCAATGATTTATGATTTCACTTGGAATATCATTTCTCTTTTTGGTTGGAAATCGCTGATGAAAGTGATAGTGAAAGTAGAATACTAGAAGCCGAGGGGGGCAGGCAACAACATGTGAAGTAAAGATATTTATTACCACTGAAAATTATTCTATTCAACGAATAACCAAGACTCTACCCTAATTCTGAATTATTCAATTTATCATCATCATCATCATCATCATCATCACCACCACCACCACCATCATCATCTTTTCAGCGTCCGTAATTGGACATAGACCTTCCCGAAGATTCACCAGACCACTTCATCATGGGCGTCGTGTAGCCATTATTTTGTGAATTGGTCTAGCTTGTCATACTATCTTACTTTTGCATATCATTTTTTGGGATTAGTTGTTAGTCGGGATTAGTTGTGATTTGTTGTTAGTCGTTAGTCAGCGGTTGTCTGATATTCTTGCAACATATCCAGCCCATTCCCCTTTGAGTTTTTTCAACTGTTTCTATGATACACTGGACTCCTGTCTTTTCTTTAATACACTGTGTTGACACTCTATGATCTCTCCACGTGTGTTTGGGCATGATCCTATCATGTAATCACCGCAAACAACAGTATAGAAGCTTCTTCAAATTACGTTCCTTTTGCTTCTCGTTGCTTTCTGTTGCTTCTCGTATTTTACCACCAACCATAGATTGGGGTGTACTTGGCTTTTTGTCTGCGTGATTTCCAAAGTTCCTGTTCGTATGTACAAGCATTTATGTGTTCTTTTCCTTTTGTTCATGCCTAATGGTGCCACTTTATCAGTAAGTAAACAAATATAACAAACATAACGGCCGACCACATGATTTTGATAACTAGTCATTAATCCTATCGACGCAAATCCTTCTGTCTAATTCCCGCTCAGATTAAATTATGGAAGCCAATAATAGTCATTCTTCATCCGGGAAGCAAACAAAGCAAATTAGATGAATGAATGAATGAATTGGAGAAAGAAGAAGCGGATAGATAAGTAAATATAAGAAGTGAAATGAGATGGTGGTGGGTAGAGAAGATCTTGTTAGCAGAGGAGGGACAGAAGAATCGGTGTAATGGTAATTCATTTACTGTAGCTTGGCCGGGAACAATCACAAATGAAAACAGAGAATGAATGAGAAGACATGGAGAAAAGAAGGGAAAGTTGGGATACACGAGGTCTTTCGGGAAAATATCAAGCCGTTCCCAATATCTCGAGAACTGGTTCGGCGTCCTTGATGCAACTTTGCAACCGATTACGAAGATCTTAATGCAAATGCATAAAAATATATTCTTCTGTGGAGTTACTCAGTCGGACGTGAGACACTATTGAATGAGCTTGTGTACTGTGGGATCATCGCATTTGCAGTGATTGTCTCGTCTCGTGCAGGTTTTTTCGTGGGGTTGGGGGTAGAGAAGAGGAACGAAAATGTCGTATCACCCGGGCTTGGCAAATCCTTTGCAGTCCAGTTTCGGCTTCTTCCGACTTTTTGCTTTCATAGAGAGAATTTGTTATTATAGGAGGGAGAAAGGAATAGTCGAAAAGGTTATTCATTTAGTGTAGCCAGGCAGGGAACAATCCAAAATGAAACCAGAAACGGAGAAAAAAAAAGAGATTAAACACCGTAAGTTGAAATATATATGAGAAGAAACGGCAATGAAAGAAGAAAGATTCAGAAAGAATTGAAGGTGCAGATGGCAGGACAACAGTAGGGAGGATCGAATCAGCAAACTGATTTCAAACTCTGGCTGGGGTTTATTGCATTTACTTTGGGGTAACAGTGAAGATCCACCTATAAGGGAGATATATTACATCACGGATTATAACTTGCTCAGAATACATTGAGGAGATAACTCAAACTGTAGCATACCAAATAAAAAAAAAAATACTATTATTTTAAAAATCCTCAAAACATGAAAAGAAAGGAAATTAAACATCGAACAAATAATAAATAAGTAAGAATTGTGCATTATAAATTAAAAAATAATTTACCTTTTCTCAAATTTTGACATTTTGAATGATGATAACCTTCATTTCATCAGGATTTTTTCCATTTTTGCTGGAATTTTAACATTTGATTCTACGGTTTTTACTTGTACTTTTTGCTTTCATTGTTCTTTTTGTAATTGTTAAATGGAATGTTTTTCTTAATCGGAGTTGTCTCCCTTGGTTCATTTTGAAAAACCTACCTTTGAAATAGTTATCTTTTTAAGACACTAATCTTCACAATTACTCACTTTTGACGATTTCCCTAGGAAAAGGTATGGATCCGCTTATCATCCCTGCTATTGGCAAATAGCAGGACAGTTTGAACCTTTTAGATCTATGAACAGTACATCTTGGGTGTCGTGGTAACAACCCGGGCTCGTAAAAACCGAAAAAAGCTATGAAGAGTTATTGGATGTCCATTGATCATTGCCTCTTGTATGTGAAGCAAATTTGCTTCTCTTCAAAACAATGATTCAAAACCAGAGTGAAAAAAAGGCAAAAGAAGAAAGAATTCGAGAAAAATAAGAAGAGGAGAGAAAGAGAAAGAGGGTGAAAGCATGTAAGAAAGATGCGTTGGAATAAAGCAGGAGAAGGATGAGAAGGAGGAAGAGGTTGGTAGAAAAGTTTCAAAATCATGAGAAAAGCATTTTTCAGACTTAGTAGGGTGCTTCATTGGTGAAATCGTAGATTGCTGATTTAGATCTTTGGGTTTGTTTTCAGTTTTTTTTCCGAATTAGCAAGTCCTGCGTCGACAATTTTTTGACTTTTAAAAAACCTTTTAATGTTTTGAAGCCCAGTGTAACTTAGTGAGATATGTTTTTTTAATTGTTCAAATTTGAGATATCCCTCTTCAAATTTGAGAGAGGCTTACGAATCGAAAAATTGAAAAAGTCACAACAAAGTTGGCAACCCTGCATTGCAGCATATACGTGCAATACGTACAGAGCCAGCTAGACCAACTTAAAAACTGAAGAAATTCATTTCATCAGATTTGGTGACAGTTTTTGTTTGACAGTTTCTAATAAACCAAAAACATCAATTATCAAAAACGAATCAGAAGATATCACAAAAGCCGGGAAATGTATGAAATATCGTCAAAGACACAGATATCAAACCCGGGAAAAGACATAAAATGTCAGAACGTGATGATGACAGAGGGGGGATTTCCTCTTCATTCTAGTGAATGGCTATATTCCTCATTTTACTGAGATAACAAAATACTTTCATTGTTGCTTTAAAATCAATTGTGGCTTCACTTATTACCGGTAAACGAATGCAGCAACGAGCAGAGAAAATAGTTTGTGATAAAAGTGACACCGACTTTCTTGCTTTGTCGCTCGCTTTCCCCTTAATTTCTCTTATTCGATTAAGGTCTGGGCTTTATCGGATTCGGATGTTGTAAGACGATTATGTTAGCATCTGTTATTGTGAACTATTCAGTCATTGCATACATTCTTTATTTTCTTTTTCATCCTTCCTGTCTTACTCTTTCTTTCCTTTGAATTTTTACATATTTCCCTCCTTCCAAAATTCGTCCCCCAATCCCTTCTTTCTTTCCCTTTTCTTAATTTCTTTTTTGTCTTTCTTTGATTTTTCTCGTTTTATATATTTTTTCTTTCCCTGCCTTCATCCCTTCAACAATTATTCCCATCTTTATCTTTCTCTTAATTTCCCGTTCTTTCCCACTTTCATTCTCCCTTTTTTCCTTCAATTTTCTCGTTTTATATACTTTCACTTCCTTCGTTCATACCAGTTCTTCCTTTCCTTCTTTTTTTCTCAAATTCCTTTATTTTTTGTATTTCCTCCCTTCTTTTTTTCTCGTTTTGATTTTTTTTCCGCCTTCATTCATTCAACAATTATTACTTTATTTTCTTTTTCTTATTTTCCCTTTCTTTTTGCTTTTTCCTTCTCCATTTTTCCTTGGATTTTCTTTTTTTCAAAGATTTTCTTTCCCTTCTTTCATTCTAATTCTTCCATTCTTTCTTTTTTCTCAAATTTCCTCTGTTTGTCTTTCCTTCCTTCTTTCTTTCTTTGATCTTTCTTGTTTTATATTTTTTCTTTTCCTTCCTCCATTCCTTCTACGATTGATCTTTTTTTATTTTGCTTTTTTCGTCATTTCCTTACTTTTTTTCCCTTTCTCCTTTTCAACCCGTTCCCTTTCTCATTTCTCTTTTTTCTTTCCTCTTCATTCCTTTTTTTCCTTCTTTCCTAGCCTCTCCTCCTTTCTTTGTTCTGACATTCTCCTCCTATTTTCGGAGTTATTCTCCCTCACCACCACCCTCTCTCTGTCACTTTGTCCCTCTTCTCTCTATCCAACATTCACTCTTTCTTTCCCTCCTAACTTCTTTCGAATTTTCTCTCCTTCATCACCTATATTCCATCCTTTGATTTCCTTCTCGTTTTTTTCCATTTATCATGTATCTTCCTTCCCCTCTTTCAGTCCTTTCTCTATTCTTTTCCAGTTCCTTTATTTCTCCTTCAATCTTCTTATACCCCCCTTTCTTCTTCCCTGCTTCTCTTTCCCCTTCCTTCTTTCCTTCAAAGTTCGCTCCTTTCCCATCTCTCGATCTTTATTTCCCCCCTTTCCCCTTCTCTATATCAATCCTTCTTTTTTTTGCATTCATCCATTGACATTGACGGAAGGGAAATCTCAAATCTACCGCGCAACTCAAACTGCCAAAGGTGAAGATAAGACTATAATGAGATAAAACTATATTCTTTCCAATGAGTAAAAAGCCGAGTTTTCGTTGTGACAAACTCCCATCTTACTTCCGGTTAGATTTACATCGGTTTTTCTCCCTTCAATTACCAGTCATTTGTCGCATGGCAGTTTCTTCTTTTCTACACCATTACACACTCTGAATCAATCTGTCATGCTTGTTTGCATACCTGTAAGTAATTATAAACACGTTTCTTTTTAATAGAAACTCTTTTCCAACTGACACCCCGGTTTTTCACGTCAAATACGCCGATCAGCCAAGACAGCGTAAATAGGTAAACAATTAAAGAGATGGACTGCTGCAGGAATCGAACCTGCTTTCATCACGAAGTCATCTTATTGTGATGTTGCTTGCAACCGACTGAGCTAAGCAGCAAACCGAAAAATCGGAAAAATCAAATAATTCCTCCATACTCAAACCTTGTCTTGTTTATGCACTGTCCACATCTGTTCTATTGATGTTCTAAATCATAAAATAATAAATGATAAATATAAAGAACCCGACCGGTTAAAAGAGAAGTCCTAATGAAAAAAAAAGTATTCATAATTATTCTGTCGGATCGAAAACCCATTTCTTTAAAATATTCCTGTATCATCATCATCATCATCATCATCATCATCAACAGCAGCAGCAGCAGCAGTAGCAGCAGCAGCAGCAGCAGTAGCAGCAGCAGCAGCAGCCACCTATTAGCGTTCATCGTTTGACATATGCATTCTCAGGATTCATCACTCCTCATGATCATGAGCGTCGCAGAGCCAATACTTTCTGAATTTGTCTATGTCGTCACGTCATTCATTAATATTATTATCATCATTATTATCATTATTCACAATCTCACACCAGTTGCCAGGTGGTTACCGCTGGAAGTTGAGTAACAGCAAGTCTCCTCAAGTCTTCAGACCTTCTCTCCTAGTTCTCATAGTAATACTGCGGTTTCCAGTTGTTTATTATTATTATTATTATTATTATTATTATTATTATTATTATTATTGTTATATTTTGTCGGCCTGTATTTTGTGCATGATTTCTGGAGATCCACGTTGTGATTCATGACATCCAGCGAGTGTCTGACATTCTTGCAACATGACCAGCCCATTGCCATTTCAGTTTTCTAATGGATTCTATGATATCCCTGACTTTGTTTTTTCTTTAATACACTGTGTGTCTTTTTTATTTCTTTATATGATATAGTACATGATTCTCACATGTGCACGTTGCAAGGTTCTCAGTTCGAGGGTCAGGTTCCATGTTTTAGCTCCATCGGAGACTATATGGAAGATGCATTAGTTGTGGGCCGATCTTTTATAAACTAATGGGATTTTTCGTTCTTAAGAGTTGGGTTTGCTCTACCTAAACTTTGCTACCCTAGAGCGATTCTTCCTTCTAGGGTTACGTGGAGATTCGTGGTCCTCGGTATACGCAGTCGTCTCTTTTTTTCAGGTCAGTATTTTGATTAGGATTTTAACTTTCTAGTTTTCCCCTTTGCCTTCCTCCCTCCTCTCTCTTTCTCTACGTGTTTGATGGACTCTATTTTGCCGTCTTTCCCTCTCTGTCTTTTGTTTGTTTGTTTTTTCAGCATCATGTTTCATTTCATCCAGTGTTCAATGCAGATTTGCCAAAAAGAAGCCGTGATATGGTTGAAGTTCTGGACTTAATAAAGAAAGCAAAAAGTCAGATGCTGAGCTTGCAAAGATTTACGGTAAGAACTAATCCGCGATCTTTCACATAACTTATCTCCTGTAAATCAGAAGGCGATGAACTAAATTAGTGACAGTCTCGATGAAAATGGTATCAAGTGGAATAGAGGGCCGAAAATAATGAGACAAGGATAATGATACGTCACAACAGACGATATGCTCTCCGCCTGTTCAAAGAACACAAAGAAAGAAATGGTGGAAGCAAGGAAAGAAAGAAAGAAGGAATTATTAAATGATTTTTCTTTTCCGCTTCTGTCCCCTCTCAGCATAACGATTCAATTACCTTCCCTTTTCTCACTCTTCCTCTTTCTTTCTCTTTCATTCTCTCTCCCCCTCTCTCTCTTTTTCTATCATGTTATCAAATTACCTTTCTTTTTCGTCCCCTTTTTCCGCCTTTGTTTGAGGTTTAAGTTTTTAATTCTAAACATCACTCAAGAAAGGATTAAGTTCTCTAATCCAAAGCGCTGAATAAATGATAAAACAAACTTATTCATGTGTTGTTGATTCAAAGTTAATTCTATGTCTTTCCCTGGCTTTACTTGCTAAATCTTATATCTTTTCTCGGCTTTACTTATGAATGTTTATTGTCTCAAAATATTTAGATTTAATATCGTAAAATAATTAAAGTTATTAAAAGGCAGAAAGGAACGGTGGATTTTTGGCCGGCTGCCAGTGTGAAACGAACTAATCTATAAAGTGAATGTTTTCATACTTTGATAAGGGACTGAGAAGAGAGAGAGAAAGAGAGAGAGAGAGAGAGAGAGAGAGAGAGAGGGAGAGAGAGAGAGAGAGAGTTGGGGGGCTAAAAGGACGTGAAGTTTATTTATCTTTTAACTAAATTGTCTCACAAATACGGGCATCGTGCTACATACATTTGCTTGCTAAAAACCACCCAATTATTTTAATTTCAATCATTGTCAAACTCGATAGTGTTCTATTTGATTATGCGTAATGCAGTAATCTTGATATGGAATGAAGACTGTGTAGTGTCACGTGCTTATCTTTTATTGCAAGTGCAGCGAGCAACGTCACAAGTTTACTCATAAAAAAGCGCTGAAGCAGAATGCAACGTCTGGCATAAGTCGAAATACCTCCCAACTATAAAACATACATTTCCAAATTCCTTTCCATGATGATTTCGATGGCCCTACAAATCCTGTTGAAAAATTGAATTTCAACTGTGAAACAAGCATTTTCTATTATATTTTTATAATTGATTTTGTCTAGTGTTTAAATCCATCTTAATTTTTCATGGCGTTTTATATCATCTTTTGATTGGACCCTTTTTTCACGACAACAACTGAACAGCACAATCGGAAATGAAGAGAAAGCCTACTGTGAGAATCGAACTTGAGCCCTTAAAGCTAGTGAGGATTTAGAATACGCTTGGCTTTAGCCATTTGTCCTTAGGGAACCATAGTTGACAGAATCTGATTTTACATCTTTAAACTGACCCCTTACAATCGATATAAGAATAATTTAGAATCGCTCTATTAAAGTTACCAGGTCTCAAAATAAGGAATTATTTCAAAGGTGTAAAATCAGCTTCTGACAACTATGGAGTCCCGTGGCAAAGTGTTTGGAGAAAGCCTCCGATATACAGCGCTCCCTTTGATGAGAGGTTTTGAGTTCGATTCCCTTCCTTGCTCACTCATTCTTTCCGTATCGTTCAATAGTTGTAGAATGACTGTCTGAATCAAATTTGTGATAAAAAGTAATTAAGGTAAAAACTAGTCAAAACCAATAAAAGAAATATTGCGTTATAATGCATCTTCCTGTAATAAGAATTAATTAAAGATCGTTTTATAAAAATTACTTAACTCTCAAAGTATTTTCTGGTTCTACTTCATTGCAATTCCTGATGGTCTGATTCCTCAGAAACTCATTAAAGACCTAAAATTTCAACAAACAAGCATGCATTTCCCAAATCCAGTTTAGACTTTTAATTTCGGAGTTAAAACAGGGCCAATACAAAGTCAACATATTGGCAAAAATCAGCCTGTAACATTGCGGTACGGACGGGAGCGACTTAAAAATAGTAACGTTTCCACTTTTATGTAAACAAAGCTGTTAGCAACAAATTGAGGAAAGGGAAATCAAATATTTGAATTTCCTTTTGAAGAAAGAAAGAAAAAAAATAACCTGCATCCAATCCACCACAAAATCGATAAGACTCTCAATATTGAGTCTAGCTTTAGGCAATGCGAACCAGTCATCGGATTCCGAAGACAAAAACATATAAAACGTTCAGCGTTGCAAAGCTTAATTAAAACTGAATTTTAGTAAGAGGGATTAACTTGGTGAAGATCTCAACGGAAGAAAAAATGTCGCAGAAAGATGTTCAGCTTGTTCAGGTTAAGTCCGACTTGTATCCTGCGCATTTGCCCGAAAGTAAAACGATAGATAAAAACAAATAAGTGAAGACAAGAAGCTGAATCCCCAGTGAACTGAGGAGGGGCTGGATTTATTGAGTCTGTGCAAAAGTTTCCAGCACTCGTTCTTGAGGACCGGAAAATGAATACATAGTTGAGAACTGTTTCTCGTTGGACACTTTAGCCCGGACTCGACAGATTAAAGCAGTCGGTAAGAAAAACGATAAATCGAAGAAGAAGAAAAAAATGGCGAGAGATATTCACGATGATTAGCTTAGTCTGATACAGGATCAAAAATATTGCGACAATGTTCGGAAAAGAAGGGTTTATCTACATTGAAAATCGACATCCATAACTCTGGCTTTTTCTGGATATTACCACCGGTCAATAGAGCTTTTTGCTGAGGACTTTCCTGACCTCTAAATGACGCTGAGTAGACTGAACGTAGAAAGCAGGAAAGTTGGTCACCACATGAAATTCATAAAAACAAATATCATGTACGATGGATAAATTGAAGACTGAGATATAAAATCCCAATACAAAACGTAGAACTGGAGAAAGTCGACCACTGCATCAATCTACCTAAGACAACGAATCTCTATGAAATCCCCAAAAGAAGAAGAAATCAAACAAAAAATCACTCTGGGTTGGTGAGCTTTCGGCAGAGTAAGCTCAACCTTCAACAACTAAGAAATCCTGCCAGTTTTAAAGAGAAGCATATCTAACCAATGCATCCTTGGGGTTGAAACATTGATCCTAACTAATAAAAAAAAACTGACACTTATACTTAGAATTATGCAACGTGTACAAGAGAGAATCATGGTTCAATATAACATGGGGAGATCACAAAACAACACATTATATTAGAGGAAAAACAGGAGTCAATGATATCATAGAAACCATAAGAAAACTCAAACGGCAATGGGCTGGTCATGTAGCAAGAACGTCAGACAACCGCTGGACATCATGATTCACAAGATGTATCCCCAGAGATCACATGCAAAACTGGGGCTTACGAAATATAAGATGGCGAGACGAACTAGGCAAGTTCAGAAAACAGTAGCTTTGTAATGGCACGATAGAAAGGTCAGGTGAATCTTGGGGAAGGAACTTGTTGAAGGACGGACTCTACAACGCTGCTGCTGATGATGATCAATTCCCGTCACGGGCACCCAAGAATGGCATGAGTCACCAGAGGTCAGGGCAGGGGGTGGAGGAGAATAGGGTATAGGAGAGAGGGGAAAGGGGTGCATAACTGTCTCTGTTAAGACTCGTTGTGAAAGAAACGCTGAACGCTATTTTCTCCCCCCCCCTTTTTGGATTAGGAGAGGTGGTTACAGACAAATATTCTATGATTGGCACCCAAACTACAGTGAAGCATATAGTTATATATGGGGTGCATGAAATAAAAAAAAAAAAACAAACAAAAAAACACCCAATGAGGAAATTTTAAAAACTTGATGTAGTCTGGCATAATGACACATGAATGGTGTACTTCCTAGGGATCGAACTCACAACACTTGGGGGTTGGCCTGAGAGGCAGATACAGACCAAGGTTCAACGATTTGCTCCCAAACTGCAATTACTTGTATGATTATATACAAGGACGGATCAGTAAATCTGTAGCATGACATGGTTTTATACTGAATTTTCATACAGTATTTTAATCGAGTATTGTTCAATCTGCGTGGTTAATATTCACCACTTTATTTACAAGGAACGACATTATGTTGAGAAATAAATATTTCTTGTGTAAAATGAACGTAAACTTGAAAAAAAAATATCATTCTTGGAGTAAATATCCGTCTTCTCTAGAGATTACGTTAGATACAGATATCTGCTGTTTATAGAACATTACTTTCACGCTACTTATTCGCGAGAGCGAAGAAAGACAAAAAGCGAAAATAGCGTTCAGAATTTGTATTGCAGCGATACGTCATACATCGATTTACCCTCCTCTCCTATCTTCTACTCACCAATATCCTGTACCTCGCGACAACTCAACTTCCGATAACTCCCCCATTTTTCTTTCGGTGTGTGTAGAGGGGGGGGGTTCTTAGAACGCTCAAATCTTTTTCACATTAAATCAATGGCAATTGCTTCTTTACTTTACGTTATTTCGGCGTTAGAATTTTTTTTTTATTATAGGAAAGCTCTACTTCGGGAGAGCGAAGGAAATATGTGCATAATTCAGTGCATACCAGTGAATGCAATCAGGGAGATGTTCACAGGTGTTGTATGTACTGGCCGGAAGGAGTAGATATTGAAGAAACCTCTTAGGAAGAAAAAAAAGAACTTCGTTTCTCTTGATAAAAAATAAAGTAAAGAAAAAATCAGGGAAAGTCTATTTTCTTTTTGGTGCCAAAATGCCGATGACAACGCGGTTATCATTCTTCGGCAGGTGTTTGCTGGAGAACTATGCACGGGATAGAGGTTGTCAAAAGAAAGGAATTAAAAGGTATTGGCATATTACTTCATTGATCATCCACGGGCACTCTCGGTTTTTGGAGTTATGATATTACTTGCTTTCAGTGTTCTGTATATTTTTGGATTATTTGTTCCATCTTTGTTGTTTTTTAACACAACGTTTCACAACTTTCTGAAGTACTGAGATGATGTTATGTCGTTATTCCACACACTTTTTCGACCAGTCTCTTCATTCATATTCTTAACCATTTTCTGAGATTCTGAGATTAATCATCGTCATTATTTCGTATATTTCTTTCGACTATAGCCTCCATCTATGTTTTAACTCAATATTTCTTGTTTTTAAAATTAAATTTTTTTATTACACCAAATATTTTTCTTGACTAATGTCTTCATTTATATTTTTAACAAAATTTTCCTGTTTGCTAAGGATCAGAAATTAAGTATTTCTATTATTGGATATATTTTCTCGACTACTGCTTTCATCTATGTTTTAACAAAATGTTTTTCTAACCTGTTTTCTGTGATTCCAAGATTAGGTATTTTCATTATCACATATATTGTTTTTGGCAATTGTCTTTATTTAAAAAAACAACAACAAAAAACCCTCAGAAAAACAACTCCGTTTGTCTTGATAGAAACCAAAGTAAAAAAAAATAGGGAAAATATTTTAGCTTTTTCGTGCCAAGATGCCGAAGCTAACTCTGCTATTATTCCTTTAGCAGGTGTTTACTGGAGAATTGTAAACGGGATAAAGGTGGTCAGAAAAAAAAAAATTAAAAGGCATTGGCATCTTTCTCCATTGATCGTCTACCGGTGATTTCGATTTTTGGAGTTCTGAGATTAGGTGCTTTCGGCATTCCGTATATTTTTGGACTTGAATATTTTCAACACAGCGTTTTTTTCTATTTTCTGAAGTACTGATATGATGTCTAGTCATTATTCCATATATCTTTTCGGCTATTGTCTTCATCTATGTTTTGGGCGCTATGTTTTCCTAAATGCTTCCCTGGAGCTCTGAGATCGTGTGCTTTCATCATTCCATATTTTTAGCATTAAACATTTACGTATTTCTCATGGGTACTTGGGGTCAGTATTCAAATCCATGTAAAAGCCAGGATAACAAACACTGATTTTCTGGGCACGCAGACTCTTCTTTTTTCAGAGATTAGCTCAACACTATGTTCCTTCCTCGCATTTCACCCTTCCTGTCTGTTCGACAAAATAACCTACATTGTTTGAATGTCGAGAAGAAAGTTAAATGGAAGAAATATGGAAAATAAAAAAAAAATAAAGAAAAACTTGCTAAAAAAGCGTTGTCAGAACAGAAAATTCCGAGAGAATGTGTGATCAGAACGAACAGATTCTCGGAGGAGGTCACAAAAATTCCAATTTCCTTTTCCTCCTTCTGGTCCCGAGTTGGCTCCACATGACGTCATGGTATTACCCTTCCTTTCGCCCCTTGCTCAATATACTATCTGACTAATTTCGATGCTAAAGTCAACTCTCTAGGAGTTTGACAAAAGAATAAGATACCAGAAAGATAAATTAAAACGAAAAAATGTTTTAAAAAATTAAAATTGAAAAAAAAAGGACAGAAAAACTAAATAAAAATTTAAAATAGATACAAAAACAGAAAAGATAGTTTCATCTTATTTAAGAAATGAAAAGTAGAAAAAGAAAAAATAATTACAAATCAAATTCCAACACTGGATGAAACTTTCAAAAGATTGATTTAACACAATCTTCACATTTAACTTTGTACTTTTCTACGCTAAGTTTAGGAAGTATGAACAATTGGTAGTTAGGACGGCGGAATAATGATTCGTTCTCCCCTTTTTAATTATCAAATCATTTAGTCTTCTATTTTTAAACAATACAGAGATCCACCATGGATTTTCCACGACTTCTGTTTGTACATCATTAAATTTTGCTAAAGCTTTATGTGATATAATAATGTCAACATGAAGATGTCGAATGTGGATGTATTGAGTGGTCTTGACTTTTTGTTCGTCGAGTGGAAGTTATGCATCAGATTTCGGTCGCCATTAAAATGACTTGTCAGTTTACGGAAAAATTTATCATTCTGCTGTCCACTTAGTTTACTTAATGTCCGCTTGGTGGCGTGCCTGTCTAATCGAATTGATTGCCTGTCGACAGCCTCTTGAGATTGTCGCTATTTACGCGCCAAATATTTTTCACTTTCTTCTAGTTGAGCAATTTTTCAGCGATCTTAGTGGCCGCGTGGTAGGGTGTTGGCCTTCAGTCTGGTAGGCCATGGTTCAATCTACTGCCGAACTCATAACAAAGATCAATAGCACTCAATGTCGCTTGGCTAAGCACTCAAGTATAAAAGGCTAAAATTGAGTTCCCTCTCTCTGAGTCTAGGGCGTTACGGCCAAAATCATGTTGGATACAATGGTAAGTAAAGACAAGCCTGGCCAGTACCTGTATGAGTAACCACTCGGGAATACCAGATCCTGAAAGCTGGAAGATGTACGCGATCAATATTTCATTCTCATCATTTTATGATCGTTTAAAGGTGGTTTGGAGCACGGAAAATGAACTCGGCCAGCCAAGTTCGAACTCTGGCTGAGACAGTCAATACCCACGAGAAAAGCATACATCCTTTTGAGCTATGGGTGGAATAGTACAGGGTGAAGGCATGATACCACCTCAGTCTCTCACGCATCGCAAATGGTTCGAGTGAGTAGTAATTGAATACCTGAAGTCCAAGCACGGACGGCTGGAGTTGGCCAAACTCTTACTTTGACTTCGTGAGCTAGATTTCAAACTCTGCATAGAACAGACTGGATCCTCTCTGTACAAATGCCCTTCGGAAAGGCAAGGCTCTATCTCCGCGCCATCCAGATATTGGCAAACAGCAGTACAGATTGGTTGACACACCAGTCTGGGAAACGGTCAACTGAGTATAAACCAGGAAATTCCCTTGTCCAGCGGCAACGGAAAAAAGTGCGGAACGTTTTCCCAAAAGGTATGGTTAACAGAGTTCTGGTGACATTTCGACTGTCCTAACAAGGTATGAGTAGATTATAATGAGTGCTCGTGGGGGGTAACCCCTGTGATGGTACAAGCAGATGGACAACTGTTGAACAACCGTAGCCATCAAAGATGGCGAAGTTTTCCTTGTATTTCTATATATGCTTGTGTTTCTTTATGTGCTTGCGTATTTCTTTGCTCCTGGCCGCAGCCCTTTGTTTACAAGCCTGAAAATAGGTGTGAGTGCCCATTCTGAAAATGTTTTATTGATAATATCTAGATTCCCCATGATGTAGATATTTCTAGGAGTTCTTTTTTTGTTTGTTTAAAACTTATTTTAGATGTTTTCCTGTGGAAAACGCTGGGGATAAAATTTATTCTGTTTTTCAAATTATTTTACATGCTTTTAAATTTTAACGCTACGGTTGTTCAATTATTGGCTGTGATAGCAAGTTTTTTTTTCTCCTTGATCGTCGACGTAAACAATCTTTTCTGTAATGAAACAGAGATGCAATGTTTGACAGATAACAATTAAGGTTTATTTCCCCGGAGATATTCAGTCAATATAGTGGAGGAAATTTTCTTCTTCTTTATTTATCTATTTTTTTAGCGAAAACAATTACGAACGAATTAGTGTACGTTAGGGCATCAATAAGTCCGTCGCCTAATGATCAGAAAGCATTTATTTTACACGATAAAATATGTATTTTTCGAAATAATCTCATTCGTTGTTTATGCACTTAACCCGCGCTCCTTCAATGACCACTTAGATTCAAACTCAAAATAACATCTGAAATTATATATTGGCCATTAAAAAAGAACACAAAATAAAAGAGAAAATCGAAGAAAGAAAAAAGAAAGGAAGGAAGAATGAGACAAAGAAAGAATGGGAAAAAGACTAAAAGAAAGAGAGAAAGGAAGGAAGAATGAAAGAAAGTAAGAAAGAAAGAATGAAAGGAAGTAAGGCACAAAAATAAGAAAGGAAGGAAGATTGGAAGAAAGGAAGAGAAAAAGAGTGAAAGAAAGGAAGAAAGACAGAAAGGAAGAAAGAAAATGAAAGAGAAAAATTATCAAAGAGAAAAGGTAAAAAACAAAGGAGTTGATAAAAAGAAAAAATCATTAGAAGGCACGAATAATTAAAAAAAAAGAAAGAAAGAAAGAAAAGAATGAAAAGAAATGATCATCAAAAGGAAGAAAAAGAGAAAACGATTGTGTAGTTCACTCGCCATTTGAATTAAAAAGTATATATATATATATATATATATATATATATATATATATATATATATATATATATATATATATATATATATATATATATATATACACACACACACACTTGTATTTTGCATCTGCATACCGTTTGCACTTGCTCCCCGTTCTCCCCTCGCGTCTGTCTGTCTGGAGAAACAATATATCAAACTTCACCATCAGATTATGACTGTATTTTGCCAGGGGATGTTAGACAATCAAGTCGAACAGATTTCCCCGAAATTCAATAAGGTTGACAACAACAAATTTATTTATTACAGACGTGGGTGTCTCATCCAGTCTTTGTATCTCTCCCAGACGCAACTAAATAATTATTGTAAAGTAAGGAACGTTTGTTTGTGGAAGTTCAGAGTAGCGTAATGGTTATCGGTATTCATCTACCCCCCCCCCCTCCGAGGGTTGACTGTGACACAAGGTCGAGTTCAGCGTGGAGACCGTCATGTATATGTGTGAGTGTTACCAGAAATAGTTAAGTTCACACTCATCTTTTTGAAGCGCCTCAGGAATTAGGCAATGAACCTGGCTCTATCCTTCTAAGTGCAATGGGGAGGTACAGCCTTAGTGACGGTTCTACAGAATTACACACATCTATTTTTTCGGGATGGGGTCAACCAACACCGTACCGGTAACTGGTAACGGCAAGGAGTCGATTTCGGGTTTTAGTCAAGGTTGTCTACGTTCTTTTCATAGAAATGCCCATTGGGAGAGGCATAAATCCAATTCTCCCTCAAACTATGGGAAAATAGTATTACAATTGGTACATTTCAGCCCTATAAGGTTATCAGTATATGTGAAAGTTGTTGCGACAAGTAGCCATAGTTGGTTACAAGCCCAGGGAAACGAGTAGGGTTGGACATGAATCTAGCATCTTCACCTTCTAATAAGTTTCTATTAAAACTACAGTTATGCAGTTGCAGTCAAATGCTACGCAAGGAATCTACAGAAATAAACACGACTTTCGGTAACTAATAATGCACGGAAAACGATTTGAAAAGCAGACCATCTTAAAAGGCATTTTCAAAAGGACTCTCGTTTTTACTGATATTCACTCAAAAGCGTATCTCATTTACACATCTAACGGCCATCTATAAATCGACTTTCATCATCATCATTTTCAATACTTATCCGTCGTACTTTTGCTTCTGATTTAATAATGGATAAAAGCTTCCAGATTCTGGCAATTTTGAGCCATTGTTCCAAACTGGGCCTAGATGCTACTGAAGCTTTTTGGAAATGGGAAGAAATTAAACACCAACTCATTGTACTGTCGAAATCCGGCTCAAACGTATTAAGGGTAGTTTCTGACCCTTGAAATAAGGAACCAGAAGTGGATGACCATTAGTACGATGGTTCAAAACATTAAAAACCTGACCCTCGTCACCTAGAAACTTTCATAAGAGTTAAGACTATCGAAGGATACTGTGTATGCAGCAATAAAGTAGCTTAAAAAGCAGACAGAGGCCCTTGCAAGGTTTCCCATGATTGAAGAAACAAAAATACTCTTGATACACACGATACTTTACTGAATTTTCGTCCAAGCGTTAGGTTCAGAGGACAGCCGTATGAAAAGTGAAACTCAGTCGTAAAGCACTGGACTTTGAGTGACCTGATCTACGGTCTCGTGTTTTATGAATTCATTTTCTTTTTTACTCGGACTTTTTCAGAGTCAGACAGGTACAAAATTCTTTATCTTTTGTCCATTTTATCCTTTTAGAATCCATGATACCACCAGTGCACTTACTTGATCCAAGAAGATCTTATACAAAACAGAGAGGAAGTGAATATTTTACCTCTCCCAACGGAGTTGAAGGGATACACGTATTCACTCATGTTTTTTTTAAATCTATTTGTCCACTCAGTATCTCCAAAAGTTCTCAATTAATTACTATGGAAATTTGCGGAAGCGTGGGACCATGAGCTATGGAAAAACGTATCGCATTTTAGGACGGATCTAGAATTTTAATCCCAATTGAGTGACAGAGTTTAATCTTTCATACACTTATACGTATACATTCAAGCCTGGCTGCACACTATCCCCAAAAGTTCTGAACGAAATTTCATATGATTTTATGGAAGGCTAGAACTTGGGATGAATCAAGAATTAATTAAACTCTTGGATAAATCAAAAAATTAGTTTTCGCCTGGAAGATTATTCTTTCATATACGAAGATGAAGAAGACATTAGTCCGAAAATGGAAAACATAGTTAGACATTGTAACTACATATGAACTGATTTTCATTCTGTTATTAGTTTGGCTATGGTATTGGTATAAGAATTTCCGGGTGATTTTTTGTTCCAGGTGTTCTTTGTGAAGGTTGGAAACAGTGAGAGTCAAAATTTGGTGTTTCGATGCTTTTGAGGTGAATTATTTTCATCATTCAATCATTTGGTGGTTTATTTTCTTCTATTTATTGAATTTTCGTCTGCTTCTTTCGAAGGTAAGAATTTGCAGTCAGACATGACGCAGGTTTCCTTGAAATTGAATGAGGCAGACGACAATGAATTGCTGTCTGAATTGCTATTATTTAATGATTCTTCCAACCTACATATTCTTCTCTGTTGTTATTATCACATCATTTCGATTGATGTATCGTCAAGTACATCAGTTTATATCTATCTATATATCTACCTATCTATTTATCTATCTATCTATTTATCTTGGTTCAAATCTATCTACTAGCAGATGTATCCGGCCTTGCTCAAGTTTCTAAATATCTAAAATAGATACTTTTAGCTGCTTTCACTACAGTTTGTATCAATTGCTTCAAGGAGGGGCTAACAACTTTCAATTGGTCAAGGAAAAAAAACACAGTTATATAAACATATACAAACAAAAATCAAATCTGGAATTTTATTTTTACAATTGATTAAAATTCGTGTGAAAATCTTTTTTTTTTAAAAACAATGTCCTAATTTACATAATTTCTGCATGCAGGTTCTTTTGAATCTGGGACTTTTTTTCAATGGCAAATGCATCCTTTATTTACATCCATGTCTTAGCCAAGGGCATTAGTGAAAAGTCAACCGAAATCTGAACTCGGCTTACCGATTCCATTTCCTTCGCTGCAGACTGTGTATCCACCTCCACAGATATATATATATATATATATTTTAGAAATAAGTAAATGTTTACTTGCAATACCTGGAGGCTTCCAATTAAGGTGCTCCCTGTTTATGCGAGGTCGTTTTTGCTTTCTGGCCGGAAATAGCAGTTTTGAAGCAACATTGACTTTTGTTACCTCTACAGTCCTCAGAGGTTAGCACCATCGACTTAATGGTCTTCTTCGTATCAAAATACCCTATTAAACTGATTTTTCATCCCGAGGATCCAACGGTTTGGCCGACCATAACATGCATGCAACCTGGCAAACAATCACCCGCGTTATATCTATCTATCTAGCTATTTATCTTATGCAAGACATCCATTAAGTTTCGTACATGTGGAGTGTCAGTTTTCCAAGTATCGCACATTTTTCAGCATCAAAAATAGCCTTCCACCCATACTACCATCATTGCTGGGTATTGATTTCTCAAGCGAGACATCAAGCGGTAATACCCAGTTATATACGTAATAGATAGACGCTAAGCACTCGTTTCTGTACATTACATTAATTGATTTTCTCAATTGTTACCGTCTTCGGAACTACAGCCAAAGTAAACATCATTTATAGAAAATACAACTTTTCCAAATCCTTAGAAATGACCGAAGACGATGTTGGCTTTGAAAATATTGAATGCCCACTTAACTTATTTCGGTTTGTGTTGATCTCCAAATTGCTAAAACGTCTCGAACGGCTTCTGCAACCTATTTTCCAAGAATATTCTTCGAAAACGAAAAAAAAAAAAAAAGACAGTTTCTTACGTCTGCACTCTCGTCTTAAAGACGCCAGAGATGCTGTCTGCTACTATTCCAAGTTATACCAATTCTAACAAAAGAATTTGAATGCCAAATGTTAATTTGTGGAGTTGTTCAGGTACTTAGTACGGCTTATTCTAAAGTCGGGAAAGATGAAAAAAAAAAAGGAACCGAATCAGGTAAGTCACTCAAAAGGAACTGCCACATGACTAACACCTTTTGGCAGCATGCTGCGTTATGGAGTGATCAATTAGATATTGAAAATAGGGAGGATGATAAAATTACTTCTCTTGCTTTTTTCTTGGCAGTGATCAGTATAAAGTTCTGGGTTTTCAAAAAACAAGCGTAAGTGTTTAAATTTTCAGCTCCCTAGCTCTATTTTGTTCTGCCTGTATACGCAACATATATGCATGAATAGAAAATGTGACAGCCAGCTAGACAGAGAGCCAAACAAACTAACTTAAAAACTGAAAAAAACCTGTGCTGTTGATGGTTTCAGATTTTCGTGCTGATTTTATTTACAATGTCTGTCCAGAAAGTATCCAGTCATTTGATAATTATGGAAAAATATCCCACCGAAGGAAACGGTGCCGTGGTCCTCTTCAAAGTACTTTGAGTAAATGTATATAAGATTTTGCTCAAAGGAAACAATCAGGAGATTGTAATCGATCAATTTGGCTTCTTCGACCGGATTGTCAATATTTCAGTCTATTGATAGTTGTTGCTCACTAGTTTTAAATATAGAAGGTCCGTCCGAAAAGTATCCAGACATTTGATAATAACAATCAAAATAGCCTACCTAAGGCAATGGCACCTCATTTCCCTTTCAAGATTCTCCACTTGGGACCTTTCAAACTTATCTTAACTCCCCCCTTCTTCAAAAGAGTCTGTAAAGCCCTCTTTTGGGATCAGCATCAGCTGCCTTATAGCTTTCTTCTCATTCTTGACGACGGTGTATCTGTTTTGGAAAAGCCAGAAGCCGTAGGGAGCTGAATCTGGAAGGTAGGGGAAGAGCTGACTAATGTAGTAATGCGAGGTTTTGCCAAAACAAACTCCGCATGAGATGGTAAGATCATACTTGATCACTCAATGTGGATGCAACAGTCAAATGATATAGAAGATCATGTAATGGTAGCAGTCCCACCGGAAAGTGTCAATCCATGCAGGTGCAATAAGGTCCCCTCACATTTGTTGCCAACTTCCATCAAGCCCACGCAACTGGTTAAGGCCAAGTTTGACACAAGACTACAGAAGTCGATCAATTAGTGTTAATCGAGCTCACTATAGTAGCAATGCTTTACGAGGCACTGTTAGTGATTATCATTTCATAAAGATATGGCCCTGAATTGTCACTTAGTTACCTTCGCTTGATACAGCACAGAGGGCGTCAAAATGGTCGATAATGACCTCTGGGTGTTGATGGGAATATTCAAGAGGTCAATGTATGACTGGTAGTCAAAATGAGGTCTATAAATATCGGGGGGATGCTATTGAACCTTTTGGGTCAAAAGTTGACGTATGAGAAATGACAGCCACAACATGCTGAGACACATTTCTGATTAATACATAAATCGTTTTTAATGTTTATTTATCGAATCAGCCCCACAAACAGACCAACCGACCAACCAGCAATATTTCTTGTCTGTGTCAATGTGTCTATTTACGTATATGTTTCAAGGCTCCCATGATCATGTTTAGATGGTTACAACCTTGAGTGGTTGCATTAGTACACCCCTACACTATTTCAAAACGAATTTTTTTACAAAATAGTGCTTTTTTTGGTCTTCAGATTCCCAGAGGTAACTCCATGGAAGGTAAAACAAGCCATCAAACAAACAAAAAGGAACAGTCACTGGGCAAGATAATATCACTATCGACCTACTAGCTAGTAAAGTCATCACCAGGAAATAAGCCATCCTATTTAACATATGTCAAAGGCACAATGAAGTCCCAGGAGGGGATTGGGTCGCTGCAATCATAATGCTAAACCATAAGAAAGAGAACCCTCAGAAGATTAGGAAATTAAGCGAAGAATCACCCAAGGATGGCAAGCCTTTGGCAGAGCAAGCTCAACCTTCAAAAACAAGAAGATCCCATTAATCTTAAAAAGAAGCGTGTATAACCAATGCATCCTCCCGATAGTCACTTATAGAGCTGAAACATCGAGCCTAATCAAGAGACAGATCCACAAATTGAGAACCAGGCAACGTGCACATGGAAGAATTATGCTGGGCTTTACAGAGAGCGACTTGGGAAAAGACCAGAGTCAGGGACATCATAGAATCCATTAAAAATCTCGAATGGCGGACGTTTGGCCATGTTGCAAGAATGGCGGACAACCAATGGACATCACGACTCACGACATGTGCAACCAAGGCCGGCAGAATATTAGATGGAGAGACGAGCTAGGCAAATTCAGGAAGTACTGGCTCTGCGACGCCCATGATACAGAAGTGTGACGAATCCTGGGGAATGTCTATATCCAACGACGGACGTTAAAAGACTGATGATGATGATGATGATGATGATGATACACTGAAAAACAAGGCAGCAGAATATAAAATGCCACTCGTAGTAGCATTTGTCGACTTTAAGAAGGTTTTCGACTCAGTGGAAATCCTCAAGACCATCGCTGCTATTATACAACAAGACGTAAACTCGGTATATGTCACTTTCCTGCATCATGTATACCGACAAAGCAGTTTATTCAGGATACTACATAAAGACTCCCTCTCAACTCGGACAGGAAGTAAGACAAGGTGATACCAACTCGCCTAAATCTTCAAAGCTTGTTTCGAGATGATCTTTCGAAACCTAGGCTGGGAAAATAAAGAAATCAGAATTGTCGGCGAATACTTAAGTTACCTTAGATTTGCTGACGACATCTTCGTTTTTGCAGAAAACCTACACGGTCGCCAAATGATGCTAGACGAACTGAACAAAGAGACCAAAAAAGTTGGATTTCACATGAACTTCAGTAAAACAAATGTCATTAACAACAAACATATTGAGGACAAAGACACAGAAATCCAGATTGGAAACGCAAACCTGGAAAAAGATATCCAACTAGAACAACAAATCTGTAAGAAATCACAAAAAGCTGGGGAAATCGAGCAAATTATCACTCTACAATATAAAGATTTCGGTAAAGCAAGCTCAGCCTTTAGAAAGAAGAAAATCCCATTAGTTTTAATAAGAAAGGTTTATCACCAATACACCCTCTCGATAGTCACCTATAGAGCTGAAGTATGGAACCTAACAAAATATTGACTCCTAAAATGAGCCCCATGCAATGTGCACTTGGTAAATCATGCTTGGCATAAGATAGAGAGAGATCACAAAACAGCGCAGTATATTAGAGAATAACAAGGACCTGGGATTTGAGAGAATCTATAAGAAAACTCAAATGACAATTAGCTGGTCAAGTTGCAAGAAATTCCGACAACTGATGGTTACAACGTGGATCTCAAGACATCATATGCCAAACTGTGGCCGGCA
The DNA here is from genome assembly GCA_963457665.1 of Thysanoteuthis rhombus. Taxonomy (NCBI): domain Eukaryota; kingdom Metazoa; phylum Mollusca; class Cephalopoda; order Oegopsida; family Thysanoteuthidae; genus Thysanoteuthis; species Thysanoteuthis major. Next base: position 23,280,852 of record OY735235.1, read on the forward strand.
TGATTTACGATGGCATGACAAATCCTGGGGGAGGTTTATGTCCAAAGTCTGCTGCTGCTGATGGTCAGTTTGGACCAACTATGCCAGAATTTTGTGCTGATATTTTTAAAAGATAATTTTTGATAAAAGATCTATTTTTCTAGATGATTTCAGATTTGTTTCTAGATGAGTGGTTTTGGTTAACGCTCGGCCTACGATGATTCACTCATGTGAGGTGCGGATATTTCATATTCTGTTCAAGTTTCCAACAAATGTGATAGAATGACTTAATATAATCATTGTATCCTTTCATATATAATTATATACAATAGATTTGGTACGTTTTCAAAGGGTTTGGTATGTTTCAGATCGTGGTATTGGTATATCTAATAAATGTTTTTTTAGCAGTCCGGCCCGGATGTCGATCGGGGCATTAGTGTTGAGTGAACGTAAAACTTGAAGTCGGAGCTTGAACTCAGTCCGCCTCTTTCAGCCGATGTTGAGGCCACCCGAACCTCTCTGCAAAGTTATCATATTGCACAATATCGTAACTTTGTGTAGGACTCTATTGAGTTTAGCTTATTTTACCCCCAAATATGGGGACCCAGTGAAGGTTGTGCTCTCTACAATAGTAATGGTCTTCTACAATAGCTCACTAACTAAACGTACGTTTGTTTAAATCCTATTTTGAAGCTTTTTCATGTGAAATAGTTTATCATAGTTGGGAAGACTATGTCATCATTTTTTATATTATTCCAGCTTGTACGCTTCCTAGTTCTTTACGTTTCAACAAATTGAAGACCTGCGTGTGTGTTTTTCTTATTCTTGTTGGTGTTTCGGGAATAAAAACTATTGATAGAAAAAGAGCAAAACCTACGTAACCACGAATAGAAAATGAAAACTGTCCCATCGGCGCCATTTTGTCTCGTGACGAACGGCAATAAAGTTGGTTGCAGTTGTACAAGACGTACACACACGCAAGAACTTACTCTTGTTTCTTAGAGATAAAAAAAAACAAACTTGCAGACGACCATTTCAAAAAATGGCTGCGTTTAGCGTAGGCCAAAAAATTTAGCTATTCATCTTTACAAATCTGGAAGCGAGCCGATTGAAATAGAACGGGAGTGGTGTTGTGGGCCGATCGGATGATAAAAGGTCATAAAATAAGGGACACGAAAAGGCCGAAGAAAAAACTGGGCCATGATTTGCTTTCTTATTTTAGGATTCGTTTTGTTGTTTTTTGTTTGTTTTTTTGTCAGCCATAATATTCAAAAACATTTCTGCTTCCAGATATAGGCTGATGTCTAACTTCCTCGAGTGGTAACTTCTTTTTTTTATAGGTTTATGTTATCGATGCAAAAGGTAATTAAACATGGAGACATTCACACACACAATATCCAACATACACACACGCTCAGTAGTGAATACAAGTATATATATAAAATAACAGACTACATGTATGAAATGAGCTATATATTAAAACATAGCTGAAAGGGAAGTGGTCTTTGAACAACACTCCAGGGTACCAAGTTACTATAACTGTTACGTTTTCAAAATATCCAAAACGGTTACATGGTAAACAATAGATGATCCCAACAAGAGACATGTTATACATTGTACCAAAGTATATGGAAAACAAGAAAGAAACACCGCAGAAAATTATATTAGTAACATTAACAGGTATTTGGATAAAAGTAACTGGAGTGACACAAATAAAAAGAATTGGAAAAGTCTTTTTTTAATATTCAGGGTTTGAAGCTATAAAGCTTGATAGAATATATATATATTATTGGAGTAAAAAATCGTTCCGTTCGTAATTATTTTCATATCTGTTTATACTTACATATTGTGGATAAATACTGTTGGGTAGTTGAATGTAGACTTCTCTCTCTATTAATAATGTAACTCAACCGACAATCGATTTGTATACTCAGCATTCAGCCGAAAAGAAGTAGCAGGAAGTGACATTTGAGCTTCTCTTACACTTTTTAAAACAGACGACACATTCTTCTTTCAATATGACTATCAGTTGTCATGTCACGTTGCATTCACATAAATATCGCCCACGATCTGAAATATCTTTGGAGAAAACCAGAAGTTGTAGAGGACCAATTCTGAACGGTAGGAGGGCTAACAGATTTAGGTGATGCGATGTTTTGCCAAAAAACCTGCAAGAGACGTGAAAAATGAGCGGATGCAGTTATTGTTCATGCAACAGCCACTACCGACTGAATAACTCAACGAGAGATTCCCTGAGCATCAAGGTCCTCTCCAGTTGGATGTTTAGTTGCAACAAGATTGTGCAGTCGATTCTATAGATATCCAAAATTGTCGGACAATTCCTGGACAGACTTTATATATATATATATATATATATATATATATATATATATATATATATATATATATATATATATATATAGGCCTATATATGTACGTATTTGAAACTATTGAACAGCAACTATCAATAGCCTGGAATATTGACAAATTGATCGACCAAGGCGGCTAAATAGACAGAGATCAATGTCCTGGTTGTCTTCATTGATCAAAATCTGACTTACATATTTACATAGATCGGGACACACATACACATATGTTTCTAATTTCGTACCTATTATTCATGTGTAATATAAGACACATATATTAGTCTGCGTCCAAAATTAATTAATTTTATCAGGTGCCCGTTGTGTGAGTATTGATATTTACTTTGTTTGGCTCGGGATGGAATGGGGTAAGGTAGACTGTGTTGTACCAATCTTCTAACCACTCCTTTGTGAACTAGAATCCACATTTACGTTACTTACACATCTGTGCACTGGCGTGTATTGCACCATAGGCATTCGTTGGATTGGGGCAAACAGGGTCTTTTTGACAAACGCAGGGAATTTTGAGAAATCTAACCGTATTGTCAATAAACGACAGTCATGTAGTGTGATTGTTTCATGTAACTTAACGTTTCCATGTGAAAAAAGAGTGTAATATTTACTGTTAAAGGTCACTCCATCGTGTCACCTTGGAGTCAGATCAAGTGCCTCCACCAACAATCAAGTACATCCTTTGGATCATGCTTACTTACACTACAAATGTCGGGGTGCCTATTGTATCATACGGTTGCCTCTAAGATATATTCCAAGTATACTTTTTTGCCCCGCCCAGGAATATGTGAATATTTTGACCCAATAAAAACCGTCACACGACCAATCTATTTTGGCAGCATGAAAAAATTGAAATTGAGGAGATCGATAAATGAGACAATATTCTCATTTTTTGTTTGGAAGTGATCACTAGAAGAAGTCTGAATCTAAAAAAACAAAACAAGTGTCAATGGGGATTAATACAGTATAAAATTTAATTGAACCTTGAACCTTACATTGATAAACTTATTTGATGAGATGGGTGAGAAAAAATGGTTTTTCAAGGCATAATAAGAGACCACAAGACAAGACAGTACATCTGAGAAAAGACGATAGTCAGGGACATCATAGAATCCATTAAAAATCTCAAATGGTGGTGGACTGGCCATATTGCAAGCATGGCAGACAATCGATGGACATCCCGACTCACGACATGGATCCTCCGAGATCACATGCGCAACCGAGGCTGGTAGAATATTAGATGGAGAGACGAGCTAGACAAGTTCAGAAAGTACTGGCTCCGCAACGTCCATAATAGAGATGTGTGGCGAATCCTGGGGAAGGTCTATGTCCAACGACGGACGTTAAAAGACTGATGATGATAATGATGATGATGATGACGATGATGATGATGATGATGATGATGATAAGGGGCAAATGTTAAAATATACATCACTCCATTAGTGCACTCTCTATGCGTGGTACATGCATACATAACGTACCAGACACAAAGACAGACTAGCTAAAACAGAAGAAACTTATATTGACAATGTTAGTGACAGTTTTAGTTGACAGTTTCTAATATCATCATTTTGATTACATACGCTTAAAACCTTACTTTTCTCAGAGTTTTCAAAATGGCGTTCATTTTCTATGTTGTCAGACGCGATCGTCTCTAAATTAATATTAGGTAAATCAACGAATGATATCATTTTGATAACATCTGTTGGAAACCTTTTTTTTTCAAAGAAAGCTTTCAAAATAACGTCCGTTTTCTTTAATTTTCAGACACCAAATATCTACTTTATCTCAAAACATCAAACAGAAGTTGCTATCTCTACTTACGTCTTTCCTAAATGCCATGATTTTATTCGTTTGATTGGGACACCATAAGATATCCACCATATTTTTAAGCAAAGACAAACTAATTGCCGTCTGCTATTCAGTAAAGAAAAAAAACGACGACAAAAAAACGCGATGAGCTAAAACTCTCATCGCTGCGTATGCCAATTGATTACCAATACGCATATGTGTATTTGGGTGAATTTGCCTGAAAGGAATACAAAATATGTTGGAAGATATGTAAAGCAATAACTGCAACAGAGGTAGGTATGTGTAACCAGGACAATAAAAAGATATCGATTGATAACTGGGTTAAGCTTTAATAGATCAATAAATCGATAAATAATACACTATAGGAAAAATAAGAAAATATATGTATATGAACTGAAAAAAAAATGGATTGATTCGACCTTCTCTCTAATATCGGTCTTATTTATTTGGATCGGTCTCTTTCAGAACATATATGTAAATGATATATATATATATATATATATATATATATATATATGTATATATATATATATATGTGTGTGTGTGTGTGTGTGTGTGTGTGTGTGTGTGCTGAATTTATTGCACAAGCTGTGTATATTAATCCGAAAAATCTTTATTCTAACAGTACTCAAAACTGAGAGTAAAGACATTGTAAATTTTGCAAGGCAAAAATTATGTATTTAATATATATATATATATATATATATATATATATATATATATATATATATATATCGGTAGATAGATAGATAGATAGAGAGAGAGAGAGAGAGAGAAAGGGGGAGAAACGGAGATGGATAGATAGATAAGTATTTGGTGAATTCAATCGACAATATGGCAATTTAGTAACACTAAAGTTTCGAAACTGGATTTAATTTATCCCTGTTACATGTTTCAAGCAACCGTTTGCTCTCGTTGGCAAACACCAAATTAGAAAAATGACAAAACTCGGCAACTAACAAGGCGTTGAGATGATTTGAGATTATCGCTTTTTAAAAATTTCTTATTTTCATTGGCAAAACATGTAACGGGGATTAATTTAATCCTGTTTCCAAACTTTCGTGTTGCCAAATTGTCTGTTAAATTCACTATTACGGTGGATAAATCTCATCCCCTCCCTTAGCACACACACACACACACCCACCCACATATATATATATATATATATATATATATATATACATATATATATATATATATGGAAATTGAATGGCTCAGCAGAATATAAAATTTAACCCATAAACCTACTCCCCGTTCCTCAATCCCTCCGGTGCCATGTTTGTTAAGATGAATGATATATATATATATATATATATATATATATATATATATATATATATATATATATATATGACGCCAGTTGTTTGAGATTGGGTGATATAGAATGACAAAGAATAACAGAAAGAAGAAAACTTTTGACTGTTCAGAAAGCTTGATCTCTTCGGAGAGGATATAAAAAATGATCTTCAATTTATATCGAGAACAAACAATCTGTTTACAAATCGTGAATGAGTTGAGCAAGTAAACCAAAATAGGAAATGGAGTGCAACAGGAATGTTTTTTTCTCACTTGATTTATTAAATTTGCATAGCGCTGTGATTTAAGAGAATTATAGGACCAACCAAGATTTATCGTCTGTGGACATTTCATTAACGATATGAGTTATGCAGACGACACTATGTTGATGGCCGATTCTGAAGGGAAATCGAAAGAACTTTTAAAACAAGGTAGAAAATGAGAGAGAAAGAAATTAATTTTTAAGACGATGGAATTTTTTCGTTTTCCATGTCGACAATACGTGTATCTTAAAGATAATTGATCATAAATTAATCACTAATAACCCGTCTTGTTCACAATTGCACGATGCAGAACGGTAGAAGAACGTTATTTTCGGAGCTTGATTGTCTCCAAAATCATCCCGAAAAAAACAAAATGCATAGGTGACATATATAAATGGAAATTGTTCACATTGTCATAATACTTTGATCTTGTCGGATACTATATGCAAAATAATAAACAAAAAAACATCGTGTAGTTTTGAGTAACCCATAGTGTGAGTAACAAAATAGGGGCATCAGAATCAAGTAGGTGCATAAATCCTACTATTTGGGTGATAGAGAGGACAAAGACACGATGATCTGAATCGAAAATGTAGGATAAAAGAAAGTAGACCACTATATCTACCTGGGGCAACGAATCTCCATGAAATCTCCCAAATCAGAAGAAATCAAGCTTACAATTATTCTAGGCTGGCAAGTTCTGGTAGAGTACGCATGACCTTCAAGAACAAGATAGATCCATTGGATTAACTATCTAATCTTTCTGATAATCAGCTAAGGAGATAGAACATGGATCCTAACCAAAAGATTAACCCTAAAAACGGAAAACCATGCAACGTGTTCAGAAGAGAATCCTGCCTATCATCACATGGAAGGATCACAAGACCACACAGTATATTAGAACTAAAACCAAGAGTCAAAGACATCATAGGAACCATTAGAAACCTCAACTGGCCATGGGCTGGCCATGTTGCAAGAATGTCGGACAACTGCTGGAAATCACGACTAACAACGTAGATCCCCATATGCGAAACTTTTATTGGCTGAAAATAAGATCGCATGATGAACTAAACAAGCTGAGAGAATACAGACTCAACGACACCCATGATAAAGTGTTCTGTCGGATTTTGGGTATGTCTATGTCCAACGTTGGTCTCTAAAAGACTGATGATGATGGGTAACAGTGACACAGAATTCCGAGGAAACATAGGAATAGCAAAAAAGAGTCACTCTATTATAGATATTTAGATAGCTTTGGGTTATTGTGAATCGCATTACCAGTTAGTTCACTGTGCACCCGGAAATCAATTTTTCCTTTCTGCCATATAAATTTCTTTACGTAATCTTCTCTTCCGGTTTAACTTTCATTGCCTAAATCTTGTCTTAACGTTTCCGTTCTGTTTTTACACCGGTTTGCTTTCAAAGCAACTGATAATTGTGATCCTGTAGGCATTAATTCTAGTTTCCTGGTCCCAGAGGCATTAACTCTAGTTAATCCGGTAACTTTGTTAATCCGACAAAACCCATCGAATAACAAAGGAGAAAACAATTATTTGTGTGATTATGGTGAACGGCTGCCGCGTAGCATACGAAATCGAAGTGACAAAACAACTAGGATTATCCTAAACCAGGCGTCGGCAAGTCTTTTTGGTGTCGGACCGGATGAGAAATGTTTTTCTATAACTTTTTGACCAGAACAAAAAAAGAAAATTCAATTGACAGCGCTTTCAGTGTTGAAATTTTAGCTATAGAGCATTGATTCCTTTGAGGCCGCTGCCGAAATTAGGTTTTCACTCCTTTTCTTTGATATTTGATTTCATCGTCCTCTAAGGTAAGGAAAACAAGGATTTTGTACACAACCTCACGTATTGAATGAAGTCAGAGGGCTGGATAAAGCAAGATCTTGAACTAGATTTGCCGACTTCTGGCGTCGACGAAAGATCGATGTATCACCATCATCAGCCTTTTAACGTCCGTAGTTGGGCATAAACCTTCCCCAGGACTTGCCAGACCTCTCTATCATGGGTGTCGCGGAGCTAATACTCTCTAAACTTATCTATTTTGTCACACCATCCTGTATTTTGTCGGTGATTTTTTCGCCTCACATGAAGAGACCACAAGACAGCACAGTACATCCGGGAAGAGACAAGAGTCAGGAACATCATAGAATCCATTAAAAATCAAAAATGGCAGTGGGTTGGCCATGTTGCAAGAATGGCAGACAATTGATGGACATCCCGACTCACGACATGGATCCCCTGAGATCACATGCGCAACCGAGACTGGCAGAATATTTGATGGAGACGAGCTAGACAAGTTCAGGGAATTGTGGCTAATCCAGGGGAAGGTCTATGTCCAACGACGGACGTTAAGAGACTGATGATGATGATGATGATGATGATGATGATGATGATGATGATTTTCGCCTGTGATCTGTAGGATCTCTGTAGTAAGTTGTGATGCTCAGCAGTTGTGTACCATTCTCGTTACATGACCAGCCCATTGCCATTTGAGTTCCATAATGGATTCTATGATATCTCCGACTCCTGTGTTTTCTTTTATATGCTGTGTTGTCTAGCATCCCATGTTTTGTCGAACATGGTTCCTAGTTTGAGGGTCTGTCTTTTGGTTTGGTTCCATGTTTCAGCTCCATATGCAATATCTCCCTCAACCAAGTATTGCCTTATCTAGCATCACTCTCTTCTTTATACTGCTGCTTAATGTATTTATTATTGCTTTTAATCTCTGATCGCAAATATGTCTTTGTGACGACACTGCTAGGCAGAGAGATCTCATCTCTCCGTTGGCCATGAAGTCAGGAAAATTATTCATTATGGGTAGCTACGGCAAGCAAGCAGCCAGTAAATATTCATAAGTTGGCGAGAATAGGAAAAAAAGAAATACTGTAACATATACGAAAGACTAAAAGAATACCATCACCCCTGACACACACACACACACACACGCACAAATATAAGCTACAAAAAACTAATCAAATCTGAGAACGAATGAAAATATGTCGCCGGATGTAGATATACGATATAGCGAAACTGAAATAAATTGAACGGGATTGTGAAATGAAATTGTAGGAATGATAATCATGTCGTCAAAACGATGGGAATACAATAAGATAGATTGGAAAATAAGAAGAAGATTATACGAATGAAATGAAGAAGAAATCGATGAAAGAGAAGGGGAACGAATGGGTAATGAAAGAGAAAACATGAAATTCAAGGATGGCAAACGAATTTAAGAATTCGAAGAACTTGATAAGGATTTGAATAAAAAATCATGGAAATGAGAAAAGAAATTGAATTGATTAAAAAGAATCGATATAGATATTTTGAAAAAAATCAGAGAATATTTTAAAGAAGAATTCTAAGCATAATTTTACGAAGACAAAAAAGAATTTTAGGAAGATGCAGAACTTACAAAGAAGAAGAAGAAGATGAAGAAGAAGAAGAAGAAGAAGAAGAAGAAGAAGAAGAAGAAGAAGAAGAAGAAGAAGAAGAAGAAGAAGAATGAAAGTTTTGAGGAGAAAACAGATGAAAAGAGAAGGTTACAGGAACCACTAGATGCTTGTGTTGTACAATTCATTGAGTAAAACATAATAATATCCGTACTTCGCAAAAATGAATCCCCCTAGCCGATACGTGGACTAGAACCAACTGAAAAATGTCTAAAATTATTTGAGAAAAAAAAAAAATAAATACCAGCACAAGAATAGGGCATAATTATAATAATAACTATGTGCAATCATGATAATGCACAAAGGAAAGCTTATAATGACTGAAGGAATTGAACTCCCGGACAACAGCAAGATTAGAGCATTGACCGCACAAGACCGATACAAGTACCTAGGTGTCCTTGAATGTGACACGATAAAACGGGAAGAGATGAAGGAGAAAATAAAGAGAGAATACCTTACAAGGATAAGGAAAATATTAGAGACCAAATAAAACAGCAGAAATCTAATAAAAGGAATGAACACCTGGGCTGTGTTAGTAGTTGCTCATACCTTTCTAGGACCGCTTGGTATGATGGTCCTGTATACCTAACTACTACCTAGGGTGGACAAAGGAAGAGCTCCAATCAATGGATAGGCGAACAAGGAAACTTATGAGGATGCATAAAGCATTACACCCTAGAGATGATACAGATAGACTATACGTTAAGAGAAAAGAAGGTGGCAGGGGGCTCATCAGTATAGAAGACTGTGTCCAGAGAGCTAAAGCGGTCCTAGAAAAGTATGAGCATACGAATAGTGAAGAAATCATAAAGAGTGCGAGGGATAGCGCAACAAACTACAAAGTAGAAAACAATGGAACAGTACAGCAAATAAGAAAAAGATGGGAAAAGGAAAAATTGTATGGCAAGTTTAAAAGGCGGATACAAGATGTAGCAGACGAGAAATCATGGACGTGGTTACGAAAAGGAAACCTTAAGAGAGAAACGGAATCGCTCATCATTGCAGCTCAAAACAAAAGCATCAGGGCAAACTACATAAAAACAAAAATCGGCAGAGCACAGACAAACAGCAAATGCCACATGTGCGGTGAAAGAGATGAGACAGTATACCACATAACTAATGAATGTAGTCAACTCGCCCAGAAGGAGTATAAGCATAGACACGATAGAGTACCAACGATGATACACTGGGAACTAAGCAAACAAATGGGATTCAACCACGTGGAAAAGTGGTATCAGCACGAACCAGAGGCAGTCTTTGAGAATGACAACCACAAACTACTCTGGGACTTTGACATCCAAACTGACCACCACATCCAGGCAAGAGGACCGGACTTGGTAATTTTAGACAAGAAAAGAAAGACCTGCCAACGGTGAATACTTTTTTCTTAGACTTTGGAGGTAAAAGAAACTGAACAAAAAAAAAGTGGGTCTGGTTAAACGTAGCTGTACCTGCAGACCATAGAGCAAAGAAGAAGGAGAGTGAAAAACGGGAAAAATACCAAGACCTAGTAAGAGAATTGAGGAAGATGTGGATCATGAAAGCTAGGGTAGTACCGGTCATAGTAGGCGCACTAGGAACTGTCCCACAAACGCTGAGGGCAAGACTGGAGGAGATCGGGATAGAGGGAAGGATTGAGACCGTATAGACCACAGTACTACTGGGAACTGTACGGATACTGAGGAAAGTGCTAGAAATATAAGGACTGCAACGCTGACTGTCAGTAGTGCCCCAACAGAGGAAGGGAAATGAAAGCGAAAACTCAAATTGTAGCACTGATATAATAGGCGAAAGAGAGAGGAGACGTTAGCTGAAGACCTGAGGAGACTTATTGTCACTCAGCCTTCAGCGATACCTACTGGGCAACTGGTGTGAAATTGCAGTATTACTGCAACCTATGAGTACTAGGAGAGGAGGGCTGGAGACTTGAGGAGACTTACTGTCACTCAAACTCCAGCGGTTACCACCAGGCAACTGGTGTGAGATTGCAAATAATAATAATGATAATGATAATAACATTAAAGAAGAAAGATGTATACATGGCGTGTGAGAGGTGATCAATTAAAAGAAATTGAAAAAAAGGGGTGATCAATGAATAATTTACTTCTCTTGAATTTTGTTGGGCAGTGAAAAAAAGACCAAAATAGAAAAAACAAACAAGTGTGCAACTAACAGGAAGGAAACTGAAGGATCAATTTAGCATAAACTTTCGTTGCAAATATAAAATCTAAACTACAAACCTATCAAGATGAGGGATTATGAAAATTTTTTATGACTTAATAAGGAATAAATATTTTCAGCGCCTCAGGTTCATTGATTCAACCTGTAGTTGTGATACGCACATAGCCAGTCAGCTACACCTACTTAAAAACTGAAGGAACAGTTTTAGTCGCATTTTTTGTTTACAGTTTCTTGCAAAACGGCAAACACTTTTTTCTTAGTCTTTGGAGATAAAAGAAACTGAACAATAAAAAAAGCGGGTCTGGTTAGTCAACCAATAGAATCCGTAACGGATTTTCAAAAAACAAGCGAGTTCACTGACTGATGAAAATCAAGGAGTAAATTTAGCATAAACTTACATTGCAAATTGGACCTCGACTAAAACCTATTGAGAGGTTAAACAAAACGTTTTTCAAGAAACATTAACGAGTCAATATTGAAATGTGCAGTTCTCAATCTGCATTGGTTTGAACTGTACTCGTGATGCTTGTATAATCAGCTAGACTAACTCAGAAACTGAGGGAACATACATTGAATGTTTTGGTGACAGTTTTGATGGACGGTTTTTAACAAAACAGGAAGTGTCATTTTTACTGGGAAAATGCCAAAATTTCAAGTCACATGGTAAATGAATGCGGCAAGTTGTCTCGTAACGAACAAAGAAAGCGTATGGCTGATCAGGAACAGTAATACACTGGGAATCGTGCAAGGACTTGTGTTCAACCATGAAAATAAAAAGTATTAGCTAAAACAAGAAGAAAAAGAATATCAAAACCTCTCGCAGGAGTTGGAGAAGTTGAGGAACATAAGTCTTTTTCTCTACTATTTTATTTAATCTCAATCTTTAGTTTCTCTTTATATCAACTTGACTAAGGCCATCGTTCTACGGCAGTGAGTACACAGCGTTGATCGGAAATGAAGGACAAACTCACGTTGAGATCGAAAACTACGTCCTTTTTGCCCAGTGAACACCCAGCTAAACTCACCACCATGAATATGAGAATTCTACGGCTTGGCAAAATATCAAATAAATATAAAATATAAATCTTATTATTACACTCCGTTTCCCCAATTTACTCGGCGCAGTGTGAGTTCGATTCTAACTCAGATATCATTTTTGGTATCACCTTCCATCATAATGGGATGACAAAAATACCTAGGGTATCATAATTCTCATGGACTTATCGCTAACAGTGTATCAAATTTAGTCATTTTGGGTTGGCAAATAAATAGGCGAATAAATAAGTAAATAAATAAATAAATATACTTGGGTAAGGAGTAAGGTTTCTGTGTTTTGGATTATTTTCTTAGTTCAGGGTATCTGCTGCGAAACTGAAATGAATGTTAACTTGCTTTGATGAAATTTCGTGTGAACGTTTTCACAATAAACATGACAGGCCAATTCCGTGTTATATCATGTTCGTATGCTATAAAAATCACACATGAATCGAAAACATTAATATAGATAGACGTACGTATCACAGTCATGTCATTTGATCATAATAGAAGATAAAAGACAAATAAAATTCAATCCGCATATGTTCAATTACGATCCAAAACGCATCACTATTTTTCTGCCATGTTTTTCCCTGTTTTTAAATTGTCTTTCTGATTACGTTCTCCGATCTGTGCAAAAGGGGAGGTAACTCTAATTGGCAAAGGGGGCGGTTTATTCGCGTGTTTCCGTTTTCGTTCAGAGATTACGTCATCTCTAATCATCCATGTTGCCTAAGATCGGTAATTACAAGAATATTAGATTTCGGTAGGAGGGACGAATATTATTCAAATCAGGGTTTTGTCTTATCGCTTGTTTACAAGCATACACGAGGTCTGCCCAGAAAATATCCAGTTATTTAATATTAACGCAAAAATAGCTTCGCTAGCGTAATACGCCCCTTCAAAATACTCCTTTTAGGGTATCGCAACTGTTTCAGTGTCCTTCCAAATTTTCAAAACATCCAGCAAAGTTTTCTTTCGGGATCACCGTCAGTTGCTTTGTTCAGGTCTCTTTTTTCAATGGATTGAAATCTTTTTGAGAAAAACCAGATGCCTTCAGGAGCGAAATCTGAATGGTACATCGTGCTGACAAGCCTAGATGGTACGACGTTCTGCCTAAAAAACCTCTCAGCAAAACGTGTTGAATGGACAGGTTCTGTCATTGCGGATACAACCGTCACACAGTACACGAACTCACTCGATCGCATCACAGTGTCGATTAGATTGTCTGTTCACGCGTGCGCGTCAGGGTCCCTTTGGCTGATTACTAAGTTACACCAAAGCCACGAGATTTACAACACATTCAGACTGGCTTAATACTTTCCAGATACTTTGTACTCATCAAACCCAACCATCAAGCTCGGCAATTTAATCAACCATACTTTATTGCATGATAAACTGATGTTGATTTTTTCGGAATATATTTCTCAGGGTTCCTTTCTTGCATTATAAATTATCAGAATAGACGGCTGTAGCTTGTCTTTACGCTGCAAGAGGAAATAGCTCGATTGTTGAGGTAGGTATTTTTATTTTTTATTTCAAGACGCCATGAATATGAGAAGATATTTCAATATTCTACATGACATTGCTTAGGATACAGTAGACTTCTACTTAACATTATACTGTTCTCTCCATTTAACATTCACATAAAATAGCAGTGTATAGACCAATGTAAGACGAGAATTTGTTGATATTTAGGCCTTTGCATTGCTTGCAAATGTTGGGCCCAATGATAAGAGCAACGTTACGCTGAAGCTGCTAACCTATCGGTCACAGGTTAGATTGTTGCTGCAGCTTCATTTTCTTTAATTTGTTTATTTCTATTTACGTTGTCTAGGATAAGTGATACATCAACTGTGTAATACATTCATCGCAAGATCATTTAAAATAAGAGTTTTCTATATGAAATAATGGAATTTATAATAATAAAATAACAAGGAAATAGGACAAAGATAAAGATAACGAGAAAGAAAAAGGCTGAAAAAATATTGATTATGAAGGAACATACTCCCAAATATCTCTACCCCTGCTAATACTTCTTCCTGTTTACTCGTATAACCCAAGGATACACATGTGCAACTGATTGCTGTTGTCCATTGGTATAAGGTACACCATCAGTTTAGGTCGTGATTTAATCCATTATCGACTCACATCAAAAACTCTTAAAAGGATTGATCCAATACCTCTCCACTGAATACTCGGCACAAAACTAAGAACCTCTTCCCCAAATTAGGTAGGTTACGGCCTAACTACGTTGAATACGATGCTCCTTGTAAGATCCATCGAGCGTGGTCAGTGCCTGGATGGGAGACCATCGGGAATACTAGGTGCCGAGGGCAGAACAAATCATCAACAGGCCTGGCAAGTCAGAAGTATGTCTTAACAACGATTGCTCCGTGTTCACCTGACCCACGACACCAACGATCGAGGTATAAATGGTGAACAATTATACATACAGTGTTATTTCTTGGAGTTATTTTCATGACTTTGAGATTATTGTAACAGACGGTTGTGTTCCTCGAGGAAATAGCTAGATAGTTGAGGTAAAGGTTGCGAAATTCTATATTAAGACGCCGTCAACATAATACGCAATTTCAATATCCTACATTACATTGTTTATGATACGATTGGTTTCTAATAACCATTATATCACTATTTCCTTTTTACACCTGCATAAGAGAAAAAAACAAAAACACAAGGAAAATGCCAAAAGTAATGATAAAGGGAAGTAAAAATAAAGAAAAAGAGGAAGAAATCTCCTCCTAAATATCTCCACCCTACAATTAACTCGACACGTTTACTCGTATAACACACGGTGGCAGATAAGCAAACGATCAGCGCGGCCCAGTGGAAGGGTGCTTGCCTCCGTTTTGGTAGACTATGGTTCAATTCACGACTGAGTCATACCAATGATTTCAAGAATGGTAACCAAAAGAAGGGAAGAGCAAACAAAGAAAGGAAGGGAAAAAAAGAAAGAAACGGAAGTGGAAAAAATTTTAAAAAGGAAGGGGAAAGAAAGAAAAGGGAAGAGAAAGGCGTTCACGGGGGAGAAGTGGATGGTCGGAACAAATAGCCACATGGACTTGCGGACAAATAAGTTGGATAAACTGCGTCTCATAATATAGCCAAAATTAGGCAACGTCAAGCCTGGTCTGTATCAAGATTGGTGACCATTCTGATGTACTAGGAGCCGTAAGCTAAACGAAGCTTCGACAAACCTGACAAGCTGTCGTCCTCATCGACCTTTCAGCGTCCGATCTTGAACGTAGACCTTCCTCAGTATTCACCAGACCTCCCTATTATGGGCGTCGTGGTGCCGATACTTTTTGAACTCGCCAATTTTGTCTCGCTATCTGATATTTTGTCAGTCAGCATACGATCCCTTCGGATCCACGTTGCGAGTCGTAATGTCCATCGGTGTCTGACATTCTTGCAACACGACCAGACCATTTGAGTTTTTCTTATGGATTCAATGATATCCCTGATTTCTGTTTTTTTCTCTAATAAACTGAGCTGTCTTGTGAGCTTTCTTCGTGAGTTTGGGCATGATTCTTTCATATGCACGTTGCATGGTCCTCAGTTTGAAGGTCAATCTCTATTCAGTAAATCAACTAAAAGTGACAAGCTGTAAGTTAGTCTTTCTAACAATTACATGTGCGTATCATGATATAAGCTGAGAACGATTATACACATATACATATTTCTCAGGGTTATTTTCATGCATTTAAGATTATCGTGGCAGACAGTTGTGTTCTGTCTTTACGTTTCTAGATGAAATACCTATTAATTGAGGTGGAGGATCTGAAATTTTATATTACGGCGCCGTCAACATAAGACGCGATTTCAATATCCTACATTACATTGTTTACGATACGATAGGCTTCTACTAACCATTATGTCGCTCTTTGCTTTTTACGCCGGCAAAGAAAAAAAAACAGGAAAAAACGACAAAGGTTATTATAAAGTCAGAAATAAATATATAATAAAAAGAAAAGAAATCTCCTCCTAAATATCTCCAACCTACAATTAGCTCATCGCGTCTACTCGTATATCACACGGTTACAGATAAGCGAATGGTAGGAAGTTAGGGAGAAAGTGTAAGACCTCCCGCGTTTTTCAACGCCTCCTGACTTTCCCGCTACAGCCTCGCCTTAGTAGCCATTTTTTTCCCTTCTAGATTTTTCTTTTTTTCCTGCGTTTTATTTCTTGACACCTTGTCTTCTTCCCTTGCTCTCGTGGTTTCGCCTTTCTATTCTACTCTAATATCAAGGAGTTGAGACGTTTTCATGTTCAGTGCGGGAGGTTTACACGCGGCATACAACCAGAGATACAACGATAAAAGAAAATGGCTTCCATTTCCTTTTATGTGGATATATTATGGAGAGTTTTCTTTCATTTTTTCCCCTTTCCTCCAGCCTTCTTTTCTCGTCTTTCTCTATTTTTCGTTTCCTTACTTTCATTCTTTTTTCTTTCTTATCTTCCTTCCCTTGTTTTGTTTATGTTTTCGTTCTTTTCGTCCTTTTTTCTTCTCTCCTTTTTTTTCTTTTCTCTTTTGTTTTTCCAGTTTCTTTTATCATTTTCCTTCATTTTTTTCCTTCCGCCCGTATATGCTTTTAATCTGTCTCCCTTTCCTTTCTAAAGATCCTTTCATTCATTCTTTCTTTCTTTCTTTCTTTCTTTCTTTCTTTATGATCCTTTCTTTCTTTCATTTTTCCTACTTCATAAATTTTCTCTCTATTTTTCTTTGTTTCTTCTTTTTTAACATCTTTCAAGCCATTTTCAAGCGTTTCTAGTTTTACTTTATTCTTCACTTTATTTTTCCTATGAATGAATGCGTTCATCAATCCTACTTTTCATTCTTCGCTGTTGTCGTTGTTGCTTTTACGCAATTTCCTTTTGCTAATTTTCTCATTTTCTTTCCTTGTTTTTAACTTTTAGATTCCAACCCCCCCAATCCTTTCATCATTGTTTTTCATCGTTTGTTTTAACACAAATGTTTTTTAAAATCCACCCCCGATCGAGACGTATGTATTCAATTTATATCAAACTGCTCCTTTTACGTTGGGAAATTTACAAACAAAAATGAATTACTTGGTTTTATCTTAAACAGAATGCCAGCCATTAAGGCGGGTTGGAAAAACGCAACTGACTTGACCACCATGCTTTCCATGTCTTCGATCTTTACTCACTAGGGATCCGGTGTTGACTGATGGTCAGCAGGTTCGACCCCATTACCAAAGGAAGTAAAAGAAAAACAGTCATTAAAAAGATAGACAAAGAAGAAAAAGAAAGTGCTAGAAGGAGATAGAAAAGAAAAGACGAAGAGAGAAAATAAGGAAAATGAAAACAAAAAAAAGAAAAAAAGGAATAAAAACGGAAGAAAGGGGAGGGAAAAAAGAACTGAAAAAAAAGAAAGACAAATGGAAAATTAAAAAAAGGAAAAGAATGAAAGAAGAAAATGAAAATAACAAGAGAGGGGAGGAAAAGAAAGAAGACAAAGAAATGAAAATAAATACACAATGAAAGAGAAGGAAAGGGAAAGATTAAAAAAAAGTAAGAAAGAAAAGGAGAGGGAAGGGAAGAGCTTTATTGGTCGAAAAATCAAACAAACAAGAAAGAAAAAATGGAAGCCATCATAAAAATAAAACTTTCTTTCGTTCAAATTTCAATTCCCAGCATCCTTTGCATTTCTTTATTATAAAAGAAAAGGCCGTACTTTTGTATTTTTATTCTCCTCTCAAGTCAATTCTGTTCTATTCCCAAAATAATTTTATTATTTGTGTTAATCCTTTCATTCTTCCCCTCCCTCGCCACGTTGTACCGTCACTTCAATGTTGACTGCAAGTTAACAGAGATATCAGGTGTTGCTGTCAAGGGGAAATAAATAGATTTTTACATGTGTTTTTTTTCCAGTGATTGACACTCTTCTAGATTCTTGGAGTGGCCAAAAGTAATAGTGATGATGATGACGACGACGACGACGACGACGACAATGATGAAACAAAGAAATTGAGAGAATCAAAAAATATTACTAGCTAGAGGTTGAACTGGCGAGATCGTAGGGTCTGCCAAAAAGTAAGGCAATGGTTATCCCGAAGGTGATTGAAGCACCTCGTTTCATCCCTCAAATAGTTCAACACGGCAAAGGGTTTGACATCTTATGTGTCCTGGAGTCGATTTGAAAGCAGGGTTATGTAACCGACAACGAGGGTTCGGGATCAAGCTTATTTTATCGACCAATAGCATATTATCTACGGCTTACGTACATTGCAAGAATCAGCTGTTTTGGGTATGGAACGCGTACTGAGGAAGGTGCAGCCTGTCTGAGATCCTTGTTGTGACTTGACAGACGGTATGAATACCAGTACTGGAACGAAATCAAGCCAAGAAGACATTTCCAAGCGACAAAGAAATAATCATGATGATAATGATAATAATAACATCCGAATTTAGCATAAATGAATCACCGTAGCCCTCATGTATACCAGTGCTAATTACTAAAAAAAAAAACATTTGAAATTATCTAATCAAACAGATTTCAGATGATGCCTTGTGGTATACTCATGCAGATCTCGAATGTTGTATTCCCCCCCCCCCCAAAAAAAAAAACTAGGAGCACCCGGATATACACACATTGGTAGGCACATAGATAGAGACAAACGCTGAAAGATAGAAGAATCTATTGCTCATTCGGCTGATTGGTCGGACTATTTGTGGGGCTATGGTGATTCAATAATAATAATAATAACAATGATAATAATGATAACAATAATAATAATAGTGATAATGATAGTAAAAATTTTAAAAAGTATTCATCGCTAATGATCAGTAACACCTTGCTTGTTCACTGTTGGAAGAAAATGAAAAGCAAGACCGTTTTGAATTTTAAAATATATGATATAATAGATATAGCAAAACAAAACTGAAAATTTTTGATATGTTGTACATCGTCTTCAGTCCAAATTCAGATGTTGATATTGCATAATAATAATAATAATAATAATAATAATAATAATAATATACACTGGGAACTAAGCAAACAAATGGGATTCAACCATGAGGAAAAGTGGTATCAGCACAAGCCAGAGGCAGTTTTGGAGAATGACAACCACAAACTACTGTGGGACTTAGACATCCAAACTGACCACCTCATCCAGGCAAGAAGACCGGACTTAGTAATAGTAGACAAAAAAAGGAAGGCCTGCCAAATAGTAGACGTTGCTGTGCCTACAGACCATAGAGTAAAAAAGAAGGAGGGTGAAAAAAGGGAAAAATACCAGGACCTACCAAGGGAGTTAAGGAAAATGTGGAACATGAAAACCAGGGTAGTACCGGTCATAGTGGGCGCACTAGGAACTGTCCCCAAAACGCTGAGGGAGAGACTGGAGGAGATCAGGATTAGGGGGAGGATAGAGACCGTACAGACCACAGCACTACTGGGAACTGCACGGATACTGAGGAAGGTGCTAGAGATATAAGTACTGCAACGAATTGTAGCTCTGTCATGATATGCGAAAGAGAGAGGAGACGTTAGCCGAAGACCTGAGGAGACTTATTGTCACTCAGCCTTCAGCGATAACCACTGGGCAACCGGTGTGCAACTGTAAATCGTAGAATTACTGCGACCTATGAGTACTAGGAGAGGACGGCTGGAGACTTGAGGAGACTTGCTGTCACTCAAACTCCAGCGGTTACCACCAGGCAACTGGTGTGAGATTCCTAATAATAATAATAATAATAATAATAATAATAATAATAATAGTAATAATAATAATAATAATAATAATAATAATAATAATAATAATAATAATAATAATAATAATAATAATAATAATAATAATAATAATAATAATAGGACACTGAGGAAAGTAGTGCTGGGAATTCAAAGGGACTCGCTGTTACTCAATCATCAGTAATGACCTCCAGACATGTGACATGCAAATATGCAAATTCATGGAATGATGAATTTAAAAAAATGATGGAAAGAGTAGAAATTATACCAGTTTGATATCATTGAGGTCAATTTTGGCCATTAAAAGATTATGAATAATCAAATCATTTCCATGGAAAATGATCATAAAACAATAAAAATAAAAATACATGTGAGATGGCATGTTCATAACATCGAGAAAACGACAACCAACATTAAAATATTTTAACATAGCAATAGGCTTGACGTCTCATGTGTCCTGAAGTCAATTTGAAAGCAGGGTTATGATGCCGGTGACGAGGCGTGGGAGTCAGGCCTTTTGGCTTCTCCTTAAATATGCCAATTTATAATAACTGTTATTACTCTTGAGATCAGATTGACCACAAAATCTTTAAGGGATCCGGAAGCTGACATTTGTCTTTTATTGAAAAGAATCGAATGATAGTTGGAGGTATTGATTGAGTGGGTCGATGAATGAGTGGAAAGAAAGGAGGAAATGAAGAAAAACAGGAAGAAACAAAAGAAAAGGAAAAGGAAAGGAAGGAAGAAAAAACGAGGGAGAGGGTGGAAAAGAGAAAAGAAAGGAAAATGAGACAGTAAAAAAGAGAAATAACGAAGAAGAGAAGTAAAAAAGAAAAAAGTAGAAAGAAAGGGAAGATGAAAAAAAGTAGAAAGAAAGGAAAAGAAATATAAAAAGAAAGGGAAAAGTAGTGAGAAATGAAGAAAGGGATGAAGAAGGAAAATGAAGGCTAAATGGAAGAAAAAAAAGGAAGGGGGGAATGAATGATGAAAGAAAAGGAGTGTAAGGAAATAGGTTAGAAATATAAAGATATGAAAAGGGGGATAAAGAAAAGAAGAAAGGAAGAAAGAAAAGGCGAAAAGGAATAGAGGAAGAAAAAAAGGGATAAAGAAAGGAAAGAAGGAATGAAGAAAGAAAGGAATGGTAATGAAAGAAGAAAGGAAGGAGGGGAAAGAAAGAAAGAAGAAAGAAAGAAGAAAGGAAGAAAGGAAGGAAGAAAGAAAGAAAGGGAGGAAGGAAAGAAAGGAAGATGAATGAAGACAAAGTTGGGAAGAGAAGGAGTAAGAAAAGAAAAGAAGGTACGGATAATGGTGAACGGTTGGGAAAAAAAGAAGCATGGAGCTACGGGTAGAAAGAGAAAAATGTTTGAAGAGACGGTTGAGAAGAAAGCTGGACGGGTAGACGGGTTGAAAGATCAAAAATGATCAAAATGACCAACGGAAGAAAGAGCCATGAAGGGTCCAGAAGGAAGAAAGATGGACTGAAAAAGGGGTGGGAAAGAATATAAACGAATCGAATAAAGATACAGGTAGAAAGAGATAAAGATGTGTGAACGAACGGGTGGAAAAAACGGATAACAGACTCAGGAGAGTGAGAGAAAGAGAGAAAGAGAGAGAAGTGAGATCAGACAGAGAGAGAGAGGGAGATGTGAGATCGTATAGAGTGAGTGAGAGAGAGAGAGAGAGAGAGAGAGAGGGGAGGGAGACGGGTGATTGTCCGGAGATTTTAATAACAGGCTTAATCTCAGAAATGCCAAAATGATAGCCATTCTGACTCTAGTCAACGGCTCCTCTCACCCATTGATTCTGACCAGCTGAACGCAGCTGTGATGCCATTGCCAATGATGGTATGTAACTGAAGCGTGGTATGACTTAACGTAAGCAATGACAAGTCATGTCAAGCTTGCTCAGGACTCGTCCTCGGATCAAGTTGAGCCTATTGTAATGTCACTCCGACACTAGTAGCAAGAACAAGAGCCATTTTCATTCATCCAGGACCCAACCCCAAACTCAACTTCATGTCGAACTTGCCGCTGTGTAGAGGCGAGTACACAACTTGACCCTTGTAAAAGGTCAAAGGCGAAACACAGCAGTCAATTAAAGAGTTTGACGAATTCTTTGAGGAGAATTGCCCAAGTCAGAGAAGCGTAGAGCCCTTTCGGATTCGTTCATTTCAAACTTTTTCTTACTCGCTTTGAGGTCGTCTTCAGCTGTCATAAAGCTTAATGTCGCTTCCTAATTACAGAATTCATATTTCCCTCCTATTCTGGTAACTTTCAACTGATGGTAGCCAATTTAGATGTTATACATTATTATAAACATTTCAATTGGAAAAACTGAACTTCAAAACATGACTCAAATTTTCAAAAAATCTAGATATTACCAACACTGGACTGACAAATTTGAGGAGAAAAAAAAACAGAAATCTAAATGGCAACCATTTCCCCATCAACTTTTCTTCCCTCGCCTTTCTTGCTATTTCTCACTTTTATTGGGGGCCAATTGGATTGGCAATTGCTCTATACCTCAAGTTGGGGTATTTTAATGGCATTGTGATGAGAAAAATATCGCAACGATGCACTGTTTTTGCTTTGTCATGGTAACGAAGTAACTAACAAACAGAAATCAGATCATTATAATATAGTCACAGCTATTCCTGTTTTCGGAAGTTCGCCGTGTGCCACTTTCTGTGTTTTACGAAAAAAAAGGCGAAAATAACTTTCTCTGTTCATTTTGGAGCTAGCTGTTATTGAGACAAAGCTTCTCCCTCCCCCTCTCTCTCTCTCATGCACCCCAGTCTCCTGCACTTCCCATGACTTAACCACTTAGCGACTTACCATTTTTTGAGTCTGGGAATGCTCGAAAAGTTTCCTTGAATAAACGGCTAGATATTGTTACCATAAGCAAGAAAATGAAGATACTAGTCTGAATAGATAAATACGTAACAACATTTGCTCATCTCAGAAATTAAGGCATAAAGCAAGCGGAAAAAATATAAAGAGTCGCCATCACGATCAATAATTGGGTAGAACCATTGTTGACCACTCGATCTGCAGTTTTTTTTAAATTTTCATCTGCTTTTGTATTGGCAAACTCTACTTGTGATCGGCGCCATAGGATTACGTAAGCTTACAACTCAAGAGAAATTCGATGTTTTTGTCTTGGAGTTCAGAGTCTCTTTTTCGAAAATTTCGCCAACCATGGTCAGAATTAATCTTATTTATGACACCACCCACCTTTTCCACTGTAAAACATCGAGTAAATAAAAAAAAAGCACCTAAAAATGGTATGGCCAGGAGAGCTGAAACACACAAACTCATTAACAGACATCTAAACGCACAAACACACGCACAAACACACAAAAAGGATAGAATCCTTCACAATCTTTATTGACTATAGTTGTTCAAACTTGGTCTCAGTTTTTACGAGTAGTATCACACATATAGTTAGCGCAAAAAGTATCCGATCTGTTAAAAATTCTGGTAGATAACTTTTCGGTGTTCAATCTTGTTCTGTGTTTTGATTCTTGTATTTGCTGTGATAATCCTAAACTCTGATCCAAATACTGTCAGTTATGAAGCTGTAAATTGAAATAAAATGATTTTAATGCATCAAACACTTTTTTCACTCCCTGTAAGGTGAAATAAAAAAACAGGTTTGGTTAGTTATTCAGTAGGAACTGAAAAGTTACAAATGTTATTTGGCAGCATGCCATGTTGGGAGTGATCAATTAAAAAATGGAAAAAAGGATGATCAATGAATAAGTTACTTCTCACTCATTTTGTTGAGCAGTGATCACCAAAAAAGTCACCCCCCCCTAAAAAAAAAAAAAAAAAAAAACGTGAACACCGCTGGACGCAAATTAAAAGGACGACTTCAGCATAAACTAAACTAAAAACATATTTAGAAGGTAGATTAAACAAAAAAATAATAAAGAAAACGTCTTTTGGAGACATAATGAGAAGAGCATGTTGAAAGGTCCATCTGTCTAGCAACATCAGAGCGGCATAGCCGCGTGGTACATAAATACATACAAATAAACATAATGGCTTCCATCTTGGTTTCGAGTATTGGCATTGCATGATGCCACTCCAGATAATCACAGAACTATGCCAAGAACGGATATGGCCTTTTAACCTAGGTAGGAATTTAAAATTCCTGGTGCAAAATTGGCACAAAAGAGAATTCATAGAGCCCATACCAGGTACTCAACTTCCATGAATTCTGGCATACTTTTCCAGCTCTTTTACATATATACATACATACATACATACATACATACATACATACATAGCCAGCAACACCAGCTTAAAAACTGCGGAAACCCATGTCGAAAATTCTTGTGGTAGTTTCAGTTGACGGTTTCTGATAAGTGTTTTTCTTTTCGGATTACATATTTTTATCTTTCTTTTCTGCCCAATTTCTGTCTCCGTTTCTCAAATCTCCATCGGCGCCATTGTGTATAAGTCTTCGTTCCATACAAAATGGCTAGTGATTGTCTGTATACCAAAGGACTACTCATTTATTACGACTCGCGTAACTCGATCCCATTCCTGTCTATCTTGCAAAATCCTCAACCCTTGATACTCCAATTTCTTCTTCCCCTTTCCGTTCTCTCTGATCTCCCGCCTCTGGGTCGGTGGTATTTCACTATCAATTCCTGTGGCCCGTTCGTGAAGCCGACGGCAGGCACATGGCGTCGTAATCAGATACGCTTCACCAGAAATCATTCTAACCCTTATATTCCTGCCCTTCTCTTGTCTCGCAATGTCTCGCCGTGTCTCGCCCTGTTATGAAACATTGACCACTCAGTCAACAATAGCCACAGTTCGATGCACAAACACAATTGACAAGTTCTTACGCGTTCATTCTTTCATTTTGCTCTTTTAATTCCTCTACATATCTATTTCTTTATTCCGTCTATCAGTCTTTTTTTCTTTCTTTTTTATAAGTGCGACTGTCCTTTCTTTCTTTTAACCTCTATTTCTTCATTCCTTTTATAAACCGTCAACCGAAACTGTCAACCTAGTTTTCTTCAGTTATTAAGTTGGTCTAGCTGATTATGTATGCATTACGCATACCGGCCACACCAATGGAACTAGAGGGCTGAAAATTCAATCACGTGTCTAGAAAAACGCTTTGCTGTTTGAAAAAAAATACTTAATAGGTTTTTAGTGCTGGCTTTGGTTTGTAATGTGAGTCTATTATCAATTGATCCCTCAATTTGTGTCCGGTTGCATTCATGCTTGCTTTTAATAAATTCTGTGATCACTGCCCAATAAACACGGCATGCTGCTTATATATGATAGTCATGTGATAGTTTTTATTCAGTGACCATCTTTCTCCAGCTTCTTGATTCTTCATTTTTTGTATTCAGTAATTTCTGTTATCTCATTCTGTTTTTTTTTCCTTTGATTTAATTACAGCATTTCTTTCTGTCAGTATGCAAGAACTCTTTCATTACTTTCTTTCTTTCCTTTCAACTTTCTTTTCTCTTCTTTTTGATTCATAGTTTTTTTTTCGTTTTTCTCTCTTTCAAAACTTCTTTTCTCTTCTATTCTTCTTTTAGCACTTTTATTTCGTTTTTCTTTTTCACTATTTTTCAAAACACTCTTTCATTTCTTCTTCCCTTTCTATAAGCTCTTTCTATCACTCTTTTTTCTTCCCTTTATCCTTCTTTTGGGCTCATTTACTTTTTACCGCCTCCTTCCTAAGCCTCTTTCCCTGTTTCCTTTTTTTCTTTTTTGTCCTCTTTCTTTTTTCTTTCATTTACTACTATTCTTCTATCTTTTTGTCTCCGTTCTTTCTTTCCATTTCTTTTCCTTCTTTCAGGCTTTATTTCTCTCTACTCTCCTTGTCCCAAGCTTTCTTTCTTTCCTTTGAGCCCCTTCCCCATCACTTTCTGTCTTTCATCCTTCGATTACTGTTCTTTACTCTCCGATTTTCTCGTTGGTCGCACAAATCGAATGGACTTCCTCTTTCTCCATCCAGAGCATAACACGACTCCCTTAGCATCATCCAAGGAAACAAGTCCAGTCATTCTTAACCAACACAGAACATACAATGAATTACATGAAAGACAGACGTGACAGCGAATTAGTTTAACGCTTCAGAGATTAACGGACTGATGAGGCTATCTTTGAAAGTCATAAGTGGTAAGAGTATTTTAAATTATCTGAGATTCTAAGGGGAAGTATTGGTGTGTATGAAAAGTATTTTCGTTTTCTTTACAAATCTTTACTCAAAAGCTTATTCCATGTACAAATCTAAAAGTTAACTCGTTCCCCGTATGCACAAATCTAAGAACTATCGAGGTCCCCATATGACAGGCCCTTCTAAACTTGTGTATTATTTTTGACAATGAGTGGGCGAGCGTATGGAACTTTACAATTAACTTCCAGGGTAGCCATTCGATAGCCATAGACAAACGAATGGCCATTTTTATACCCAACCAAAATTTGGCCACATATAAAAGTGGATTACTAAAATGCATATTGGAACGCATTCTGAAGTCAATATCAAGTATTGTCCCACCCTCGGGCGAGAGTGATCACTTACGGAGTACTCCCATCTCTCGACATTCATGTTCAGTGACTTAATGAAACTCTTGCAGATATCTTTGAAACGAACATACGACTGCCCTTGTGCTTGCTTTCCAGAGGACACTTACCCCCCACCTGGTCCATGAGGACCCTTTATATCCAATATGCAGTGTACGTGGCCCAGCCAGCGGGGACGGCATTGCCGAAACCGAGTGTAGGGACTGGGTATCCGGGTGCAGTCAGGACCTCACTGTTGATAACCACGCTTAGTTGATCTTATACTGTTGGCCTACAAGAATGGTTTTCAGTATCATTCTTAGTTTTCAACGGTAGAATACAGTAATACCCTGCTTATTGAGCTCTTTTTCATAATAAATTTAGTGAAGTTGACCATAATTATCGAAGATGGCACCATCGAAATCTTTCGAAGTAAGGGTATACTATACACTTTCGTTAATATGCCATGCATATGAGAATAACGAATGCACATATAAATATACAGTAATTTATCATGTGGTGATAATACATATATATTTATATATATATATATATGTATATGTATATATATGTAGGTGTGTATATGTATATATATATGTGTGTGTACATATATATATATATATATATATATATATATATATATATATATATATATATATATATATATATCGACGTCTAGTATTATTTCACCAGTCCAAGAAAATAGACACTGGATGATATAAACAGCACGGATCCATTCCAGCTTGTTGAGGTTCAACAACTTCATATACCTGAAACATGATTGCTGGCCAAATCTCTTTCTTATGTTATAACAGCCTTGATTTTTCGTTGAGCGTGGCATTTTTAGAGAAGTATCCAGAATGCTAATCGATTAGTCACTGTATCATGTTGTTGCGGATGTGATATCGTATTTTACAGGCAGAGATTGTTAATTTTCAATAAGTTGCTACTGAACAATATCGTAACTTTTCAGGTGTGTCTTTGAAGCTCTAGATATGTGGTTTTATTCAACGTAAAACACGTATGTAAACAGGAAGAAAATCTCTTAAGGCATAAACGGAGATATTATCTTGATTTTATTCTTAATTACATGCGGCTGTGTCAACCATTAAATAAAATTAATCAGGCATATATGACTCCGCCTTCTCTCAAAACGCCCTTTCCAGTTGACTTGAAACTTGTTTTTCTTGGTTGCTATTTGCTGTAATATAAGTATCATTAAAGAACGCAGGAAAATGTTCCATACAAAACTGCAGCCTCTAAACATACCAAAAGAGCACGTTCAATCTTTCAAGCTCGAATTGAAAAACAGATTCAGAATTCTTACTGAACAAGACAACACCAACATCAACGAACTAAGCAACAAAATGACAGTGTCAATAATTGAAGTAGCCTCGACATTCAAGCCAATGAGCAAACAACCCATTAGCAAAATCTCAGATGAAACTAGAAATCTCATGGAAAAACGCAGAAACCTCAAGCCACCGACAACAACGAGAGAGAAAATTGAAGAGGCTGAACTAAACAAATTGATCAAGAAGAAACGAAGGGAAGACAGAAGGAGATACACGACGGCAGTCATTGAATCGACTCTTGAAAAAGGTCGGGGCTTCAAAGCTATAAACAAACTCCTCAACTTGGGACGAAGGCAAATAACTAGCATACTCGAGGAAAATGGAAATCTAACAACAGACAGAGACAGGATTGTCGAACGTGCCAAAGAATTCTACCAAAAACTTTATTCGTCCAAACAAGGACTATAAAACAATGAGCAAGATACGCAAGACATGAGCAATCAACTCAGGGACTTCCTCGAAGTAACCCCGTGGGAGGTGAAAGAAGCCATTAAACAGACGAAGAAAGGAACTGCCCCTGGACCAGACAACATCACCATCGACCTACTCCGAAAAGCGGGTAAAATCATCACTAGGAAACTGGCCGTCCTCTTCAACTTGTAAACACAGTAAAGCCCCAGACGATTGGAACACTGCTATCATAATGCTTTTATATAAAAAAGGAAACCCGAAAGACCTCAACAACTATAGGCCTATAAGTCTACTCAACTGTGTACACAAACTTTTCACAAAGATCATCACCAACCGAATCACAAGAACACTCAATGAAAACCAGCCACGTGAACAGGCTGGCTTTAGAAGAATCTACTCGACCATGGACCACCTGCACTCGATAAATCAGCTGAAAGAAAAAGCAGCTGAGTATAAACTACCACTTGCCGTAGCATTTATCGACTTAAAAAAGGCGTTCGACTCAGTAGAAATCCCTAAGGTCATGGAGGTCATCAATCGGTAAGGTGTAGATCCAGTATATGTTGAAGTGTTGAAACATATATACAATCACGGCAGCTCCTTTATCAGGCTACATGAAGACTTGGACCCCTTCCAGCTCCAGAAAGGAGTAAGACAAGGTGATACCAGCTCACCTAAACTCTTCACAGCCTGTTTTGAGATGATCTTCAGAAGACTAGACTGGGAGAGTAAAGGAATTAAAATAGACGGCGAGTATCTGAGCAACCTCAGATTTGCAGAGGATATAGCCCTTTTCGCAGAGAACCTACACGACCTCCAACTAATGATAGATGAACTAAATGAAGAGAGCAAGAAAGACGGCCTACACATGAACTTCAGCAAGACGAAGATCATGTGCAACAACCACATTGGAGATAAAAACACTAAGATCGAAATCGAGGACACAGAACTCGAGAAAGTAGACCACTACATCTACCTAGGACAACGAATCTCCATGAGACCCTCAAAAGAAGAAGAAATCAAGCGAAGAATCACACTACGATGGCAAGCCTTTGGCAGAGCTAGCTCAACCTTCAAAAATAATAAGATCCCATTAATCCTAAAGAGAAGGGTATATAACCAATGCATCCTCCCAATAGTCACTTATGGAGCTGAAACATGGAACTTAACCAAGAGACAGACCCGTAAGTTGAGAACCATGCAACGTGCACATGAAAGAATAATGCTGGGCCTCACATGGAGAGACCACAAAACAGCACAGTACATCCGGGAAAAGACAAGAGTTAGAGACATCATAGAATCCATAAAAAATCTCAAATGGCGATGGGCTGGCCATGTTGCCAGAATGGCAGACAATCGATGGACCTCATGACTCATAACATGGATTCCCTGAGACCACATGCGCAACCGAGGCCGGCAAAATGTTAGATGGAGAGACGAGCTAGACAAGTTCAGGAAGTAATGGGTCCGTGACGCCCATGACAGAGAAGTGTGGCAAATCCTGGGGAAGGTCTATGTCCAACGACGGACGCTAAAAGACTGATGATGATGATGATGAAGTATCATACTGGAGACCTTCAATGTTCAAATCACACAAATGAAATACCTCTTAATTTCCTTTGTTACAAGAAGACACTTTTGTCTTGGAGGTGACATTCATAAAAGAAGCTTTGCATGTTTGATTGCAAAACTAAAAATCACTCGGAGAGCATATACCACTGCTAATATCGTACAACAACTAAAAACTAATTGAAAATCAGTTTATATATAGATATTATGCAGAGGGGGTCACAGTGAAATTTTGTAGATCCGCCCTATTATCCAATCAATTTATCCTACGCTCATCGCCCGTCTTTCCATTGGATGCCATTGAAATTCATTAAGAACTTTTGGAGATATGTACCGTAGCGGTACATGAAGCGTTTGAACACTTGTTCTATTTGCTTTTCTCGAACAATGATCAGCCATTTGTTGTTGGAAGATATGGCCGTGATGTTCTCGAGTAGAAAGTTCTTGTCGAACGAAATTTGTAATATCACTCGCAAGCCCGACAAATCAAAAAGATAACCAATGGTTACTTTTGCAGGAGAAATGCCATTGATTCATCATTTCAATTCAAACGACAGAAAGAGGAATAGAAACTAATTTGCCAACCATCTCGGGTAACCTTCCACAAAGGACAAAGAGGTTTAAGAAATATGCATCAGCTTATTTCACAATGCTTCTGCTTTTTCTTGCTTACCTCACTTTCGAAAATATCTTCACTTGCTCGCAACATTCCATTGAGTTAAGGAAATATCCAGAATAGAGTTTATCCCTACTCCTGGGATGACCTCTTTTTATTATATTTCTATATATATAAAAAAAATCATTTTAGTTCATACTGTCCCAATCCTTTGACCCTCCTGTTGGCACAAGACCCAAGCGGGTCTTTTTTCTTTGACCGTTCACTTTTTGGGTTCGATGCCGACTATCTGTCCTAGAAGATCCTTTCCAAGGGACCAATGGCTGATATGGATATCAAGACACGCCCTATGGGAAAAGATACACAAAAAATTCTTTTCTTATGAAGAAAGCAGTTAACCAAGCTCAGATCTGCGCACAATCCACGTATTTTTATCACATTTCTTTTTTCCTCCAGTATCATCGTATATTCTTTTAAATCCACGGAAAATCTCTGTCAGGAATGATTTTTTTTTTCATCGATAACATTTTTCCCAGATATTGTGAGAATAGGAATGCAGAAGGGTTAAGTGAATATATCCCTCTTCCAACTTCGTTTGTAGAAGTAGAAAAAGTGAAATTTCAATGTTACTTATGATATACGATTAGATAATAATCAATAGGTAATAATGTAAAACCAATATACAGGATCGATCGTTGATCGTCTTGTAAATAAAATATTTTCTGCACATTGCACACATCCTGATTGCTTACAAGCTTATTGGCCCAAACAGGCCATGAAAAAAAGCATAGGGATCATTGAGAGAGAGAGAGAGAGAGAGAGAGAGAGAGAGAGAGAGAGAGAGAGAGAGAGAGAGAGAGAGAGAGAGAGGGGACCAAGAAAAGAGAGTTAGGTAGTTTGATGAGAATATAAGGAGACGGGGTGGAGGAATAGAGGTTAGGTACTTTACTGAAATGTCTGAAAGCTTGAAACTTATCCCATATTTGTACACCATTTCGATAAAAACATGGATTGGTGATGAATATCGGATGAGATAAGACATGGGATGAGGGGTTATAGGCAAAGAACAAAAGATGAGCAGAGACATGCAACAATGGCCAATCTTAGTTGACAATACCCATGGAATTTCCACAAGTTCAGCTATTGATTTACTATTCGCTTTCACCTAATTATGATTTATCATTACTTGCTGAGAACCCAGCCGGATCTCTTGTAGGTTACTGCAGATGACTTCAATGGGACCAATAATAATAATAATAATAATAATAATAATAATAATAATAATGAGGAGACTTATTGTCACTCAGCCTTCAGCGATAACCACTGGGCAACCGGTGTAAAACTGTAAATCGCAGAATTACTGCGACCTATGAGTACTAGGAGAGGAGGGTTGGAGACTTGAGGAGACTTGCTGTGACTCAAACTCCTGCAGTTACCACCAGGCAACTGGTGTGAGATTGCAAATAATAATAATAATAATAATAATAATAATAACCATGTGGTAAAGTGGTATCAGCACAAGCCAGAGGCAGTCTTGGAGAGTGACAACCACAAACTACTCTGGGACTTTGACATCCAAACTGACCACCTCATCCAGGCAAGAAGACAGGACTTAGTAATAATAGACAAAAAAAGGAAGGCCTGCCAAATAGTAGACGTTGCTGTACCTGCAGACCATAGAGTAAAAAAGAAGGAGGGTGAAAAAAGGGAAAAATACCAGGACCTAGCAAGGGTGTTGAGGAAAATGTGGAGCATGAGAACCAGGGTAGTACCGGTCATAGTGGGCGCACTAGGAACTGTCCCCAAAACGCTGAGGGAGAGACTGGAGGAGATCGGGATTAGGGGGAGGATAGAGACCGTACAGACCACAGCACTACTGGGAAATGCACGGATACTGAGGAAGGTGCTAGAGATATAAGTACTGCAACGAATTGTAGCTCTGTCATGATATACGAAAGAGAGGAGACGTTAGCTGAAGACCTGAGGAGACTTATTGTCACTCAGCCTTCAGCAATAACCACTGGGCAACCGGTGTGAAACTGTAAATCGTAGAATTACTGCGACCTATGAGTACTGGGGGAGGAGGGCTGGAGACTTGAGGAGACTTGCTGTCACTTAAACTCCAGCGGTTACCACCGGGCAACTGGTGTGAGATTCCAAATAATAATAATAATAATAATAATAATAATAATAATAATAATAATGATGATGATGATACTTCAAAGTACTTTAGAATGATGATGATGATGATGATGATAATGATGATAATGATGATGATGTAAAAATGTCCACATACTTTAAAATCAGGGGATTTTGCCCCTTGACCAAAACCATGTGTATGCATACAACTATGTACTTCTGGGGAAGAGAAATGAGTCAAGCCCTCTCCATCATATAAACGATCTCAACACCATATAGAACATACGGACGCATCATGAAGTTAAACTGCTTTGGAGAAAATATGGGGTTACTGGCCAGATGTGGGAAACAAACTGATATGAACGGAACGACATTTCGCAGCGCGCAGAAAACAACTATTGGACACCTTGACCAAATAGCTCAATTCTCAGAAAAACAAAACAAGGTAAAAGTTATCCCATACTGAAACGTAATCTGCGCAAAAACACTGCATTTCTGTCGAATAAAATGTCAAATATTTCACCTTCAATTATTGGAACAAAAAAGTAATTGCAAAAAAAAAAAAAAGATGAATAAAAGAAAACTTGGCTCTTTTTTGCAAAGGAGTGTACACGTTCACTAAGATATATATCTAAACTGGCTGAAACCTGCAAAGATGGAATTTTAATTAGTTCAAGCTGAATGTGTAAATCGGAACCTCAAACTGTTCTTATGGGTACCTTAGTCAAATGCCCCTGGAAAAAAATGCCATGTTCCAGTTACTTAGAGGTCACATGCAAATAAACATAATAAGACTTCAGTATTAGATAAATAGATAAACGGATGGAAATCAGATCATTATTATCAGGCCGAGGGAAAATGCAGACCTCATTCTATTACTTACTTTTAAATCACTCGAACTCTCTTCTTGCATTCTTTGGTACTTTAATTCAATACTTCTGGCAACAATATATCGTTTAAGCTACTTAAATATCATATACATATAATCAGCATCAGACTTTTAGTATTATATAGAAATAGATGGAAATAAGATCATTAATATTGGGTTGAGAGCGAATAGAAACCCAACAGATGTAATTTTCCCCGAATCTCTAAACATCACTTTAAAACCTTCCTCTGCAGCCATCGAGTATGCATACTCAATTCGATTGGTTTGAGCCAAGATTTCAAAGGTTTGTATAGCGTGTAAGAGAATCAAACACACACGCAGAAACAATCGAATTATATATATAAATGTACACATATAGTTGTGTGTGCATAATTATAAATGTATACGAGGATGATTCAATTATTATCAGTCCTATTATTTTTTTCTTTAGGTTAGTATTCCTGAGTTCTGTGTAAGCATGTAGTATTTTTGTCTGTATGCCGTTGCAACCTTGAACATTAGTCGTTGATCAGACAGTTGCTTTTGTGCTACCGTAGAGTTTAGCACGGCCTCTCCGCTCTTAGTTTACACGGAGGAAAAATCACGAGCAATGGTCTTTTTTTTACAGCAGGTTCAGTACATCGAACACCAATGTATTGAATGGAAACTCCTGCGATAACCAACCAAAAGAATTCAACATTCTGTTATGCTTTTCGGACTCAGAATGGAACACTGTCTGGAGGGAGGCTCAACTGTTAACAGTGCAATTTCGGTGCGATGCCGCGGGGCAAGCTGAAGTCAGAAATCTTAAGGAAATGCCGAGGTGCATTCTCAAAAAGTGCTTTGCTTTGGCATGACAATGCATGCTTACATTCTGCTGCCCACGCACTTTGAGGTATCCGAGCAGTTTCATTATGATTCTGACATTGCACCCCTAGATTATTTTTTGTTTGATCCTCACGAAGACGCCTCAGGAGGTCATCGATTTGCCACGGACCAAAATGTAAAAAGACGCAGCAATTCGTGACTGACGGACCGATCAAAAACATATTTTCTGGCGCCATATCCAAACTCGTAGATCACCGGACCTAGTGTATTTCAAAGCGAAGGGACTATATTGAAAAATTATGTACGTGAATTCTGTTCCGCTGTTCTAATAAACTATCATACAAAACGTTCAGATAATTGTTGACTCACTCACGTATGTATATGCCGTTGCGTTTACTAACGTGTGCATATATATATATATATATATATATATATATATATATATATATATATATATATTATTGTGTCATCCACAGACAGCTGTTTAAATGTATTACATCTCTTCAGTGTGGCTATCGACATTCAATTATCCCATCCAGTACCGCGAGGCTATCCTACCTCTGGACTACGGAACTGGGCAGTCAGTAAGGCTGAACTTAACCGATATATCATTTACACACAGAAATTCCTCATCCACCAGGGTGCTCAAGTCCTATGGAAGAGCATTGCATATATATATATATATATATATATATATATGTGTGTGTGTGTATATTTGTGTGTGTGCATCTCAAGCGGGACAATGTAAAGTTGATAAGGCCAATCTATCGAGTCCTACTGAGATATCAACTTCCTATTCTGATTGATTTTATCCAGTTCCAAAATTCATATTCAAACATTGCATATAAATATATACAAAACTATATAATGATCTTCTGTACAAATTTTTCAGTTAATTTGTCCATTTGTTCGTTTTCTTAAAGCGGAGCTAATTAGATTATAGAAAATGCATTACATAATAGCATAGTTTTAGGCTCCTTGGAGTCGGTCCATACAAAAATAACCACTTCATTTCTGATGGTATATTCTGGTAACCATACAATAAGTTTATCTGCAAATAGTTCTACTCATATATTTAATTGTTTGTTTATACTTGGATTGGATGATCACATTGGTTGATTTACTTTCCTATCATGATATCACACTATAAATCACGTCATATAAAATTCATATCTGATCAGCACACCTTAGAGCCTGAGACGAGTTGGGACTTAAAATTGAATACTTGAAATATCAAAAACGATCCATACATTCATAACACCGTCATTTTGGACAGGTATACTCTAGTATATATATATATATATATATATATATATATATATATATATATATGCCATGCTCTTCCATAGAAATGGAGCACTCCGATGGATGGGGAATTTATGAATAAATAAATACATTGCTCAAATTCAGCTCCACTGACCGTCCAGTTCCGTAGCTCAGAGGTAGGATATTAGCCTCCAGGTCTGAAGCGAAGGTTTCAATCCTGCATCGTGGAACTGGATGGGATAATGGAAAGTCTATAGCCATACTGAAGAGATGTAATACATCGAAACAGCTGTCTGTGGATGACACTCTCTCTCTCTCTCTCTCTCTATATATATATATATATATATATATATATATATATTATTTATATTTAAACACTGAATTCATATACCTATACAATACATATTAGATGCATATATATGATAGACATGCAAAAATTCT
Organism: Thysanoteuthis rhombus; assembly: GCA_963457665.1. Lineage (NCBI taxonomy): Eukaryota > Metazoa > Mollusca > Cephalopoda > Oegopsida > Thysanoteuthidae > Thysanoteuthis > Thysanoteuthis major. Next base: position 23,317,023 of record OY735235.1, read on the forward strand.
TAGCAGCATATTTGTACCATGATAGGGAAATCTTAGTTGCATATCTACCTTTTTCTCTGCTCATTATTGCATGAGGGAATACTGTTCAAGAATTTTTTTCCAGACAAGTAAAAATTGCGAAAATTGTAGCAGAATTTCAACAATGTTTCACTAAAGCTTACGGTTATAACGGAGTAGATGCAAGCATGCGGCTAATCGTTTAAGATAGAAACAAAAAAAAAGAGTTTTGTGCGCCAAGGACAGGAGACATTTAATCGGAAGTTGAAAATTGTTGAATTACAGAAGGCTTTTTTTCGAGTATGGTGCAGTACAAATGCAAGAGACTGAAGGAAAATCACAAATAAATCAGCCAATGTAATGAATTGTTTGCAAAACCCAGGACAAATTCAGAAACCAGGGAAATGGTTCTTAGAACTTTCTACCACTACTACTACTACTACTAACCACAAATAGCCCGCCCGACCAACTAGACAAGTGAGCTACAGCTTTTCCTCTCTTTGCTCGTCCGTGTGGGTGTGTGTGTGTGTGTGTGTGTGTGTGTGTGTGTGTCCAGGCACTTCTGTGCTACAACTTTGAAAACTTAAATGGTATTTGTTTTTAGATGATTTTAGATAAAAAAAATCTGTTTTATTTAGATAATTTTTTTATATTCTTTTACATAGTTAGTTCTGATACACGTGCCAGTTACGGTGGTTCATTTATGTGAGGTACAGATATTGCTGATAATTCTTCTCTTTCTTCTTTGTTTTTTTCTTCTTTTTCGCTTCGTTTTTGTACTACTTCGACTAATAATACTTCTACGTCTTTCAATTGTTTTTTCATACATTTTTTCCTTCTCTTTCATACCCCTTTGCCCCTCTTTCATCCTTTCCAACCTAATTTAACTCTTCCTCTTTTTTTTGTTTTCTTCATTCTCTGCTGATTTCTTTCATTTTCTTTCCATTCCGTTTATATTTTCATGTAGATACATGTTTTTTTTTCTCAATTTCTTTCTTTCTTGCCCTTTCTTTTCATTTTCTTTCATCATCTTTACTTTGCCTTTCTCTTTCTTTCTTACCTCTTTCCTTTCTTTCTTTTTTCTCTTCTTTTCCCATTACTTACAAACACTTATTTTTATTGGTTTTTTCCCCCTCCAAATATATCTTTGAAATGCTTATAATATGGCAGACAGTAATCATAAAAACGTTTTCACCGCTGTTATCAGTTGAATATTTTTTTGGCTTTTTCCTTTGTCGTTTCTTTTTTTCTTATCTTTATTTTCTAGAGAGCTCCACAGACGATCTTCTTCCGACGCAGCCAGATGAGATCAACCTTTCAGAACGCTGAAAAATGTACTAAAAATATTATGTTTTCTGCTTCTTCTGAACTTTACGACTAAAAAAAAGTAAGGAAAAGAAGTACATTTTTTGAGATTAAATGGGTTCATTTTTCTCTTGGGAATAATCATAAAGAATAAAAAAACTCAGAACATTATTTTCACGTGTTTATGGTAACGGATCAATAACCGTTGATAGCGATTGAACCTGAGAAAGAAGTAACCAGGGCTTTTAATAAAAATGGCCGACTATCAGTCCTGTAGACAGGTTATTCCGCTGGTTAGAACTTCTGGTTACGTATACTCACGTTAGCAGAATTATAATTAAAAGAAGACACGGGTCATCTGCCTGAAATTTATGTCACATACATGTACTCATGTTAGCTCCATTATGATAAGGAAGCTGCGAGTTACTTACTAAACTCAACAACGGTAAGGTAGACATGTTATCAGCCCGTAGTTCTAGTTAGTTATACTTACGTTAGGTCCATCAAAATGAGGGAAATACAAGTTATTTGCCTGTAGTTTTGACCACATTCACTTGGTTTAACTCTTTGTGATAAAGGCTCCATTCAACTCAATTGATACATAGAACCGACTTTGTATAGAATATTGAAATTATATCAAGTTATATTGTCTTGAATGTTATTATTTGATGAAACATTCTAAAACATTCCAAACTCAGACCAGTATTTTTTGCCAAACTCCTGTGTAAGTTAGAATTGGCTTTGCTTTCACCCCATGCCATCAACAAGGACAACTATCACCTAATTTAGGCTAATAAACTTTTCACTGTTGGTTTATTACGTCACGATAGACCAAACATATATAAATCAACATATCTTTGAGTTGATTTGATAATATTGATAGCCGACTCTCTTATCGACTGAGCTTAATTGACAAGTCTTACACTTCTACGAATTCATTTATCATTTGTACAATATTACAATCGCTGTGATCAATTTCAGTACGAATAGAAGTAGGAGTAGAGTTTGGCTTTGAAGTAACCAGACTTGTTTTACTCAGTGCCATCGGGGTACGACCATCGGTGAACAGTGATCATCTCAGCTGTTGCTTACGTGTTGCACGACACATCAAGCAATCATTGCACTTCTCAAACGATCCATACAGAACCTATGATTGTATATGATAGGGTTTTCACAGAGCCAGAGTTCTAGCCAGACGCCCAGGATGGACTGCCTTGCAAAGTTCATGGGCTCACCACAACGAAATCACAAGGCAGCACAGTATATTAGAGAAGTCAGGGATATTATAAAATATATTGAAATGGTGATGGACAGGTCATCTTGCAAGAATGTCAATGGACATCACGACTCACAACGTGGATCTATGGAGATCAGATGCGAAATTGTGACCAACAGAAAATAAGATAGTGTGATGACCAAAACAGGCCAAAAAGATATTGGCACACTATTAGGGAGGTCTATACCCAGCAACGGACATTAAGAGGCTCAAAAAACGGCTGGAATACAGGAATATCGAAATTACATCATGATCAATGTTGCTTTTGTTGTAAGCAAATAAATTCAAAGAGTTTTTCGGACGATTGTACTGGTTCTTGTTATTTAAGTTGGGGTGGCTACGATTATTTTTGCACATGAGATACTAATAGTCATTTATACCCATTTACCAGTTTTTGTCAAACAGCAATCTAAGTCAGAAGCTAAGGTTGGCTTTTTTAAAAACCGTGACAACATCAATTACAATTTCCGCTTAATTTTTGGGAGGGAATTCTTCATTGTTTGTCTGTGTTGTCACATTAAAACCAAGCTGATATCTAAAATTAACATCCCCTACCTTAGATTTGAAATCACAAACAACTGATTGGTAAGGGACTCTGTATTACAGATAGGAGGGGATTAACAATACAGAAAGTTAGTGCTAGGTGGCTTTTTTACTATATGAGCTCAACTGACTTGTCTTATATATCTACTAATCTGTTTATTATATACACAAATGCAGGAGTAATCATCTGTTAGAGTAAAAGTAAAAGTTGTGTCTGACCCTGCATCATCAGGCTTATCTGTGTTCTTATCGTTGTGATGTTTGCATATCGATTCGGGTTGTTCATCATTGGTACATTACTATTACTATCATTGTGTTTGTTGGACTCAGAAATCCTTTTTGGAATTGACCAAAGATGGTTGAAAGCACTCGAAGAACAATATCACTGACTTTGGACAGTTCTTCCATAATTGTGACCCAGGAAAAAAAACCCAACTTATTTGCTAACAAGTGAATTTAAAAAAGAAAAAGTTAAATCGACAAAAATTATCTGTCATGTTTGATGAAACTTGCTTGAAAGTATGTTGCAGTAAACTTTTTGAAATGTAAACAGAACTATTGATGGAGTGTTTCAAAAACAGAAGCTATATCCATGCCGTTGTGACAACAGAGAGATTGGTTCCATGATGAAGAACGAGAAGGGGAAAAAAGTAAAACGAACTGGTCTACTTAGTCACTCAATAGAAACCATCGATTTACCAACACTTATAGGCAGAAGACCGTGTTAGGGGTGATTAATTAAAAAAATTGATAAAACTGAGTAAATTACTCCTTTCGCTTCTTCTCGGTCAGTGAATGCAAAAAATTTTCGAGTTTAAAAAAAAAAACAAAAACAAAACATGCATGAATGCCGACGGGCACTAAGTAAGGGATCAATTTAGTAGAAACTTAGATTGTAAATTGAACCCCCATTGAAAAAATGTTTGGGAGAAGAGATTTTCAGATAAACGAAAAACCTATTTCTAAACATAATATAGAGTAAATGTTTAAATTTTCAGCTTTCTGGCTCCATTAAGTCAGCCATTACGCGCGATACATACCTACCTACCTACCTACGTACATACATACATACATACATAAATACATACAAAACCAGCCAGGCAACCAGCCAGGCATACTTAAAAACTGACAAAACCAATGTTGACAGTTATTGTGACAGTTTTAGTTGCTGGTTTCTAAAACATGATGAAAGTGAATATTATTTGATCATGCGTGTGTAAGTAAATATGTGTGATAACAGCCAAGTCTCTCGAGGGTAAGCTTCATATGGAAAAGTCATTTCCGTCAGGACTTTTTTCTTTCAGAGTTGTTTTCTTGTGCAGCACATGGAAAAAAGAATGTATTAAAAATAAGGGAAAAAACTGGAAACATTCAAGATTCTTGTGAAACAGACCAAAAGTTGTTTATATCTTTTTACAAAGAATTTCTAGAAAAGCACGAATCTATATTTTAACACGTTTCAGTGTTTTTATGGTAATTTCTTTTCCATTGTGTCTGTATGTGACAGAATATCTATGTCAGTCTGTTCATATTTATCAGTATATCTCTGTTCATATCTATTAATTTATCCACTTCTGTATCTTTCTTTAGCTCTTTCTTTCTAACTTGATATCTATCTATCTATTTATCTATCTCTCTATCTCTCTCTATATATACATATATACACACACACTTATATACATACATGCATACATATATATATGTTTATATTAATCTATCTAAGTCTATTTGTATCAATCTATCTATCTATCTATCTATCTATCTATCTATCTCAGTTTATTCCTATCTCTCTATCCATCAATCTATCTAAGTTTATTCGTATCTATCTATCTATCTCAGTATTTTCCTATCTATCTATCTATCTATCTATCTATCTATCTATCTCAGACTGGTCATATCTATCAACGTATATATCTATTTATCTATCTGCTCATATCTATAAATCTATCTATCGATCTGTTCATATCTATCCATCTATAAATTGATTTAATAAATTCAACTTAGTCCATTATAAGGTAAGTAAAAAGTTATTTTCCAGCAGTCTTCTGTGTTAAGCGATCCTGCCAATGGTTAGCAAGGTAGGCCAACTTGATATTATTGGTTCGATCCAACAGGGTTTCCCATTAACATACCCAAGAGTTAGAATTAGATAAGTATTTGTGTGCCTGTCTGGTTAGCTACAACCAGTAGTTGATGTTCGTGTTTACTTTTTTTAAAAAAGAAAGGATTTTAAATGCCGATGTTCAAGGCAGGTAGATAAGCGCAGAGAATTTACGTAACATAATTACTATGCCTTGGTGATTTCGTATCTCACAATTACAAGCATAAAACGCTGGTCCATTTCTTACTGATTTAACTTGCAAATCTTAAGTGGTAATTTCTATGAAATAGCGTTCGATATCTTTTATCTATCAAGCGAAAATTAATGTACTTGAAATAGAAACATCATTAAACAAAAAGATTGAGAAAAATGATAGTTAATCAAAGTATTTAAAATAAAACCCCCAAGAGACAATTAATATACTTTGGACATCAGTAATGCTTACTTGAACCGACTATCTTATAACCAGAGGCTCATGGGAAAACGCCATTTTGAGTCCCGTCTGCTTTTTACGTTTTAAACCTTATTAGAAACTTTAGAAAACAAATGATGTGAACTGGGAGAACAAAGGGAAGAAATCAATATATTTGTCTGTTACTATTGATTATTTATTAGGAGCTGATAGTGTTAAAGGGGCTTGGCCAAATTGTGGACAAGTAGACTAAAGAATGAGAGAGGCCAGTTGCAAGGTCAGAATTACAGTAATCTTGACACTTTCAGTGCCAAAAGACGTTAATTAACACTTTTGCTGCTTTATGTGTTAAGCGCCAAATGATGCTAATTAATTAAAGTCCCCCTTGTGAAATGCATGTCATGTCTCTATTTTGTCCTCAGCACACAGCTGTGACTGATACTTGCAATGATACTCTCTATGAGGAAATCCCTATTGTTCTATCCACGGCATACGCATGTCAGTGGAAAAACGTTGGCACTGAAAGGGTTAAGGATCGACATTTTAGACATAACTTCTATCAATTGGTTGTAAGTATAAGAGATCACAGATGTTCACGTATATATTTGCGAATATACACGGCCAGGTCACTCAGAAAGCACAGGTTCTCGCTCGATCATTAACAGCTTTGTAATGTCGGTAATTGGGCATATATCTTCCCCAAGCTCTACCAGACCTCAATAATCGTGAATGTCGTGGCGTCAGTATCTTCTTAACTTATGTAATTCGTCACGAAATCTTATTTTTGCCGGCCATAGTGTTGCCTATGATCTCTGTGGTTTTTCTATGAGATGTTATGTCTTCTTTTGTGTTCATTGCTTGGTTCTTAGTGCGAAAGCCGATCGTTTGGTCAGATTCCATGTTCCAGATCTATAGGTGACTATCAAAATGATACATTGGATGTTGGTCCTTCATTTTAACACTAATGGAGTCTTCTTGTTCTTGAATGATGAGTTTGGCAGTTAATGAGCAAAGAACCTAAACGGTACTTACATGGGTATCCACTTAGGTATTGCAGACTTTGTAAACATGAGGCCTGTGTTATTGACAGAGCGGAACTTAATAGATACAGGTGCCCACCCCAAAAATATTTGTAAGCCGAAATGGCGTAGAGTGATCAACTTATATGAGAAAATTATTTGGGTAGGGTGGTGGGAACTACAGAGGACTTAAGTGAAAGAGGGGGGTACATGCTGCCTCTATAAGTGTTCGCTGAAAAACAAATGCCGAATGTTATTTTCTCTTTTCGCCTTTTTTGTAAAAGCAGAGAAGTGGAATTGAGTGAATTTCTGAGAACTGAAAAGATTATATAGGTATAGAAAGGTAAATCTGACTCCAAAGCTATCGAAAAACAGAAATTATAATAAGTGAGATTTCAACAGACTTGAGAAGATATAGACATTTGATACGCTTGACTAAGTCTTGCATAGGATCACAATAGTAGGGCACCAAGTGAGGACTGAACTCATTAGACTGTCAAAATGTTTAAAAGACGATCTGCTTGCTATCAATCTAAAGCGAGTGACCTATGTACAGACTGGTAAATATAAAAATACGAAGTTTATCTGGAACGTATCCAGCCATCTTAGGACAATCGAAAGAATCAGTCTGTCTGTATGTCTGCCCTGCGATTACTTGACAGTTGACCACTGTATAAAGTGGACATTTGCCATTCGTATTGATCAGCATACAGGGCAGCTAAGCGTAGCTCTCCTGTCTCCAGAGAGCAGGCCATTTAAGACTAGACGGACGCAGGTGTAGTGCCACGGCCAATAAGGATTTATCCAATCAAGCATAGTACTATCCGGTGAAGTCAAGACCAGAGGGCCCGGGGTTCACCCTAAGTTCTACGACCGAGCTCATGTTTTAGCGACAATAGTTGCAAAGATAAAGAGAATTCTTTTGGAATTCCTATCTACAGGCTTGCTTGTGTGGTGTCCCCACGTTAAAAACCGTCCTTGTGTCACATATTTTCCTCGTAGGGGTCAAGGTAAATAAAAGCACATAGGGTAGCTTAGTGTCGAGATAAATATAATAAAAATGAATAAAACGATCTGAATTATCTGAATGTAGATATAAATATCTACATTGAAAATACTGAATTCATCTAAATATAGATATAGAATATCTAAATTAGCGACGCTGAAGGGAAATAACCTGTAACTTCAAAGCTCCAGTTTCGTACGTTATTTTATATGACAATTTGGGCAGGCTGCATGGTATACCAAAGACTCTTGCCCTTTCTAAACATGCAACCCTGGAACAGGAACTACCCTAATCTAATATCAACAAACAAAATAGCCAAAAAAGAGCAACGATGCATTAGCCTTCCATTAACTCAATTAGGGATCTCACACACTAATTCAAACGTCCCATCTTACTTTTCAAAACAGTATGCAAAGTTCTTGTTCGGGATCATCGTCAGATGCCTTGCGTTCTCTTTAATCTTGTTCACGTTCTGAAATATTCTTCCTTTCAACGGCAAAAGCCAAAACTCGCAGGGAACCAAATATTGACTCTAGGCAGGGGAGGGGACTTGAAGACCTGGGTGATGCAATGTTTTGCTAAAAAAAAAACAAAAAAAAACGCCTACATGAGACGTGAAGAATAACGATTTTTTTTGAAAATCCCACTTTTGGGGAAATTAATCCGATCGAAATATCTCAAAGGAAACACCTCGTAAAATCCTGCAGCATGAATCGTAAGAGATTCAATCATTTGGCCGGACGCAAATATCAAATATGAGACGAGAATTTGAGAAGCGAAGCTTATGAACTTGTCGCACAGAAACTTTCGCTGATGCGCGTGCAGAACTATTAGATTGTGACAGCTTATACAGATTTCTCCCGTTATCGAGAAGAAGATGATTCCGAAGAAACCTTTCGTAGAGAAAAAATAGCGTAACGCAGAGAGGCAATAACGATTACTCAATATTGGAAAATATTTTGTGCATCCCCAGAACCCCTTCCCCGTTAAAAAAAACCCCTACCAGTTTCATGCTGAGTGGAATACTCTTACGAACACATTTAGGCTTTTATAAGTTGCCACAATTTAATCAACCTCCACGTGCATTAAAAAAAGTTACTGGTACCTTGGGACACATCTTCGTAATAGGTGCACAAAATAGATTCAGATGAAGCAGATATGCTCATAGACAAATCTCAAATCTATGCCGGCTTTAATTACTTTTTTAAAAGTAGGTGATACTCGTATGTAAATTAAAATCTTATTAAAATCTTTTTTGAATTTGAACCCTTAATCTCCAAGGTATTCACTTGATAAAATCGTAACTTCTGCAGATGTTACGAAGAATTTCTGCAACATAAATCGCTAGAGATTTCACTCTTCAAGTCAGAAGCAAATATCAAGTGACAGACATTGAGACGAGAATTCAAGATAAAAAAAATATACTAGGCGCTTACAAAGATATCGCACAACAGATTTTACTGATGTGCACGGGTTTTATGAATTGTGACAGTTTACATCATTTTCTATGATGGCCGAATAACGTCTAAAAAAATGACTACATATAAAAAAATTTAATCGTTGTCCGTTTTTGAGGGTTTATCTTTTTTTTTGTATCAATCTGTTGATACGTTAAGAAAAGAAAAAAAACTGGAAAAAAAGAAATGAGTTGCGTACCTTTCTCTATAACTTCGAAGAAAGGGGTTGCGCTCCCTTGTTTGCTTTTATGCAAAATTGAGTGGAATTCGGAGGAAATTGAAAAAAACAAAACAAAATAAAAAACGACAACATTTTGATCTACTCAGATAGAAAGTAAAAAAGAATTACACAGCCTATAACATTAGCTGTGGAAAGATCTATCCCTATTCTGAATTTCAGCTTCCTTGGTGCAAAATCGAGGCCTACAACTTCGAATATACAGACATATCTATACATCTATTTATCTATTTATATATCTATATCCACCTATCTATTCATTTATTGATACACATGCACACATATTATACATATATATGTATACACCGAAATACCAGTCGCTTAAGAAAATATCGTGCAGTAAGTTCTGCTGCTCGCGCAAGTCTAATAAATTGTGACAGCTTACATCATTTTCCATGATGGCCGAATGACGTCTGACAAAATGGCTACCTATAAGAAAATTAATCGTTGTCCGTTTGTCAGGGTTTATCGTTTTTTGCACGCAAGTCAGAAATCTGCTGAAATGCGAACAGAAAACTCCATTTATCAAATCTGACATTTATTAGAGCCGGCATTTCTTGTCACTGGCATTGTTGATGCTGTTGCCATTTGTCTTTGACGTGATATACTTTTTATGTAGGTGTTTTTATGTAGGTATACTGAAATACGTACATATGCATTAACAAGATTTATGTTCTTATAGATAAACACACATATATATGTATAATCATTTATATAAATGTATGCATGCGTGGATGCATATATATATATATATATATATATATATATATATATATATGCATCGAATGCAAATAAATATATACATGCATCAAATGATAGTATCTACTAAATTTGACAATGCTTTGTATTGATAGGCGTAAATATTTCTTTTTCCCTGACTGAAGACAAATACATGTGAATAGAGAAAGATATGAATAGACTATGACAGATGTGACCAAATGTGCCATATGAGCATGGTTGTCCATAAAGGGGGGCCGGGGGAATTCGAGCCCCTTGAATCAGGCCTCGTCTTCGAGGGTGAGGGTTTGAAATTTAGATAATGGTGCAGTATAATTTTTTTATGTAACCCCAACTAATGTTCCCTGCATCATTATTCATTGGTAACAGAGTTGGCAGTAAGGTATGGCGCTGAATATATCTTTTTAAAACCCACTGGAAATATAATCTTTTGCCTCCTCGGACAGTGGACTCCAATGAATTTGAGTAGATTAAGATATATGCTTAGAGCAAGAAATATATGAGTAAACATTTATGAATAGTCTATACCTGGGGGTATGTCCACTTTACCGGTATACATTTATATACTGGTGTATTTTCAAATATTGTACAAGACTGAGCAGTACTGTTTACTCCAATATAGCAATAATGATGCTAATTTAGCTCTTTTGGAGCTAGATCTAACTCATTTGGGGTGGGTCGACTGTCCCTATCCCACCTTGTCTACGCAATCCTGCCCCTATTCTCCCTTTGCTCATGCACGCCAAACCCACCCTCTCACCTACATAGTTGTTTCAACTATCAACTTAGAGGAAGACAAAATTCCAGTACTGAAATACCTTGCAAGTAAATATCTAGGCGTATCAGCTACCAGTTCCCCTTTCGAAAGGGTTTTTTTCAGTTGCAGTGGCAACACTGTAACTTGCCATAGGACATCCATGAAGCCGTGGGCTATCAACAGAATAAATAACTGTCTACCACACTACAAATTCTTGTTGTATTTTCGTTTTTGACTTTTTTTTATTGCCAGATTATTCTTAGTTCTTATTGGTCGAAAAAAAAAAGCCTTTCCAGTCGTATGCCTACTTTCTATTTACTTTAATTTTGATATCGGTTTATTTTGATAGAGGTTCTTGAGAAATTTCAAGTGTCTTTGACTTGCAATTGTGTATAAGAATATAATAAAATATATATCGAATATTGGTATACAGCTTGACAATATTGGGATATCAATTTTCATCCATATTGCTCAGCCTCTGAACAGACATACATATATATGTATATATATAGATGATCACATCTGTTATAGTTTATTCATATCTATCTCTGTCTGTTCACAAACACACAAAGACAGACACACACACACACACATATATATATGCAATGCTCTTCCATAAGAATAGAGCACTCTGGTGGATGGGAAATTTTAAGCTTGATAAATATATTGCTTAAATTCAGCCTTACTGACTGTCCAGTTCCCTAGCACAGAGGTAGGATATTGGCCTCCGAAGTGAAGTTTCCAATCCTGCTTCGGGGTACTGGATGGGATAACGGATAGTCTATAGCCACACTGAAGAGTCGTAATGCAACGAAACAGCTGTATGTGAAAGACACAATTATATACATACATATATATAGTGAACAGAACAAGATAGATAGATAGCTTGATATATGATTAGGAGGTACAGATGTGAAAAGACTGGGGTATAAAGCGACTAGCATAGATCTAAAAATGAAGAGACTGAGATAGATGGAAAATTAGATCGTGGAGAGAGAGTGGGAAATGATAAGGAAAATGGATAAAACTGACACAATATTTAAAAGATGTCGACGGCCCATGCGCAGTTGTGCCTACCAAAAAGCATTTTCAGTCAGACCCCTTGCACGAGCGCATTTCTCATACAATGAAAACCTAATTGTCGGTGAGTTTCTTCTTGTGATATTTTTAACATACAATATTGTTGAGTGGCCAATACGGAGAATAGAAGTATTCAAATCAAGTTTATCATACTAATATATTTCGCCTTCCAGGTTCGTAAAAGTAGTTATTTGAGATGAAATGATATCGAAAAGTTCGTTTTTTCTAGTAAACAATGCCACGAAATATCATATTGCGTGAGCACAAATGCTAAGTATTTCAAATTGCGGAAAACTGCAAAACACTGACGTCACAATTCCACAGAGAAAAAAATCCAAGTTGGCAACTGTGTTTTCAACTCATTTTCAGATGGCTGAAACCACATGAGTGGAACACCGTGGATATAATGCTTTCATATAGAAAAGGGATCCAAAGAGATCTCAACAACTACAGACCAATAAGCCTACTCTATTGCATCAACAACTTTTTACCAAAGTGATCACCGACTGAATCACCAAAGCACTAGAAGAAATCAATCAATGGAACAAACTGTCTTCAGAAGAAGCTACTCAACCATAGACCACCTCCGTTTGGTAAATCAACTGAAAGAGAAAGCAGTAGAATATAAAATGCCGCACGCTATATTATTTGCTGACTTCAAAAAGTCAGTGGAAATCCCCAAGGCTATTGATACTATCATTCAACAAGGCTTAGAACCAGTATATGTCAGAGTATTGCAACATATCTACCGACACAGCAGTTCCTGTATCAGGCTACATAAAGACTTTGACCCCTTTCAGATAGAAAAAAGGATTTTAAAAAAAGGTGATACCAGCCCATTCAAACTCTTCACAGCCTGCATCGAGATGCTTTTCCGGAAGATGGGCTTGGAAAATGAAAAAAAGAAGGATTGAAATAGACGATTTGCAGACATCATTGGCTTTTTTTGCTGAAAACCTTCATGACCTCTACATGATGCAGGAGAGACTGAATTAAGAAAGTAAGAAAGTCTTCACAAGAACGTCAGTGAGACAAACGTCATGTACAACGAATATATCTCTGAATTTTTGAGATGAGGTATTATTATTATTTCTATTATTATTCGGACTATCCTCATCTTGGTTGTTTTTAATACAACGTTTCGGCCGTTCATCAGGTATCATCTGGTACTAGATGATACCCGATGAAGGCTGTAGAGTACAACGGCCGAAACGTTGTATGAAAAACAACCAAAATAAGGATAGTCCAAATGATAATAAAAATTACAACGAATATGTTGGAGACAAACACACAACAATAAAAATCGAAGATGCAGAACTGGAGAAAGTTGACCACTACATAAAGCAACGAATCTCCATGGAAGAAGAAGCGAATAATCAACTAAAAGGTTAAAACTTTAGGTTGACAAGCTTTTTGTGGGGCTAGCTCAACCTCCAAGAACAAGAAAATCCTGCTAGTTATGAAAATGAAGGTATATAACCAATTCATCCTCCCGATCGTCGCCGATGGAGCTTAAATATGGAACCTAATCGAAAGACCAACCCTTAAGCTGAGAACCATGCAACGTGCACAAGTGAAAATCATGCTCAACATAACAAGGAGAGATCATGAGACAGCGTAACATATTAGGAAGATAAACAAGAATTCGAGATATCATAGAATCCACAAGAAAACTTAAATGATGATTGGCTGGCCATGTTGCGAGAATGTCAGATAACCGCTTGACATCATTACTCATAACGTGTATCCCCAGAGATCACATGCAAAGCTGGGGCCGACAATAGAGAGGTCTAGAGATTCCTGGGGAAGGTGTATGCCAAGCTACTGACGCAAAAAGCTGCACTTACTGCTAATATTTATGATGACATGTAAAGCTCCTATTTTGAACAGATGCGTTCCGACAAAAATGGTCAAGCTGGTAGTTTTTTCCAATTATGGAGACGAAAAAGTCTCATATGTATTTATAATCAAAGGACAAGAAATGTATTTTCCGATAGAATGTTACCATCGAGGATTCAATTTATCCAAAGGGTTTGTTATCAAACTCCAAAACTGGAGTTGACTTTTTTCTACCGCAACAAAAACAATAACAACAAGAACAATCCCCATCAAAATTAGGGGTATGAATCGATCTGTATAATTCAGGTTTGTCTAATGTGTTTTGAACTCATGATAGGCTGATTGTTAGGGAGGTTGTCTTACTGAATCGATATTTCTTCGAAGTTAACAAAAATCAACCACACTGATACACACGGGCTTGTTTCATTCTATTTGATAAATACATCTCTGCATTTATAAAAAAAAAGGGTTGGAGTTAAACCCTGACTTAGCCAGTCCTGTTGCTATGATAAGTTCGCTTCTTTTATTTTCAATCATTTATTGTATTAAATACGGACAGAAGTGAATAAGAAGTCAAAATTCACACACCCAGGAATTGTATTTTTTGTTCGTCAAAATAGTAACAGATGTACATCCCTATGACCGGTAATACATTCTAAACCGGCCACAAGTTAATGAAAAACTTTGATACAAAATCCATCCTGCCCCACTGGACTCCAATATTTCACTCCTACCCAGGATGGCAAGATAGTTGGGGACATTTTTGGCTGCAAACACGTAATTGTCTCTAAAATTAACGTGTGGCAGGTAATGGCTGGGAGTCTTTTTAAGTTTCAGAGTTAGTAATATTGAGGATTGGCATAGATTGTCTATTCATGGAATTGTTTAATCAACGTGTGACAGGAATAATTTTTGCTTCGAAACGTTTCATAAACGTGTGACAGGGATAGTTTTTGCATCAACATATATCATTAACGTGTGGCAGGGATAGTCTTTGCTCTGTAATATTTCATCAACGCGCGGCAGGGAGTGACACGGAGTCTCAGAGAGTTTCTTTATGTTTGAAAGCTAGTAGTGTTAAGAAGTGTCAGGAATACTTTTCGCATTTAAATTTTCCATAAACGTGTGGCAGGGATAGTTTTGCATCAAAACTCTTTCATTTACGAGTGGCAGAGAAAGCATCGACGTATATCATTAACGTGTGGTAGGGATAGTTTTTGCATCGCCACATACCATTAACGTGTGGCAGGAATAGCTTTTGCATTGACACATATCATTAATGTGTGGCAAGGATACTTTTTGCAGCAACATATATCATTAAATAGTGTCAGGGATAGTTTTTGCATTGCCACATATCATTAACGTGTGGCAAGGATACTTTTTGTAGCAACATATATCATTAACGTGTGGCAGGGATAGTTTTTGCATCGACATATTTCTTTAACGTGCGGAAGGGAGGAAAAGTAACGCCTTATATGACTATGAGAACAAGCATCTTAGAGGCAAATATTGTATTGAAACTGTTTAAACCAACTCCCTGAGATCTATTTACCAACTACAACAAACAAGTTCCCATTTACAGACAATCACAGGAAGTCCTCAGAAATATCGATCTTTCTCTTCATCACACAACCATACAACTATTTGTTATCTGTATTCCTGAAATATAGCATTGCAATTCAATATTTCTATTACATCAATGCAACACACATGGCACTAAAAAGTACTCAGAGAGCGGATAACGCTGTAAATCAGTTTGCATTTAGCTAGGATGAAGGGGAGGCAACCCTTGGAGGATTACTGGATCCAGACCCTATATTTAACCGATTCTTCTTCAGCCCATGGCCTGACCTTCCAGAAATGCCAAGGAAATTTATTAAAAACATTTTCAGATGTGTGTGTGTGTGTGTGGACAAACAAATGAACATGGATCAATTAATATAGATATATGGAAAAAGGAAAAATCCTGGATCCATTCCCAAATTCCATCAATAATTATTGGTCTTCCCTAAAATTTAATCAATTTATCTTTAGACTACCTACCTTCGCTACCAAAAATATAATTGATATTCTTTGAGAAAATTTGGAGATATTGCGTTGACATACAGACAAACAAACAGTCAGACGAATAAATGCAAATTTCTGTAGTCCGGCGCTGACTAGGTCCAAAGGTCATCGGATTAAAGAGGCACAATTGTATTGTATTTGAAATGATTACTTCCATAGAACACACAAGGCCAGATTCCTTGACACTCACAGTGAGACCTCATGAAAATATTCAGCTAAATTTCAGCTTGCCGATGTTATTCTCCTTTACCTATTCATAATGCCAAACATCCTCCTCATTTTCTCACCGAGTCAAACCAAGCAACCAATTCCAAAACTTTTACTCCCAGGGCAGATTCTTAGCGAAAAGATAGGCTAACAAAATGGCGGATCCCCATTGGCTAATGTTGCTTCATTTCCGGCCAGCTTGAACGACACTAACGACTAAATGAGGAAGATTCCCGACCGCCTGCGAGTGACTTGCCCTTGAGCAGCAGGTTAGTGCTGTTAATAATCCGCCAAGCGTCGCACAAGAGACATATCGCAGCCTGTTATGAGATTTTTTTTATTGTACATACGGTGCAGAAATCTGGGAGAAGAAGGAGAGTTGATTGAAAGTTTGGCGTTAAGAGGAATTGATTAAATGAAAGAATGACGGGAGGGAACGAAAGGTGTGGGAAAAGGAGTCGAAATTGAGAGAACGAAAAGAGACGAAGGGAAAATGAGAGAGGGGACGAAAAGTTAATCCAACATGGAGAGAAAGAAAGAAGGACGGGGAAAAACGAAAATAGATTAATAACGTGGAGAAATGGGAAGGACTTTGAGGACTGATTTGGGAGTCATAAAAGGGAAAGAATAGAAGATCTTGGAAGGAAGAAAGAATGTACGTTGAAAAGAAAGAGAGAAAAGGAATGAAGAAAGAAAGAAAGAAAGGAATGAGGAAAAAAGAGAGGAATGAAAAGAAGAAAGAAAGGAGTGAAAGAAAGAAAGAAAGAAAGAAACGAGTGAGGGAAAGAAGAGAGGAATGAATAAAAAAGAGAGAGAAAAATGAAAAAAGGAAGAAAGAAAGGAATAAAAAAGAAAGAAAAGAAGAAAGGAATGAAAAAAGAAAGAAAAGAATGAAAAAATGGAATGAAAAAATAAAAAGAATGAAAAAAAAGCTGTAAAATAGAAAACAGGGATGAAGATTTTTTAAATAATGTAATCAAGCAGAGACTTATCCAGGATTTTTTGCAGGGTGTTGTCGAATGAAAAAAATATTTTTACAAAAATACATGAAATGCAAAAGAAATTTTAAACAAAATATGAACAAAGTAATTGAAGATTCAGTTGTTTTCACTTGTATTCAAGTCATGGCTTTTTAGCGCCAGTATAGTTCAAAGAGTAAACAAATGAAAAATAAATAAATGGAATGAGAGGGAAGTCATCTTATTGATATTAGATGTAAATCAAAATGATTAATTTTTGTTTTCATTATCAATTTATCATAAAATCATATCTTAGGATTCTTTGTTTTTTGTTTATAAGATTGGCTTACATATACTATGAAAAATATTACAATTGCACTGTAGTCAGAAATATCAAAGACGATGTTACTCAACATCTTGTTTAGGTTCACTGGAATTAAACCAGTTTGTCCACTCTCTCAATAGTTTCTGAAACTCAGGTTCAAGTCCCTTGGAACAGAAGAATAAAAGAGCTAGGAACCTAGAATAGTCTGTGTAATCTTTCAAAGAGTTGAACTGTATGAATTTACTTAGAATTGTGTAACAAATGACTTATTCAGATATTTGTATTCTTCTATACTTAAACAAGAACTATAAGTTGAACGATGTGTCCATATTCCGTGATAGCATTTGCAGGAAGAAGGATTAAATGCTTGTAGTCAGTCAACTGACTCTCGTTTGCAACAAAAATCATTTTTAAACAAAAATGAAAATAAGTAAAGGAGATTACTCAATAATTGACATTTAATAGTTACTCCGATTGACAAATGTTTTAGACGGAAAATATAGACCATCACGAGTTGTTTCATATAAGTAAGGGGCGTACGTATCCTTGAAACCCCAACTCCTAGATCTGCGCCATTAAAGAGAGAGAAATGTGTTGTATTGCCTTGTATTTGCAAATACGGTTATTTCAGCGTAAATCTATACTAGAGGAACGAAATGAGCGGAAAAGAGACTGAATGATTACGTTCTTCTGAATTTCCCATAGTGGGAGGAAACCCAGCCTTTCGTTCTGCCATGTTTGCTGCAAATTCCCCGGGGAGCCATTCTGAAATGCATGATCAATCTCACATGAGAGGTCCTCGCTGCGCATGACTGAATATAACGAAAAGGCAATTCGTTAGGAACTCTCCTGAAATGAAGTCACATTAACTGCAGAAAGAAAAATTAAATGAAGATGCAAAGTAGAAGAAAACATCATTTAATTGGGAGAGGAGTCAATGACTTGTAAATTTTCAGAGATTCAAAAATAAAAAAAAAGATTTAAAAATATAAATCACGAAGAAAGCGTCTTACAAGCTAACATAGAATTTGTGGGATTTTCTAGTCTGCAGGCAAATATCTGAGTAATGTTTATTATCATTTGTACGGTGATCGCAGCATACTATCTCGCATTAAACTCGAATAAAGTTAATCAACCATTAAGTGAAACAGCCTAGCGTGTCCGATAGCGCTGACACAATTATTCAAAAATCCGAATAGACTCCCTAACAGTTTTTCTTCGCAATAAACTATTCAAAAAATAACCACAAATAAAAAAAAAAACAAAAAACGAAAACATTATTCCTTAAAAAAGATTTTAGAATATAAAAAAAATCTTGATAAGACAACTAGGGGTGTTCTGATCCAGACTTTGAAGAGCCCTGGTTTACAATAATTCATCATAGGAAAAAATTAATGTCAAGTCATCGACCTGATTTTGCCTGCTGGAAAATGGGAAAAGCATGCATGTGTGCACGTGTGAATGTAACTGCTACTACTGATACTATTTCATTTGAATGAGTGATACTTGGACCCCTTTATTTAGCGAAAAAAAGTTTCTTTTTTTTTTTTAAAGATATTTGAAATATTAAAAATCATTATAAAGTCTGCTGAAGTGCAGTATGCAAATTGTTGTGTCCAGCAGTGCTGACATAAAATTAAAAGAGTAAAAAGAAAAAAAATTATCAAATTTGTTTAAAAAAATGTATGAACTCCTCAAAATACGCCTGGAAGCAATGAGACGACAAAACAGCAGAGTGAAAAATGGAAAGGGAATAATGAGAACTTTGGTTGTTATTCCGTTAGATCGGTGATATATATATATATATATATATATATATATATATATATATATATATATATATATACATATACATATATATATATATATATAGTGGGATGCTGTGTAATTTGTGTAATTATATATATATATATATATATATATATATATATATATATATATAAATATATATACATATATGTGTATATAAATGCATATATATATACATATATATATTGTGTATATATATTGTGTATATATATATATATATATATATATATATATATATATATATATATATAATATATATACATATATGTGTATATAAATGCATATATATATACATATATATATTGTGTGTATATATATATATATATATATATATATATATATATATATATATATATATATATCATGTGATTGTGGCCCTTTCCATTGGATGCGCAGATACTCCCTTCAGACATAGACACGTGCTGAAAAATATCACTGATCTTGGGCAAATCACACAGATACCCTGATCTGAAGCAGAAGCGTCGATCCCTACCCTCCAAATCCGTCATTTATGACGGGTACTGTGCTAATAGTAATAATAACAATGAATACTGACAAAATTGCAGGAGATTTGAGGAGATTTGCTGTCATCGGCTCCCCAGTCACGACCATCAGATACCCCGGGTATGAACATGCAAATACATGATTGATGATAGAGAAAAAAGTTGGAAGGGAGCCCAGAACACAGGGATCTGAATTGAATTAAAGATTCAAGGATGGATGGAGATTGCCCAGACTGCAGTCGTGCTGGGATCTGCAAAGAAAATGGAGAAGTTGTTAGAAATCTGCAGAGATTTTTTTTTGCACGCAATAACAAGCGATACAAACCGGGTGGCTAATCACCTGAGGAAATCAGCGAACAAAGACTACGGCATGGTGGTGACACTAAATAAGGGTTCCCCTCCCCGTAGCCCTCGTTGTAGCAGATGCCTGCACAATGGGGTTATTGTCCATTCTCTCAACAGTTTCTGACTCTCAAGTTTCAGTTTTCTGGAACAGAATAATAAAAAAGCCATGAACTTAAAATGTTCTGTGTAAACATTCAAGGAGTTGAACTGTATGAATTTTCTTACAACTGTGTAACTAATGACTTATTCAGATATTCGTATTCTTCTATACTCAAAAACAAGAACCATAAGTTCAATGATGCATCCACGATATGTGGTAGTTGTATCAGGAGGAGGAGAGGGGAAAAAAATTGCACGTATTCTTTCTCTGAATCAATTGACTCTCATTTGCAAAATGTATAAATAGATCAATAAAATAAGTAAAGGAGATAATTCATCAATTAGTATTTGGTAGTTATTCCGATTGACAAATGATATTGACAGAAAATATAGACCATCACGAGTTTAATTATATAAGTGGATTTCTTTATCATGATATTGGGAACGTTATTAATTGTGCTTTGCCGACCAGGGGTGCTGGGTACTTTTATCCTGGATCCGCGTCTGTAAAGAAAGAGGAATGTGTTGTACTGTCATGTATCTGCATCTTCGGTTATTTCAGCGTATATCTATATCCCAGGAACAAAATGAGCGGAAATGAGACTGAATGATTAGTAGCTGGAGGAGAAGTGCACGTAGTCTCCCATTGAGTCAATTGATTCTCATACTTGTGAAATATTGGGATATGGAAATATTCTGCGAATATCATTTTCAATAAGAATCGTAAATGGCCATTTTTGGCATCTAAGCAGAGTATTATCATTACGTCATTAGCAGCAGGTAAAATAATTGATTGGAACAGATTTAGACCTTTAAATGATTCCACGCCTTTTGATGACATCATACCATTTGATTACATAACACCCTTCCTTCTTTCCTATTTACATTGTTTAACATAACTGGGACCAACCAACCGATAGACCGATAGACCGACTGATCGACCGAAAAACATCTTATAGTGATGTATTGACACATTCAATAAGAATTTTTGTTGTAAATATATGCAATGAAATAACGTTATTTCTTGAAAAATCCAAGTTCTAAGACTCTTGTTTGCTAACTTTATGTAGACTAGAAAAATTCTAAAAAATATTTCCGTGTTAATATTTCGTCACTTCTAGAATTCTTTATGGATTTTTAAGTTTTAATTACTTGAGAAATGAGTTAATTCTAGCTTTATGCTTATGCTACAAATGAATTTGGCGTAAAATTATATACGGGGGAGAATAAGATGAGAATCATCAAATAAATAATGAGATTCAGAGGTGGATGAAATTTTGTGATAAATATTTAACGATGAATGACTGTTAAATATTTTTAAAAGCACTGTCTTAATCCAGAAATCCAGATGTGATATCAAAGGCACTTGCTAGTGGCAGGAACGAGAGTATGTTAATGAATAAATAAGTATGGCCCTTGCGCTGGCTTCAGCATCTGCCTCGTCATCACAGGTTACAAGTTTTCTCCGCGCTCTTACCTGTAGGCTAGATTTTGAGATTTGCAACAAGTGACAATCGTTAAGGGGCGATTTGTCACCAAAGCAGCATCACTCATCCCATCCATTATCTCAACTGTAGCTGGTACAGAGGGAGATGGATTACCACCTTTCCCAAGGGCATCAGTGCAAAGGAAACTCAGATTATCCCATTCAGAGTTAGAATTCTAATTTTCGATTCTATTTCCCGTGCTGATAACCGTACATCCACTGGCACCTCTCCGTAGTCTGTCAAGTTGACCCCCACAAAAAAACTGTTCTGTGGTCATTCAACCTCAGGATGGCTAGTGATGATATCTTCGTCTTCAAACTGCGTGTGATGCCTGCCAAGATGAACGGAATTGCTCCGTTCTTCCTATCCTTAAAAAGCTATAAGGTGACCCTTGCGACTTTCCACGCCGTCTGAATGCTGCAAGTGTCTGATGCCAAATAGTCTCCGACAGTTGTTGAACGAGTGCCAATAGCCATTACCGCTACCAGTCCTGGCTCACAATCCCAAAACAGTCGGCTGTTAACGCTGAGACACGATGATAACTTTTATTTCGAGTTTTTCGTCGTTTAAATGTTTTCCTCGTCTTTTATCCTTATTATTATCATCATTCTTGTACTCATCGAGTTTTAGCTGCGGTAGAGTCCACCGAGTCTCTTCAATATTCCAACATTCGCTCAAAGGCGTAGTTTGAGATATCGAAGGATTTGGGGACACTGGGGCCTTAGCTCCAATATGTACTGAGATTTGTCAATAGGATTACAATACGGGAACTGCTATCTATAGAGCATTTAGGGCTCCTTAACTCTCAGCTATACTACTACTACCTTAATCTCAATATCCTAGCCAATTAAAGTTATCTGTATAGTTTGGATTCTTCATCACGAGAGCCCCATCAAATGGTGCTAAGACAATTTGTCGTTGGTAAAATCGCCATCAGTAAATCGATTGTCGGTCAATTTGTCGTAGGGTAAATTGATTGATGGGATAATTCGTTATCTGTGTTTGTTGGTTTGAACAATACCTGTTGAGCGAATTATCTTTTACTAATCTAGCATATTTGAATTTTGTTCTCAAACTTTATATTTATTCAAGAATCCAAACCATCAAAATGGCCGTCTGCAAGTTCATCATTTCAGAAAAAGGGAAAATAAAGGCATAGATGAAAAATGTATAAATATGATAATCAAATAATTGTGTCATCCACAGACAGCTATTTCGTTGCATTACAACTCTTCAGTGTGGCTATAGACTACCCATTATCCCATCCACAACAACAAGGTAGGATCAAAACCTTCGCTTCAGACCCAGACGCTGGCATCTTATCTCTGCCCTACGCAGAACTGGACGGTCAGTAAGGTGGAATTTAATCGATATATTCACTCATGCACACCAGTGCGCTCTACCTCACTTGGAGAGTGCTCAACCCTGAATAAGGGAGCGTTGATTATAATAATAAAGTGAAAAGGATGATTATGGATCTAGGATAGAGGTCAACAAAATTTTCTGGAAAAGATCCCCGACAGGGAATGGTTGTAATATAGAGAGGGAGTGATCAGTTATTTTTTAGGACCGTTAACTCGGTTTTTGCTCGAGGAATGTAAGCAAACAATCGAATCGGTCATAATGTACCACCACCACCACGGATAGAATCTCTCCATAAGATTATATACAAAATTTCATTGAAATATATTCAGGAAAAACGAAGTTATCCAATTGAGTAGTTATCGACAACGGTTATAACGATAAAAATGACGAAAGACATCCATTGCGAATGAAAAAGTAATCATATAAAGCTATGGAAGCTGCTTGTTGCTTCGACATTTTTGTATTACATTTTGAAATTACTTCCACGTCTTTCGTTAAGAGATTATATACCTATATAAAATTCTTTGTTCCATTAGTGGGATATCTTATCCAAACAATTGTATATTTCGTGATAAAAGCATATAATTTGGTACATCTACAGCTAAAGGCATTAGAAAAAAGATTCGGTTATTGAGCCATCATGAATTTTCAATATGTCGCCCATGGTAGCTACAACTCTTTTCAGATCAATTCTCTCATCAGAAATGAATTAATTAGATATAGGGGACATAATAGTTGAATTTATCTAACATAAATTGTTTTTTAGAATTGCCATTTGGATAATAAATGCTAGTCATTGAAAATTCAAGATGGTTGCCATTCTTTTAAGATGGCGGCCATGACACGATTCCAATCTCAAAATAATTGATAGCAAGACCAACCCAGACTTGGGGTTCATCGTGTGAAAGTCTATTCAGCACTTCCCTTACCAGTAACAGAGGCGTCTGCAGCCTTGGGCAGTTTTTAATACTTGCACTGCCTAATACAACCCTCCTTACATTTGCATGAGACATAGGCTAGACTTGCCTGCATCTGGTAGATCTCATTCAAAATATTTGGCGTGCTTTTAATGATTTTTCATCACTATCAATATCACAAACACCACCAGCATCACCACCAGCATCACCATCGCCACCATCATCATCAGCCCCGCCATAGCTACCATCATCACCGCCATTGTTACCATCACCACCACCATCATTACCATCATTATCATCATCACCAACTCCAATGTCACCATCACCATCACCATCATCATCCCTAACATCGATATCATCACCATCCCATCATCAAAATCTTTACCACCATTATCATCTATAACATTAGCACCATCAACAACATCACCACCATCATCAATCTCGGGGGATCCATGTCGTGAGATGTCCATTGGTTGTCTTTCATTCTTGCAATATGGCTATCCCACTAATGGATTCTATGTTGTCTGTGACTCTTGTCTATTCCTAGATGTACTGTGCTGTCTTGTGGTCTCTCAATGTGAGGCCCAGCATAATTCCTCCATGTGCACGTTGCATGGGTCTCAATTTGCGGATCTGTCTCTTGGTTAGGTTCCATGTTTCAGCTCCATAAGTGACTATTGGGAGGATGCATTGGTTATACACCGTTCTTTTTAAGATTAATGGGATCTTCTGATTTTTGAAGGTTGAGCTTGCCGCCTCGTGTGATTCTTTGCTTGATCTCCTCCCCTTTTGAGGGTCTCATGGAGATTCGTTGTCCTAGGTAGATGTAGTGATCTACTTTCTCCAGTTCTGTGACCTCAATTTTGATCTTAGTGTTTTTTAAAAATCTCAAATGTGACTGGTCTCGGGAATGTCAAAGATATTCCACTAAACTTTCAAGGCGCCAGACAATACAAAACCTTTGATTATTCAATGAATTTGTGATCAACACACAGAGTCTACAGGAAAAAGAATACGAAGATATGAAACAAACCTACCTTTTGCTTCTTAATTCCTTGTTCTGCCTGAATTCCATAAACACGAGACAGAAGTAATTTTAGCAGTATTTTCGTATGCTGCAGACACTGAAAGTACCAAACTGGAGAGAACAAGTAAGTCTATTTAATCACTGTCCCACCACAGCAATATGTGACACAAGGTCGGGCTTAACGTGGGAAGAAATAGTACCTTACCGCCAAAAATTGGCTCCAGCCGACGCAGTTACCTGCGAAAGCTGGGCCGAGTAATGATGGGAGTGCCTAAGGACGAGTCCAAAGGCCTCCCGTTGCGCTTAGCAAACGCAGCCTCAGTGTAACCTCATTGGCCAACGTTTGCACCGGCGCACTCGGTCTTTGATACCCTGCACACAATCTCCGGCCCACTCAACGGGCAAGTGTCAGTACCGACTCCTCGGTCTATGCCGTGGAACAGATACTACACTTTGCTCCCGAAGATTGGGCCAGAAACCTGTGCCAGGTAAGAACAAGTAAGTCATAACAGTTAGAGTTTGAGATATATATATATATATATATATATATATATATATATATATATATATATATATATATATATATATATATATATATATATATATATATATATATATATATATATATATATATAGTGCGTTACTCTGATGTCATAATACCTTAATTATGATGTCACAATGCCGCTGTCATGATACGATGTCTTCATTATGATTTCATAATGTAGTTGTCCTGACGTTATATCGTCATTATGATGTCACAATACATGTTAACGTATTTGTCTCAAAAGACAATTACAAAACGGTAAAAATTGGCAGATGCTGTCTCTCATCTTGTTTTCTGTTGGAACATTCCAATGAACGTAAAACTATTTTCGATATATTCATTCCCATTTTGTATGTCATCAAACAAAAAAGAAAATCCTTTTTGCTATCTATTGTTTATTAGATAAAGCGTTTTAAATCATAATCATCAATTTTTTGCCCAGTACATAACTTAATCGAAACATTATCAAATGTCTCTCTGCATTGATAAGTAATTTTTCATCGAGTTTTATACATTTTTCTCACCTGAATTGCTATGTGCTTCAATATTGAATACATATTTTTAATGTAAATTGTACACGGATATGCCTATTGAGGTATATCTAGTCAATAAATGAATGAACAAACTGATGATCTACGTTATGTTTGCATTAAAAAAATAAAATGATGATGATGATGATGATGATCATCATCATCATCATCATCATCAGTCTTTTAACGTCCGTTGTTGGACATGGACCTTCCCCGGAATTCGCCACAATTCTCTATCATGGGCGTCGCGGAGCCAGTATTTCCTGAATGTGTCTAGTTCATCTCTCCATTTTGTAGCTTGTCGGCCTCGGTTCCTCATGTGATTTCAAGGGTATCCATGTTGTGAGACTGCACATCAGTTGTCTTTCGGTTGTCCATCGGTTGTGTTTCATTCTTGCAACATGGCCTGCCCATTGCCATTTGAGTTTTTTAATAGTTTCTATGATGTCTCTGACTCCCGTTTTCTTCCTTATATACTGTGCTGTCTTGTAATCTCTCCATGTAAGGTTGAACATGATTTTCTCATGTGCACGTTGCATACTTCTCAGTTTGTTCTCAATTTGCGGATCTGTCTCTTGGTTAAGTTCCTTGTTTCGGCCCCATAAGTGACTATCGGGCGTATGCATTGGTTTTATACTTTTCTTTTTAGGATTTTTGGGATCATCTGGTTCTTGACAGTTGAACTTGCTCTGCCGAAGGCTTGCCATCCCAAAGTGATTCTTCGCTTGATTTCCCCCTCTTTTGAGAATCTTATGGAGAATCGTTGTCCTTGGTAGATGTAGTGGTCCACCTTGCTGAGTTTTGCATCGTCTATCTTGACAGTTATATTCTTATTCTCAATATAATTATTGCACATGATTTTCGTTTTACTGAAGTTCATATTTAGGCCGACTTTTTTGCTCTCTTCGTTTAGTTCATCTACCATTAGTAGGAGGTTGTGTAGGTTCTATGCGGAAAGAATGATGTCGTCTGCAAATCTAAGGTTGCTCAGATATTCACCGTCTATTTAGATTCCTCTGTTTTTCCAGTCCACGTTTCGGAAGTTGATCTCAAGACAGGCTGTAAAGAGTTTGGGTGAGCTGGTATCACCTTGTCTTACTCCTTTTTAAATAAATAATGAATCATAACGGTTTACAATATTTCATCCAAAAAATAATCTATATATTAGTATAAATGATAAATATCTTACTGGAACGAAAAACAAGAACAAATATGGCACCAGAAGATGGGGAACAAGAGTAGATTTAAGGTTTAAATATCATATTCTAATATCACGTCTGCTCTTCAGTGTGGAAAACTCTTTATTAGGACAGATTCAACTGTGCACACAGCAGCTGAGTACGTTTTAAGCTGTGTGATTAGGGTGGAGGTATCCCTTGGGTAGATTTGCCTCATAAAATATATCATAAAAAAACTTGTAAGAATAAAGTTCTGGTCTCCACCAAACTTGATACATGCAATGATCACCAAGCATGCAAAGCAAACTGGGCCCTCGCCACCGGTCGTTTATACTCCATGGGGGGTTGTCTTTTATTGACGGACACTTTACCATTACAACCTTTATATGATTCGTTGTTATTTCTACCAACTGCACTGTCTCTGTGTATTGCTTTACCGTGATTTTCAGTTGAACGGCAAAGAGTGGTGGATTTGATGTTCGCGTGTAACATTAATCGGAAGGAATGATTGTCACCCCAACTCCACCAGGTGTCACATTGAGCTCGTAAACAAAGTTTATGATAAACATAACATCTGGAAAGTGAGTAACAAGAAAAAAAATATCCGGGTCTATGATGGGAAATGGTGCAATATTATACACATCAACTTTGATTCATATTCGCAGCATTAAATCATGAATTGCAGTGAATCTGGCTTTTCTTGTGAAACTTACATAACAGCAGGATAGTCAGAATTACTATAACAAATGATACAATATAATACACGCCTAGGTCCATCTTGATAACAGAAAATATTGAATGGTCATCATCATTATCAGCCTTTTAGCGTCCGTCAGACCTTCCCTAAGATTCACAAGATCTCTCTATCATGGGTGTCGTCACATCACCTTATTTTCTGTCGGCCACAGTTCTGCATGTTATGAGTAGTGATGTCCAACAGTCGTTTGCTATTTTTTCAATATGACCAGCCCATCGCAATTTGATTTTTTTAATCGATCATATATACCTGACCCAATTTTTTCTTCAATGCTCTGTGCTGTTTTGTCATCTTTCTTTCATGTGATGTTGGGAATTATTCTCTCCTGTGCACGTTGCATGCTTTTCAGTTTAAGGATCAATCTTTTGGTTTGGTTCCAGGTTAGAGCTCCATAAATGTTTACCTTGGGGTCCATTGGTTGTATAACATTACGGTCAACAATCCGATGCTTTAAGAGGTACAATATTACACAACATTTACATGTGCTACATTCTTATACGAAATTCATTGACCATTCGATTCAGAAAACTTTTCCTCTTACCGCACTTCATGCAAATAAAGCCTGAGATAGCCAAACAAGAATTCTCATCATCAAACACCCCTCATTGAACTGAAAAAAGCAATTACTGATTTGGTTTCCTAGTTAAAATTATTCGCTGTTAATATCTGACAGTGTGACTCTTCGTTTACAACTAACCAATGGAAGAGCAGGAAATTTGCTTTCTGCTTGGGGCAATGTTGCTTGATCCAGCGCAATTTCAATTCAATCAGTTTCTATACGGACTATGAATTTGTAATTTTTTTTGTTCGTTCGCGCTCTTCTTTGGCTGATTATTACAGTCAGCCATTTTTTCTTACTTTTGTTCTTCATCGATCTATTTTTTAAAAAAGTTTTTTTCTTTATTCGCTGTTATTTTTGAACGCTTTCGTATCTTTGCTAATTTTTCTTTCGTTTTGCCTTCTTGTGTGATTATCTCCTAGATAAGTAGTCCATGACCCGACGCTTTGCTAACAGTTATCAGAAGTGTACAACAACAGACTCGGCTGATGGCTGCTACTGATATACTGATACTATAAGTGTGACTGACACAGTAACAAGGGAGAGTAGATAAGAGAAAGTCGAGTGGTTTAATAAGGGTGGGGAAGGGGAAGTGGAGAAAAGGAATTCGGCAAGTTTAATAAGACGGTACGAAGGGAGAAGGGTTAATTGTTGCTACTGATATTATGAGTTTGCCAGTCAGGAATTCTTTTATAAGTGTCTTTACTGTATGCTTTTTTTTAATTTGTTTTTCTTATGCGTTTGTTTTTTTAGTCATCTTTGTTGGAAATATTATTTTTTTTATTTTTGAGCAATTTCTTATTTATTTCTAATTTTTTCTCTTTGTTTGTCTCCTCGTGTGTTTGTCCTCTAGATTACGTGATTTTCGAATTTTAAAGATTTATTCAACACCTTCCGTTTGTTCAAACCATTATCTCTCCTAAATCTTCCATCGTTTACTTAAATGTGTCCACACATCTCTACAAGACACTGTCTGGTCCGTCGGTCAGTCGGTCGGTGCTAGTTACGTTAAACAAGAGAAATTGGCAGGGAAAGTGGAAGTGCTTTGACGTCAATAAAAAGTGTGATATAATTATGAAAAATCCATTCCGATCATTCTTTTACCGGCTGTTAATGGTGTCCTCAAAGAATGCCTGGTGCCTGCCTTTGCGTATTTTAAATAAGCAAAAAATCCCCCCCCCCCAAAAAACACCAAAAATGATTCAGACGGAATATTTCCACATCGCATTATTATACAAGTATGAGAATCTACTAGAAAGAAAGACTACAATCTCTTCTTTCTCCTCCTGTTGATACTACCACTACGGATGTTGGACGCATCCTTAAATTTATGGTTCTTGTTACCTTTTGCAACAAGTGCGTTGCACACATTGAAGATCGAAGGCTCTACACTAATAACAGTCTGCAAGGCTGGTTAGCTCGTCATCATACAACTCAGCAAGCCATAATTTGTAATATCATTACTGACCTTTTTAAACATCAAGTTTCAAGTTTATTGCTCAAAGTGAGGATCGAACTCACGACAATCGTAATGGTCTGTGGGACTATTCTGCCTACTAGAGTCGATTGGCAAGCCTATTATTATCATTATTATTACTATTATTATTATTATTATTATTATTATTATTATTATTATTATTATTATTATTTAATAATAGCTTAGTTTGATAAAATGACTCAATAGAATTTTTTTCTTGAACAGACAGTATTACCTAAAAATATGTCCGAAAGATCTAATTTCGGGTGAAGTATTGCACAATAATGAACGTAGACATATTCTCAGAAACGCAGTTGAAATTCGTTAAAAGCTTTCTGGCGAGGCTTACAAAAAAAGATTTGAATTCATCAAGTTGCAAATGTTGAACTTTGGACTTTCACTTATAAATCATTGGGAAAATTGTTAAGTGGATTTTTTTCAGATACTCGGAAAGTAAGGAGCAAAAACCTGATGTGCTTCAAGGGCAAACTCCACTCCTGCCTCTATTCTGACTGGAGATGATTACTGCATATTTCGTCTTGCATATACAATGAATAAATTCGTAGATATATAAGACATGTCAGTTTAGCTCAGTTGGTAAGACACTTGTCTACCAATGGTTTCGTTGAGATTGAGAATTACAGTAAGGAGGTGGTATAGCTCAGTTTCACAGTCGACTTCGAGAAAGATGAGTTCGGAGAAACGTCTCCCGTTTACCACGTCACGACTGCGATTGTTAATTATACACTTTTTAGCTTGAGAAATGTTTGCACAGAGATGCCCTGGCTTGAGATCAGCAGCAGCTGTCGTAGCTAACGAATTGAATTTTTGTACGAAAAATCTTTGCTTTAACCTTTCAAGTCATAAAAAATATGTTGGCTCTGATTTGTACGCGTGGGATGACTGACTAAGGTGGAGCTTGCTATGGGTCTGAGTGACTTCGAAGATCCCAGTGTTTGATGTATCTGGGGGGGTAGATGTGGATGTGAGGTTATCGTTAGTAGGAGGTATATGATTTCGAGATCTGTGTGATTATATATATCTATATTTATATATATATGTGAGTTTGTATGTGTGTTTTAGTTAACGTGACGTGATAGAAAAATAATGAGGAGTTTACTCCCCTAAAGTCGGTGAGGATTGTTCTTGTTATGGGGGGAACAAAGTCAACTCCATCTTGGACTGAAGTTTGACAAAGTCAATTAAGACACATTGACCCTAAGTAAACACTCATGAATAATCTACGGTGTAAATAAAAAGTTTAAGTGAATTCGTCTACAACACTTTAAATTTCTACTCTTTTTCATTCAAATATCTTGACTTTTACAATAAAACGTTAATAAATCACACTTTGCATATTCTCCACTTTATTGAGATACTTATCGTCATAATGTTGAGTGCTTATAAATCAATGACAACCGTTAAGTGAATTTTTTGAAAAAAAGGAAAAATACAGACGTCTAGGCACTAAATGTATCATATCTAATTCTATACAACTGACGAATCTTGGTTATTTTGTGAGTATATATCTTGTAGAATCTTGAACGGCTACACCCAAGGGGCTTGCTGAACTGTCTATAGGGGTACCTTGGCCCAACAACTAACAGAGAATGGGTCCCTACAGGTTATAGGTTTATAAGCTATTGGCCAAATTTATAACTTTGTATTCAAATAATTATTCATTTTTAAATAAAAACATTAGCAGCAATGATTCAGTAGTAACACACATGGAAAATGGAATCAGCGAACCGGGTTCGTATTCCAACTGAGAGAATGAAAAACTTTTTTCTCTTTCAATTTAATGTGCTTTCATTTTTATTAAATTTTCAAAGCTTCCAAAAATTCATCATTTGTGATTTTTTTGACTGGCTTTAGAGACAAGTTATATTTACAGTTTAACTTTAATGCAGGACTAGACCCTTATTTTCTGTTCCGTCATAGCGAATCTGTAGATGTGAATTCCTCTTTCTCTCAGTACTCGGAAGTGTGTGCAGGTCAAACAAGTGCTATGCATGCAAACAGACCCCTCCCCCAGTTGGTGTACAAACCTTGATTTAATTTTATGAAATCTGTATAAAACACCACCTGCCTTCATATATAATCATATTTTTTCTCCCGGGCAACGCTGGGTAGTATGAGCCGTGTTGGTCACACAAAGTATCAGGAGCAGCTAATGGCATCCCCTTCTCTCTCTCCCTCTCTCTTATTGAATTACCTAACTTTCTTTCCTCCTCTCTCGCTTTCTACTTTCCTGGTGAACTACTTGGCTTTCTTTTCTTTTCCATCGTTTCCTACCGTGTATGTCATACATAGTATCTTTAGCATCCACCAGCCAAGCCCATCGTTGTACACTTATGATAATCATCGACGAAGCGACTGATCATCGATTAGCACTTATTAATAAATCCGCAGCGTGAATAAAAACTTCGCGTGAATTTGTCTATTACACTTTAAATTTCAACTCTTTTTTTATTCACATGTTTTGGCTTATACCATAAAACGATAATAAGTCATATTTGGCACGTAATCGATTGCAATACTTACCGGGATAATGTCGAGCACTCTTGGTTACAGCTCAATGGACAAGCAGAGTTTAGGATTATACAATCCATTCATTTATTCATTTCTTGTCCGTAGCCAGGCCAGTCAGAAGGAGGATCAGGAAGATCGGGAGGATTAGCGGGATCACCACAGGAGAGTATCTTCATGATTCTCATTGTAATAAAGATTAGAATAATATTGTGCACTTGCATTTACTGATTTATGATCCGAACCAATCATATCTATTATTGTTATTACTGTTGCTACTATTTGAGTTTCCACCACAGCAGTGACTGGTGGTTTTCTGTGGAGATCAAGTGACAGTAAGTCTCCTCCATACCCCAGGACTCTCCTTAGTGTCCTGGTCGATTTCAGTAATCCTATCGTCTGGATAGTCTCAGCTCTTCCCCAGGTTCTTAGTTCCTCAAAACTCTTGGGGCCCAGAACGGCCCCGACTATTATTGCCACTATCATCATCTCAATGTTCCATAGCCTTTTCCGCTTCCCTGGTAAGGCTACGATACTTATCCAACTTTCAATTTCCTTTCAGCTCCACCATGTGCTCGGTCGGAACAGCAATGTCATCTTTCGGACACGTTCGCTTCTGATCATTATTATTACGAGCATAGAAGCTGTCAAAAATGACAGGTAACATTTAGCTGTAGCAAACCAACAAATACAAAGAATTTGGATATTTAGGTAAATTCAAACCAGAATTTATTGAGCAAATTCAGAATTCAATTTTGGGGCGTTTTAGTTATCTAGTTTTTGTATGAGAGGTTAAATATATCACCGATTCCCAGCTATGAAAACTAATCCACAGGCCGGGCCACGCCTATTATTTGGTAGGTTCTCTTTCCCTTGTCCACGATTACTAGGTTCGGTCTTCTAAATTGGATTGGATGGTCAGTTTAGATGTCAAAGTCTCAGAGTAATTTATGGTTTCCATTCACCACGGCTGGTCCCAGTTTGTGCCGATACCACTTGTCCATATGGTTGAATTCCATTCGTTTGTTCAGTTCCCAGTGTACCACTGTTGTTTCTCTGTCGTTTCTGTGTTATACTCTTTCAGGGCTAGTCGACTACATTCATTGTTTATATGACTTACAGTTTCATCCTTTTCTCCACATGAGCGACATCAGCTGTTTGTTTGGGTTCTGTCGATCTCCGCCTCAATATAGTTTGTCCAGGTGCATTTGTTTTGGACTGCCATGTTGAGCAGCTCCATTTTTCCCTTTTCAGGTTTCCTTTGCGAAGCCATTTTCATGATTTCTTGTCTGCGCCTTTTTATACCTGTCTTTTGAATTTTTTGAATTTCCTGTATAGTTTTTACTGTTCCCATTTCTCTTTCCTTGTTTTCTTTGCTGCACCTTAGTTGACAACTTTTTTGTTGTCGTTGTTCCTTGCACTGCTTCGAGCGCTCTTTGCGATGTCTTCACTATTTACATGCGCGTACTTTTTTGAATCCTGTTTTGGCTTTGGCGACCTAGTTTTCTATGCTGATTAGTTCTCTACTGCCTTCATTTCTCTTTACGTACAGTTTTTCAATGTCATCTCTCGGGTGTAAGGCACTGTGCATTGTCATATGCTTCCTTGTTCGCCGGTCCATTGATTAAAGTTATTTTTTTGTCCACCCTGTGTATCTGACTGCCTATGATGCTCATGTGTTCATTCTTTTTATCAGATTCCTGCTATTTAGTTTGGTCTCTAATATTTTCCTTATCCTCCTAAAGTATTCTTTCCTTATTTTCGCTTCATTCCTTCCCGCTTTATCGTGTCACATCCAAACACCCCCAGGTATTTATGTCAGTTGTATGTGGTCAATGATCTGATATTTTTGTTGTCCAGTAATTCCTCCTGCTGGTGCGAGCCTTATTTCGTGCATTACAGCTATTGTACAGTTTTATTCCGGACTCCATCTGAATGGCATCACCGTATTTCTCACTTTGTTGAACAATGTTTCAAGCTCCTCCATGTTCTTGGCAAAAAAAATAAAAAAATTATATCACCCATGTACATAAGTGGTTGACTTTTCCCTTCATTTCGGAGAATTGGAATGCTTACTTTTTTTTCAGGATCCTGTTGAGTGCTATCATGGTTAGAACAAATAGCAGTGGGGACAGAGAGTCTCCCCAGAAGATTCCCTCTTTATACTTACCTCTGCTAAGTTTTTTCCGGTAGCTGTCAAGTCTACTTTCCAGTTTTTGATAGAATTGGCTATGAATCTCATAACTGTTTCGCTGATCTTGAATGTCCCCAGGCATTCAAGTATCCAGCTGTTAGGGATTATGTTACGTGTTTTTTTATAGTCAGTTCATCTCATTGCAAAATTTCTCTTTCTTTTTCTCACTTCTTTTAGGATCATCTGGTCAATGTTGAGCAAGTCATTCGCCCCTTTAGTTCCTCTCTTGCATCCTTACTGGTGATAGTCCTCTTATTTCCATGAAGATATGTATATATTTCTCTGCTATCTATCCGATCAGGTCATTGCGCATTAGTGGTAGGCACGTGATTGGTTTATAATTGCTCGCCTGGTTCCCTTTCTCCGTCTCCTTTTACAAGACAGACATTCTGCTTTTTGTAATCTATTCTGGGACCTCGCTTTCATCTACACAACTTCGGAGTTGGTCGATGAGCCTATCGTGTCGTGTAATGTGGTGGATTTCCTAAACCAAGATCCGTTGATCCCATCAAGTCCCGATGCTTTCTTGTTTGTTTTTTTGTTTTTTTGAAGTGTGTTTCAATGTGGTTTCATTCAATACTATTTGTTCACTGTCATCTATGTTTTGAGTTCTCTTTTAACGTTATCTAACCATTCTGGTGCTTTGATGTGTCTTTTTGAGTATCCCCGTATTTCGATCTAGGAATTCTTTGCCTCTGCGGTATCTGTTGTTACGTTCTATTTTCTTCCCCCGTTCAGGTCCTGGAAAAAATCTTTTCGCTGTTTTGGATCTCATTGTTCTTTTTGTATCAGTCCTTTGTCTATATATTTTTGGTCTTGCTTTTTTGGCTAATCTTCTTTGATGTAGCTTTCCCACTGCTGCCGGCACGCCTTTTTGACTTACCTTGTATTTATCCCATCATCTTACACGTGGTCTGTTCATTTATGACGCGTTTTCAGTAGTCCATTAGTCTGTAGTTGGAAGATCAGTCTTTTTAATCTTATCTCCCGGATGGGCTTTTTGTTTCTGTTATTCGAGCTACCTGCTTGTGTTGTGAGGAGGTCCATAACCATTTTTGCGTCAGCGTGGATCGGGTTGTCGAGCTCGGTTATGACTTTAGTTTCAATATGCTGCAGGAGTTAGTTGACATATTCAGTCGACTCTCTTGGTTCTTTCCAGTCCTTGTCCCTAAGAGGTGACAGTGTCGTCTTCTCTTCTTACATCATTTTTTAGAGTTTGTGTCTTGGCTTTCTTCTTCTCCCGTTGGAGTGTATTTTTTTTTCTTTTGTTTAAATTCCTTTCCATTTCGTAGTTCAGTTGAGTGGAGGAATCCCTCTTTTGGTAAGCCACTTTCTTCTTTTTCTATTTAATTACAGATTTCAAGTAGTTGTACTTCCGAGAGCCATTTATTTTTCAGTGTTTGTTTCCCTTGATTAGCCAGTCACTGACTTGATGCCCACATATTTTAAGCATAGTAACACTCAGACAGTTTGCTTTTTAAGTAACAATACATTATTAGTTTGTTATCAGCTTCCTTCCCTGTTCCCTCCTTATTCTGGCTAACTACTGCTCGGTGACGGTTGTGTCTCTTTAAGGGGCCATTAAGGAAGCATGAACCGGGGTTTTTGCCAACGGTAACTTGGTAACAGCTGTGTCCCCCCTTAAGGCCATTAGGGGTACACGAGCCGGGGTTAGGCCAGCAGTCGCAGGATGACATCTGGACCCCACCTGATGGCTAACAAGTGAGCACCTGTCGGCTATGACACACAGATCTTGAATTCGTGCTCTATTTTTTGTTATAAAAGTGATTTGATTGCGCTGTCAATTTTGTTTGGTTTATGGAGTTTTGGGGGTAGCTCTGGGTCTTGCTGGGTCGGTTAAAACCGATCTCATTCAGAGTAAGCTCTTAGCGCCCATAGTATCATCTCACTATGGGAAAGGATGGGGATGTGCAGCACTTAAAAGGATGACTTATGAGCAAAAAACTTCTAACAGAAAACAGGTTTTCCACAGTGCATTCAATTTCTATATTAGATAAGTTTTGCATTCAACTAATCAAAACAAAATAAGATGACTCGCTACAACAATCAATAATTGAACAAACATTGCGTCATGATTTGAAGTGAAGTAAAAAAGTTCGATTCAAGAATAAATATAGTCAGAATAAACTCTATTCATAACATCAGTGGCAGTTTCCATCAGAAAATATCTAAAATAGAGTAAAAATATCCGAAAATATTTAGAATCAGAATATGGCTCCAAAAAGGTCAATAAAGTTTTTTCCCCAAAAAAAAAAAATCAACCATTTTAAAGAATCATTCTTAGAAATAGTCTAGCAGAGTAATGATGCCAATTTTAAAGTCAGTAGACAAAACGGTATGGCTGGGAGCACTGGGACAAATAAACTCTATTCGCGACATCAGCGGCAGTT
Source organism: Thysanoteuthis rhombus (assembly GCA_963457665.1). Taxonomy (NCBI): domain Eukaryota; kingdom Metazoa; phylum Mollusca; class Cephalopoda; order Oegopsida; family Thysanoteuthidae; genus Thysanoteuthis; species Thysanoteuthis major. The sequence goes on from OY735235.1 coordinate 23,354,080, forward strand.
TCCACCAGAAAATATCTAAAATAGAGTAAAAATATCTGAAAACATTTAGATTCAGAATATGGCTCCAAAAAGGTCAATAAAGTTTTTTCCAAAAAAAAAATCAACCATTTTAAAGAATTATTCTTAGAAATAGTCTAGCGGAGTAATGATGCTAATCTTAAAGTCAGTAGACAAAACGGTATGGCTTGGAGCACTGGGACAAATAAACGCATAAAATTAAAAAAAAAAACGCATCTGAAAAAAGAATAGAACCCTGCGCCATCTTTGATTACTGCTGTAGTTCAATGGACAACATCGAAGAGCGTGAAGAAGTAGAGATTGCATATCCAAGAAAGAAATACACAATTTTTTCACAATAAAGAGAAAAATCGTCATCCTTTCATTTCTTCAAAAAACAATTTGTTACAAGTTATTTTGACTTCAAATTCCAACGAAAAAATTGAAAAAAAAAATTTTTTTTTAAATAGAAACGAAAAAGATGGCAAATTGGCTTTCGCCACTTCCGACATGACCACTTTCAACCGAAAAGGAAAGAAAGGACAATTTCCGGTTTAAAAAAAGAAAATCGACTTTTTTTCAACCAAAACAAATCACCCTTCGTTTTGTGCATCGTGCCAAAATGATTGATGTGTTGAGTACGTGACAACAAGAATCGTTTCGTTTCTCTTGTCATTTAGCATTTTATATGAACCCGGGATATTTTCATCTTTTTTTGCATCCCGAGGTCTTTATTCCACATCCAATCATTCAACTTATATGTTTTATTTGTGGAAGATTATTTGTTTATTGCGTGTCTTTGATACTTGGGTGTTTGTGAATAATGTTAGTAAAAAGATACAGATTAAAACAGTAGAGAGAGAAACAGATATAAACAAAGGGAAAGAGAAATAAATAAATAAAAACACTCAGATAGAGGGAGATAAACTGATATACAGAGAGATAAATAAGTTATCAACCCCTTCCATAAAAATAGTTTATATTAAAATTGACATATTTCTAATTGCTGCAACTACTTGAAATATGTTACACGATTATCTTCCGAAACAACTAAAAAAACATCATAAACGAAAATTGAAAGATCCAAAGAGCTTTTTGGACGATTGAACTTCTTTTTTTTGTGTTATAAAAACGATATCCCAGTTTCTTCATCTTTCCTTGTTAGGCTTTAATTTCCATACCTTTTTCCATGAAGAGATCCGTAGAATGAATCAGCCAAAATGTTGTGTTTATAATACGAACAACAAGAACATATACATGTCCGAAAAACTTGTTGAATTATAATGACCCTTCTTGAAACTATAGACAGAAATTTGAAACATTTTTTACTTATAAAAAGTTATATTTAATATTTGGTTTATTGTTTGGTCAGAAGTATTCAACCTGTTCAACATTGATAATAATTTTCTAATATTTATGAAATTCCTACGGACTAAATTACGTTCCGAGACTGAATGGCCCTCGTTCTGTCTTTACAGACAATGCTACGACACTGGAGTGTCTCGTCTACGGTGCATGACTGGACGGAGCGTATGGAAACCTCGGGTACTCAATCATCACAATTCCCTTCTTGGTTTTGCTGATGTACTCCAGAGGAAAGCAGGAAACGATACATCTGGCATTAGATTGACTATGGGAGCTGCCAGAAGGACGACAAAATTGTCGTCAAACCACTTTAAGCGATTTGGAATCTTAGTTATTCTTTTACTACACCGGTTGCCTTCCCTGCTATTTTACCCATAGCTGGTGGAGGTAGAAGAGATGGATTCATGCATTTACCAAGGTCATTAGTGCAAAGTGAACATAAAAATCGCGGAATGAAGTTTTAATCCAATTCCATTGTCCACAGCGTTACAGCCAACGAACCTCAAGGACTATTCCTACGAGGTTCCAAATGTGGCTGAAGCTTTCTGCTTGTATGCAATGTAACAGAATATGGCAAATCTCCCCGATAACCGTCACAGAAACAAGGTTGCCATCATCCTAAAAATGGAAGAACACTCATTTGACCTCAGAGACAAGATTGATCAACAAGGTTCGTCAAGAAAATGTTGTAAATTACTGGGTAAATTAGCAACATGACGCTATTGTAAACATGCAGTCTTTGAAAAATCGCACAGCGTGCTACCGCAAAGATCATCAAAAAGGCGAAAAAAAAAAGAGACTCGTATTATTCTGAAGCAATTGGATGAAGTTTTAGAGGCGATAAGGGTGGTTGTCACTTTCCAGAAATTGAGCTTTGTACTTCAACAACATGAATGGAGGTGCGTAAATCTAGAAAAGGTTCTACAATGGATGAAAATGTAAAGGTGCGACTGAACTTTGCCGAAGAAAACTTGACTAAAGATAACGAATATTTATCCCGTAATGTTTGAATAAAAATGAATGAAGCTTACAATCCTAAAAATACAGCCCAAACAGTTCAACTCAGGAATGGTAATATCATAATATGGTTTCGCTTTTCGATTTAAAGCAGAGGACACCACATCGTTGAGTGGAAAGTTGATTGACTTGAATATCGAGATAATTTGAAAAAAAAACCAACAAAAAGCAGAACATATAGTTCCCTCTGTCAGGTAACTAAGATTGGATCTTTTGGCTTTTCAGATGTTATATTGATTCTAAACACACTAGTCGTGAGATAAAAGATTGGTTGAAGGGGAAACATTTATGTGCATGAAAGATTCAAGTCAATATCCAGATGTGAATCAATTGAAAGATCAACTTGAACGTGATGTAATAGCGTACTGTTAGGAAAATTAGGCAGTTCTTGACTTGATTTCTGTATTGGTAATTGACCAAATTTGTGATCGAAATCAAAGATTTTTTGGAAAATGTCAACCCTCTAATCCGGGAAGTCTGAAGAAAATAAGAAGTATGTAGCAACATTCCAGTTGTACTAATTCGATACGCTTCATTTTCATGCTCTCAGATATTTTCAACGTTGATATCTTTTTGTCAACTCCCTGTCAAAGTATTTGACGATTTCTTGTCCTTCTTTCCAGACATCCATTGAGAAGGAGAGGTGTCGATTAATGGCTCTCCGCGGCGGTCGATCAATTACTCTTAACAAGCGACGAGGGAAAAAAAGAGACAGAAGATTTGATGAATTATCTTTACGATTGTCTGCAGAGCGGGTATCTATTGGTGTTAGGCCAACAGTCAGTCAGTCAATCAGTCAGTCAGTCAGTCAGATTAAACACTCTGTCCAAGTATGAAGTGACGGAAGAGATCCCACTGGAATGAGATCAAATAGCACATCACATATGATCACTGATAGGAACCCAGTGCTTCCTCCTCTCACTAGATGACGTCACTCGTGAAAGATTAACTTGAACGTGACGTAAGAGAATTGCGTACTGTTAGGAAAATTTGGAAGTTCTTGACTTGTTTGCTGTATTATTTATCGTGCACACACCATTGTTAAGAAACTCATTGAGCTAGGAAGCAACAGATAGGTGTTGGCACAATTGGTGTTGATATTCGATGATGATGATCATTATCCTTTTAACATCCGTAGTTGGACATAGCCCTTCTCCAAGATCCACTAGACCCCCCCCCCGTCGTGGCGCCACTATCTCTTGAATCAGCCCAAATCGTCACGCCATTTTATTTATTGCCGGTTGCAATATCGCATATAATCTCGGAAGATCCATTCTGTGAGTTTCGATGTCTAGCAGTTGTCTGACATTCTTGCAGCATGGCCTGCCAATTGCCGATCAACTTCTCCAATGAATTCTCTGATATATCTGACTTCTGTTTCTTTTCCAAATATATTGTTCTGTCTGGTGGTCTCTCCATGGGATGAAAAGCATGATCCTCTCTTGTGAACGTTGCATGGTTCCTAGTGCGAGGGCCAATTTATTTTCCATTTTCTTTACATTCGCCAAGAGCCAGGAAATTGGCAACAAAGCATTACGCCAAAGTGAAACCATTCATTATCATAATATAGTTTCCTACTTTCACTTTCGTTTCTTCACAGCCAGGAGATAGACAGTGCAGTTAGTAGAAATAAAAACGTGTTACATTAGGTTTAAGGGAGTTGCAGGGTGACACAATGATTAACATTCGGCGGACTAAGTCTGTTTACGTTCAGTAATCCTCTTGGGAAAAACATGATTCGCCCTCACCCAGTTTGCACCCTCCAGCCGTGTAAGAAAGTTGCTTTGACATTCAGCTCGGCAGTACATACAGCTGATCACAAGCCCAATTAAAACTGAAGGGTTAGGCATGGTACTCACGATTACTTCCCATAAATCCTCTCAGGTATTGAAACTGCTATAGAGTGTTTTCGGGCCTATGCTCCATCAAGAGTCAACAGAAATGAATAAGAACCAGTTTGGTTAGTCACTCAATAGAAACCGTCGTACAACCGATGTCTTTTGGCAACATGCCGTTTAGGACGTTATCAATTAAAAAATTGGAAAAGGGCTGACCAATGAATAAGTTACTGCCCTCACCTTTCTGTGATCGCGACAAAAGTCGTAATTTTCAAAGAAAACCACCCCCAAAACAATCAGACACAAAAAAGGGATCAATTTAGAAGAATCTTACATTGTGAATTGAACCCCCACGAGAAAAAAAACTATTATTGGGAAGAATTTTCAAAAGACAAAAAGAAAATATTTTTCAAGACATAAGCAGTAAAGATTGAAAATTTCAGTCCTCTAGCTCCATTGATGCGGCTAGCACACGTGATGCATACATAGCCAGCCAGTCAGCTGGACCAACTTGGAAACTGAAAGAAACCTTTGTTAACAGTTTTGATGAAAGTTTTTTCGTTAACGGTTTCTTATAGCTATTAAGACGACCGGACATTGGATGGAATCCATATTACTGAAGAAGAACTTGAAGATACCACCACACTTTGCTGATCTTCTGTCACAGTGTGGGAATGACAGATCCATATAGATACAGCCTCTGTCTGATCTTGGCGCCTCTTGTTATATATCTTCTTTTCAATTGATGACAATCCAATTTTGGTCAGGTATGGTGAGGTCAACTTGACTATAAAACCTCAATATACAGAAATGCATATATTTTCATTTATGAAACATATAAAGAAACTTATGTCTGTACATACACATATCCATCTATCTATTTGAAACCGTCAAACGAAACTGTCGAGAAACCTGCCAAAATAGGTTTCTTCAGTTTTCAAGTTGGTCCAGCTGGCTGGTTATGTATGTATGAATTCATCATACGTACAGTACACACCAATGGAGCTAGAGGGACGTATTTTTCAACAACTACTTTTTTATGCCTTTTTTTTCACCCTAAATGGTTTTTGTGTGGGCTCATTTCCCAATGGAAGGTTATGCTTAATTGATCCCTCACTTTGTGTCCGTTTTTTGTTTTGTTTTTTTAAATTCAGACTCCTTTTTACTGATCCAACAAGGAGTGAGAGAAGTGACTTATTCATTGATCATCCCTTTCTCAACTTTTTATATTGGTCACACCAACATGGATGCTTCCAAGAGACTTTCATCACATGACGGTTTTAATTGAGTGACTAACCAGACCTATCTCTCTGTTTCCCTACGAGGTTGCTGTAACGTAAATGTATACATAACTGCAATTATTTTGCAAATCGATATGTTTGAATGTGCATAAAGCGTGTGTATAAGTGTTGCATATCTGTGTCTTGGTTTGAGTGTATGTGCGTGTGCGTATGTATGTGTGCGTGTGCATGTGAACAAACTCGCACCACACGTGTCTGTAAATATTCCATTGCCGATATTCATTAGAAAGGAAATCCTCGCTCGAGCAAGTGTGTTTTCGCCCGGCTCCATTTACATTTCCGGCAAGACGAGCGGTAACGATATGCATGATCATGTCGACGAAGCGATAGGTCTAGATCTGGTACACCTTGGTGGTCACAGGGTTAAATATTGGTGCCATTGCATACCAACGAACCCATATCTCCGAGGGAAAAGAACGACAACACATAATCGTCCAAAGCAAACAAATGACCATATTAATTATTAGTAAAAAAAAAAAAAAAATAACAACAAAAAAACAAAGAAAATTAAACAGAAAAACTGGTCCCGGATGTTTCTTTTTGTTGAAGACAAAATGGCGGCTTTGAATGGAGTTGGAGGATTTCAAAATGAACAAAAAAAATTATGGTACGAATTGATAACAAAGGGATGGAAAAAGAACGAACAATTCGCGATTTGAGAAAAGAGAAAAAAGAGAGGAAGAAAAAAGAGAGAAGAGAAAGAATAATTGAAAAAGAAAATAAAAGAGAGAAAGAGAGAGAGAGAGAGAGAGAGAGAGAGAGAGAGAGCGAGAGAGATTATAGCGAAAATAAAGAAGGAAAAGGTGGGTGAAATAAAATAATGGAGGGAAAACATAGACAAAAGGAGAAACAAGTGAAAATATAATTGAAGAAAAAAAGAAGGATAGAAAGATGAGGTTGATGGAGGAATTAAACAGAAAAAAGGAAGAAAGAAAGGTCGAAAGTAAAAGAGGGAGAAGAGAAAAACGGAAGTAAATAAGAAAGAAAAAAACAATTGATGAAAGAAAGAGAAAAGAACAATGAAAGGAAGAAGAAGAGAAAGAATGAAACGTAGATTGAGAAAGAATCCATAAAGTGAGCTCAAAACTGACAATGCTTATTGCAAGGAATGGGAAGACTAAAGAAAGAGAGAGAGGGGGAAAAAAGAAAGACAGAAAAGAAATGTTATTGACAGAAATGGAGGAAGTTTAGGAAGGGGAAAATAATGCAGAGAAAAAGGTTTCGAAAAGAAAAAAGAAAAATAAACAAACCAAACCGAAGAAAGAAATTTTGATTTACATTTTGTTTTAAATAATGTTCAGCCCTATTTATTTATTTATTTTTTCTTTTCTTTTTTGGTAGAGTTATTGACCAGCTGCCGCTGTGCGTGATGGGAGGCCCAGCCTCGATGTGAAGCGCTGACGGAGCCACCACGTGAGCTGTCAACTCTGATTAGAGCATGGCCTCTTGGATTTTTTTTCTTACTCTTAACACAAGTGAAAAACAACCGTCATGCCCCTCAACAATATTAAAATGTCTAAATATTTTTTCCGTGTGGATTTCTCTCTCTTTGACAGTTTTGAAATTTTAGAATGTTTTGATAAATGAAGAAAAAAAAGATGGAAATGCGTGAATTTTTTTTCCTAACAAAAGCCTGACGTGTGATTGTACAATGTCCATGTTAGCAGCTATGTACACTGACGGAAAATGAATATCAACACTCGGAATATGTATTTCAATAAACGAAGAGAGCAAGAAAGCCAGCCTACACATGAACTTCAGTAAGACAAAGATCATGTGCAACAACCACATTGGAGATAAAAACACTAAAATCAAAGTCGAAGACACAGAACTGGAGAAAGTAGATCTACCTAGGACAACGAATCTCCATGAGACCCTCAAAAGAAGAAGAAATCAAGTGAAGAATCACACTAGGATGGCAAGCTTTTAGCAGAGCAAGCTCAACCTTCAAAAATAAGAAGATCCCATAATCTTTAAAAGAAGGATGTATAATCAAACATCTACCCGATGGTCACTTATGGAGTTGAAACATGGAACCTAAACAAGAGACAGATCTACAAACTGAGAACCATGCAACGTGCACACGAAACAATATTGCTGGGCCTCACATAGAGAGACCATAAGACAGCATAGTATATCTGGGAAAAGACAAGAGCCAGAGACATCATAGAATCCATTAAAAAGCTCAAATGGCAGTGGGATGACCAAGTTAAATGAATGGGAGACAACCGATGGACGTCACGACTCAAGACATCACCCCCGAGATCACATGTGGAACTGAGGCCGGCAGAATATTAGATGGAGAGACGAGCTACACAAATTCAGAAAGTACTGGCTCTGCGACGCCTATGATCGAGAAGTGTGGCAAATCCTGCGGATAGCCTATGTCCAACGACGGACGTTAGAAGACTGATGATGATGATAGTAAATGATCCCATATGCAGATTAAAAGGTGTACAGAGTTCCAAAATAAATGACGTATCAACAATATTCAGACCTCAATTAATACACTACCTATCTTCCTTTAACATGGGGACAGTACTGTTGATACACCCCTTATTTAAGAACATGTGAACATACCTACATTAATAGTAATCCAGCTGTAGTGCATGTGCGTTTAATCTTGAATAAATTGAAACACACATTCCGAGCGTTTCATTTTATTTTCCATATATATATATATATATATATATATATATATATATATATATATATATATATACATTGTATATGTGGTACAAATTAGGCTAGCGGTATAACATGATATAATAATATATCAATAATATAAAACTACTTCTGAAATGTAATGAATTTATTTCATAGAGTGCCCGATACATACAACTTTTTTTGAAGTTAAGCATTTTTAGAGTAGAGCTGGAAATAAATAGTAAAATGTGGATTCGCTAAACAAACTAACGCATGTTTCTGCCCTTTTCCGGCCTCATGATGAAGCCTGAAGAGGACAGAAACATGAGCTAGTTTGTGTAGTGAATCCACATTCTCCTATATATATATATATATATATATATATATATATATATATATATATATATATATATATATATATATGATTTGGGGCTACAGATAGAGAGCAGACACAGAGTTTACATGCCAACATAGACGTACATTCAATGTATAAGTATATGTATTTGCAGATTACATACGTACATGGGCACACACGAACACAAACATTCAAGAAAATTGAAGAATTTTACAGAATTGCTGTAAAGCAAAGTAATTTGAATTAAGAATTTGAATACCAACCCAAGTGAAATTCAAGGAATAAACGTAACAGAAACATTAATTGGTTTAATCCACCATTCAATTCTAACGTAGAAACCAACATTGGTGGAACATTTCGAAGTTTAATAACCAAAAATTTCCCCAAATAAAACACATTAGATCAATTATTTAACAAGAGCATCCATAAATTAGCTACCCATACATAGACAGCCCAACCAAAATAATACAAAACACCACAGAATAATCATTGCCCCACAAAATGAAAGAATCGCACTCAAAGCAATGTAGTTTACAAAGCATCAATTAGTGCCTGTGAAGGGCCAAACTCCAGTAAATTCCACAAAGGAGCCTCAAACACAAATCCCAAAATCAGGTTCAACAACCACAAAATCATTAAACAGTGTAAGATTTGTATATGGTACAACCTTGTCTAAATATGCATGGAATCTAAAAGAAAAAATAACTATGATAAATGATAGATTTCCCGATGAAATTAAGTTTATCATTCATAGTATCAAAATTTTAAAAAAAACGAAAACAACTCTCATATATTTACTTTGCAGTCCTTTTTTATGTCACTTTTTATATTTTGATACAGAATGTAGAGAATGAATGCTTGACAAGTAGTGTATTCTTAAATGATTCTGCGATAGTTTCCCAGAATATTGTAAATATCTTGGGACGTTTTCTACCGCGAGTTTTGATAATCTTTTGGATAGCTCTCAGGAACAACTTTGTATTTTGGCATATCTTTTGTCTCGATTAGGGATAACTTCAAAAAGCTAGCAACGCTACTAGTTTTATTTTGACTCACCTATCCTGTTATCAACAATTTCTCAATGTTTACTTAATTCGTTGAAGTTAACTTACAGTGGCATCAACTGATAAAGAAGTTAATGGTCTGGAGGCAACTATCGTTCCGTTGTTTCTTCCATGATACAAATGTGAAAGCGGTGTCAGTCACTTTGTTTTGAAGTGTAAAATATGAATATCAATGCTGACAAGCCCGGAAAATGTTTGAAGGTCTAAAATCAGAATGGCAGCCATAATGGCTACCAAAATAATGGAACATAGTATTTTTGATGATACAAATGCGTGAGTGGTGTCATTTTAGTAGAAAAATATCCGTGTTCAGATTCTAAATAACAACGGCGTTAGGCTCAAATCTTTTAGGTGGCCCATAACTATAATGGCAGCCAGAATGGCTATCAAAAATATTGAAAAATCATTGTCGATCTATTTTTGATGATATAAATGTGGAAGAGGTCTCAATCTATTTGTTTCAATGTGTAGATTATAAACATCAAAGGTTTTAAGCTAAAAAATAATTATCAGGTGTCCCATAAACAAGATGGCGGCTAAAATAGCCTGTGCCGGGAAGTAATGAAAAATCGATCAGTCTATTTATGATGATACAAATGTACGAAAGGTCACAAAACACCATGCAGAATTATTTCAGTTCTGCTTCTTCATGTGTAGTTTTCAATATCCTGAATGATGCATTCTTCTGTCCGCAAACAACAATTTTTTGTGCCCAATATCATTTCCAATGAAATAATATACAAGAAATTCGGACAAATCCTCTCTTGTTTTTTTCGTGAAAGCATTTTTTCCTATGTAATAATCATGTTTCTTGCTTGGCTGCATCTTGTACTGAGTTTTACTAGTAATTTTTAGGCCAATGATTTCTAATAGGACTTTCTAAAGATTCATCTTTCTAGGAATCAAATATGAAATGAATTTCTGTGCAGGGCTTGTATTTAACAGCCACGGATTGCTGAAAAATACCCCAAAGTCATGGCATGTTTTCACTGATGCTGGTTTGGTAATGGTATGCAATTATACCATACCATCGACAATTTCAACCATCTCAGAGATAAATATGGCTGATGCTGGACAAACTTGGATCGACTCACTACTACAAGTCTTTTCTGGAAGGTTTTTTAAAAAATCTCTACAAGTTTATATTTAGCCAAATAATGATGCATGCTTTGATCTTGAGCAAAAAGTAATTGGGGAACCGTAAAAAAATCATAACTATTAAACTACCGTTTTGATGTGTACATTAGGTTGCTCTCACCAGTCTGGTGAATAAGGGAGTATTGGACTTCATTTCAAATCCCTTCCCATGTTTGTATTTACTTCTTTGCCAGCTGATTTGCAATTTATGAACTTCAACTTCTCCATAGGAGACCAAATGTTTTTAGATTTTGTCTCAATTCGTTTTTTTTTACAAAACATAAGAACATATGCTAATCAGCCCCAATCATTCCTCTGATATAATGGTCTTACTCTACAGGAAAAACTTGTTGAGGTATATCATTTTGGTGTTTTCGAAAGCAAAAAGAGTAATTTCAGATTTCAAACCCATTTTCAAAAAGATTGCAGTCTTATCTTCAAAAGGGAAACTGAGATGTTGGTTCGCCTAGTTTGAAGTACCCCTGAAATCTTCCAGTTTCTCGAGCAAGACGAGTTCAACATTTGCGAGGGAAATTTCTTGTCCATTAAGAGATTTTCCTGTCAATCATCTTTGCTCTTCGTTTTTTTTTGTGCAATGCTTCATCAGTTTCTAGAGAGGAAAACGGAACTGCACTCTTATTTACCACATATTTTATTTAATCCAGATTAAAGGTTCATTAGTGTCTAATTCATTTATTTCAAACATACAATGATAATGTTCATGCGTAATTCTGGTAATCCATAGCAAAAAAACAAAACTTTTGAGAGCTGCTGAAGACAGCAACCACTCTGAGATTCTCACAGCTTTCACAACGAGCAACATTGTTTCCACCAAATCTATGTATGTGTGAATCGGGATACTGGCTTATTTTGCCATTCGTCACAAAACTGACTTTCTAGAATCTCCCAGATTTCATGTCATATCTGAGTCTAAGACAAGCTTCCTTTACAGCAGTTTTTCTCCTTTGTTCGATGTATTCTGAACATTTGGAACATGCGTGACTATATGCTCCAAAACATTTGAATTTTGTTGACTAAACTCATCAAATAATGGCATCATAAGAGCAGACAAAGTTGTAATTTGAGCGTCTCAGCCTCTGCAAAAATGTTTAACTTCGATGATCTACCGAGCTAGTGTTGTGCCATATAGATTACTTTCTATCCACTGTCCTGGAATACTGCTTCCATAAATAAAGTCTCCAATACTACGCAGTTGGACAATGTTAATGTACAGTTTAAATATCAATTTTCTTTGGCAGTCGTTTTTTGCCATTTCTAACTACTTGATGGGTTTATACAACGCCATGTCTACAGTTACTTCTACTTCACTGCAAGATCAAACAATACAAAATTGATTTTCTCCGAATATTTCAAAGAGGTATGCTGAACCAAACGTCCTGTAGGTAATGCAGCGATCAAACAGAACAAGGACACTTCCGTCGCTGGTTTTATTTCATCTATCAAAGACTTCTAGTCTGACCAAGTTGGGGACGATGTAATGTTTGTTGGTGAACACTCTGGATTATCTAGATCTATTGTTCTTCATTAATCACTGGATCTTCTGAAATCAACTTCCTTCAGGTCATTTAGCCGTGCATCATGTATCAGCAGAATATTATATGGCGTCTCCTTGTAAGGTCTGGGTTCTGGGGAACATGTTCCACGGTAGGGAGGTTCTGCAAAAAAGGATAACTACAAGGAGGGTATCATTTGTATTTAGTAATGATTATACGATTTCAGATAATGTTGTACGATCTTATCATTTTTCTTATTGTCTTGATATATTGTCGTAACAGTGTCATTGAGCGTTCTTTTACCGTCCTCTCTGACCTTACAGAAACATGTTGGTTTTTTTTTTGGCAGCACAGTGTATGAATCTTCAACATACTACGTTCGGAAGAAGGTATATTCCAGGATTATATTTTTAAAGAACACATGATGCAATCTGAGTTTTCAGTTGTAATACTTTTGGATGATCAATACAGCAACCTAGCCCGTGGAACATTTCATCAATCACATTATTTTGAGTAAACCATTTAGAGTAAAAGCAACTTCAAATTATAAAGGAGGATCACATATCTTATTGAATTATAAACCTGATATGTTGTAAGTTGCCCCTTAGTAAGACATGATGGCATTAATTAAAGGTTGTGTCAATATGTCACATTTCTTCTGTACATCCTTCCATTTCTATTCTGCTTTCCACTTTTCTTTGATAAACCACTTGAAACATGATTATGCTTCTCGTATCTCAGAGTCATCAGAACACCAACACTTGCACTTTGTTAATTCTTTTAAGAACAGATGCTCCATACACAATACACAACTCATTGTTCATATTGTTATACTCACCTCTAACATATGTAAGTGCATTCCTTTTGCATTTCATTGAAACTCTGTGGGGCTCATTTAATTGTCTTAGACGACTAAACTCAATACCTGCTTCTAACAAGTCTATCTTCATTACCTTCTTAAGCTGCCTGTGATTCAGTATCTAATTTTCACTGACGCCATTTACTAAACCTACTTATATGCTTCCCCTAAAGTACCCGTGTTAAATACTTTCCCTCAATATAGAGCTTCTGATAAGACATCTATAAAATTCAGTTTAGGAGCAATGTCGGAAATACTGTCACCTATTTTACCACAAAATGTTATTTTCCCTTCCCACAATGCATTTGTAATATGCATGGCCCAGCATTTACGATGCTGCATAATGTCTATAGCATGTGCACCTGTTGGATTATCTGCAGCATTAACTATAACGCAAAATATTTCGTTTTGATTCAATTGTGCGATTATACTCAAATTACTACCTGTATTGTCAGAGGGACCTTTACTAAGTTTCTCTTCGTTGGTATCTCCTTCATCACAGGAGAAACATCTGGATTAGTCATAAACTTGTACATGGGCAACGTAACTACAAACTTTTGTGTTTTACCTGGCTCTTCATTCTCTTTCTCTTCACACTCGTTGTTTTGTAAAATCACAGTATACATTTACTTGTAGCGCATTACAAACTTATTTATGGGTAATTAATTGGTAACAGGTTCTGTCGCATCTTACATTTCTATTCTTCAGCTTAGTAACAGAGAACTCTTCATACCCAAAATAATGCTTTATAAACCGACACTTTCCATCTTCCCAAACAGAACGATTTATAACACATCGCACAGGTTTGTCTTAACTACTGTCTGTTGTATTTTGTATAAATGTTTCTGAAGATTCAGTCTGGCGAAGAAGACACAAGTTATCAATGGAAGGCCTTCTCTTCTTCACCTCAGCAAGTACTTGGTTCAGTGCCTGCATATTGTAGAGAATATTTACACTCAAAGCTGAAAAGAAGATTATGGAGAGTTTTATTGCTTTGTTTTATATGGTGACTGGCATGATGAGCGACCCCTGCCATCAATGCATAATGCTTATTACTATTATTATTCATCATGCACGCATTAAAACAAAAAAAATGACACTTCTTACGTATTTGTATCATAAGATAGACCAACTATGACTTTTTATTATTGTTTTGGTAGTCATTTTAGGCGCCATCTTGATTTTTGGCTTCCAAACAATTGTTGGGCTCATCAACATTAATATTCATATCGTACAAATTAGGACGAGGAGATTGGCACCATTCCCACATTAGTATCATCAAAGAACCCACGGACCCCAATTTTTGAGCACATGCGTCCTGATTATGAAAGAAATCGGGTAAACTTTAATATGGCACAGAAATTAAAGTTGATTGAAAAGTGTCTTTTACTCTGAATATTTTGGGCCATTCAAAACTAAAGCTGGACACGTTCTTTTCGCAAACTTTATCGACATGTTCTGTTTCCTAATTCAATACATTTATATTTTTATTGTATTAAAGCTATTTTTGTATGGGAATATTTGAGTTTGAAAAGATTGAACAATGGTGGAAAATGCTCTTCTTCAGGTAACATTCAACGGACATCATAATTAAAGGACAATTGTCTGCCCCTATTAGTCCGTTAAACTGAGGGTTTACTACATACAGTTCTGTTATCCTCAAGTCATTGTGTAAAAGAATGTAGTTGAATAGTTTTATTTTATTTTTCGAAATTTGTTCACTGTATCTACAGTATGAGTGCAAAATATTATACCCTGTACCAAAATCGTGACATTGTTAACATGATATCAGAATTATTTCCTGTTTTCTCAATTTGGGGGTTGGGTGGATGGGGGCATGGAAATATATAAGAACTGCCCTACTCAACGTTCTTGTGAATTGTTTTCTGCTTATTGAAAATGAGGGTCTGAATAGCCTCATGCTGTGGACCAAACTATCCTGACATGGGGGGAGTTCGTCCCTGTGTCAGTAATGAGCCAAAATGATGTTACAATAGTTTTGCCATTAATTGAAATTACAAATTTGACAAGATATTGTTTGAACCATGAATGGTTCCTCTAACCCTTTTAGAATATTCTCCAAACTGCTTTGGGAGCAAAAGGACATCAACAAGCTCCCCACTATGCGCGATATTTATGCAATTATTATTTTACTATTTATAATATTAATTTCAGCTTAGTTTGACACAAAGTCAAGGTTGTGGTGCATCAAGTACGATTGACCTCATGACAGTGGTAATAGTCAGAATCACAAGCTTGTAACGATTACCACACTGGATGTGATTTCATGAAATTACTGAAATGCTCAGGAATTCCATACAGTTCCTTAGAATTTCACGAAATTACAAGTTTCACAATCTTAATGGAACATTCACAAGTACATCGGTACATCTAAATAGCGAAGGGCACTTAAAAGGAAATTTCGCCTCGCAAGTGGTCTGAATTGCCAAGGAGAAAATCTTCTAACAAAATGTTTCCAGAGAGCGAGGAAAAAACCCAGAATTTCATAAAATCATCTAGAATCATCTAGATTCCATTTAGAATTATCTACAAATGTATCTAGTGACTAGGCGCTCATTTTCCAACAGAAAGATCAACTGACATTTGGTGAATTATGAAAATATCATTCAACTACTTATTCATTTCACTATTTACATGTTCATGCGTATTTGTTCATTATTTGGAAAGTATTTGTTACATTATAAATCATTTACAGGGACCGATGCTTTCATTTCACCGAATTTCGATTTTTTTGTAGAACAGATTGTCCTCGTTAGGAGAGGTACTATAGTACATAAATAGAGAGAGCGGATGAAAAAGACGGGGAGAGAGGGGAAAATAAGCAAAAAACAAAGGGACTCAAAGAGTGAATCGAAGAGCAAAAGAGAGAGAAAGACATAGAACCAGGCAGAAAGTGAAAAGAAAAGAGAAACAAGTCTGGTTAGTCACTCAATTGAAACTGTCTAGAGGCCAGCAACTTTTTGTAGCTGCTATGTTGGAGTAATCAATAAAAAATAGAAAAAAGGGTGATCAATAAATAAGTTATTTCTTTCACCTTTTGTTGGGCAGTGATCACTAGAAAATCTGCATTCCCCCGAACGAAAAAGAAAAAAGCTTACTTGCTGTCTTATTTTTGGCAGGTTTATCAATAACAATTTAAGGGATCAATTCAGCATAAACTTGCATTGTAAATTGAACATCCCATCAGAACGTTTTTTTTTTAGATGTCTAGGGAATAAATGCTTAAATCTGAAGCCATCTAGCTCCATTTGTACGCCTGTAATGCTTGATACATACACACAGTTATGGCCAGTCAGTCAGCCAGTCAGCCAGACCTGATTAAAAACTGAAGAAATCTCTGTTGACGGTTTTGGTGACAGTTTTGATTGGCAGTTTCTAACAAATGAAAACAGCAACCAAAGGCCAAACAGAATGTAAAAGTAGAAACGAGAGAGAGAGAGAGAGAGAGAGAGCAATAGCAATCGAAGGACTGGTTTCCGCTGTTATCAGTGGACCCAGCCCCAGTGCCGGGGTCCGGATTGCCTTCGTTGTAAAATTAATCAACTTTAGATTAGAGCGTTCGCCGCTGCACGTAGTTCTGTTGCTGTTCGCTGAATGGCGCCACCGACGAAAAGGAACAAGATTTTATTGAATCGGCCTTCCATATTTCTGCGGGCGGGACAGTCTCTGTTGCCACCGGAAATTACTGAGTCAGTCTCGTCGACTTTATTTTTATTTCTCTCTACAATTACGATGTAATGAGCTGGTCTAGGTCAATATCAGATTCAAAGGGAATGGTTGTACTGGTGGGGTGGTCGGGGATGGTTGAGTATTGGGTTATGTCGGGGTGCCGGTAGTTCTATAGTGCTGGAGAAAGATCTGGTTATTTAGTTGGAGATTGTGCTCAGGTTGATCCTGCTTGTCTGTAAGTATTCCGGGGACGACGGATCTTTGTAGCTGAGCTTTAGATTCTTGGAGTCTGGCTAATGTTATCATGGCTAGACACATCTTTCTTGGTTTGTTGAGTATGTATCAGTACACTCATGACCTAAAGAAGAGAGGCATTGTAATAGACAGACATACAAAAAGGCAAAGGACGAGAGAGAAAGAGAGAAAGAGAGGGAGAGGGAGAGAGAGAAAGAGAGGGGGAGAAAGAGAGAGAGAGCACGAGGAGGGAAGTAGAGGGAACCTTAAAAAAAAAAGGAAAAAAATATCTGTAAATATGTATTTACTTATACCTACCAAGTTCAGGAGGTATTTTTTCCCGAATCTCCATGACAACAAAACATCCCGAATGACTGCCATCTACCGTTTCCATGACAACTACAACAAACAATTTATAATCGATATGGAAAGCAGAATAGCTGATAAAGTGCAACACGTCATCGATATTGGAAATACCATTTCAAATTGTCATTATATATATATATATATATATATATATATATATTGAGACTGGTAGATATGATCCAACAGAATGATCATGATTTGCATTATATTTTATAAAAACTCCTTTTTGAAATTAAAAATATTGTCATTAAACCATTTATGTATCTCTTGGCCTAGGCAACGTAAATAGAATGAAAAATTAAAGAAAATGGGACTAGTACAGTAATCGAACCTGCAACCGATGAGGTAACTGCTCCAACGTAGCACCACTCTTACCATTGAGCTAAACAGCCATAGGTAACGTAAAGGCCCAAATAACTGTTTTGACTCCTAATTCTCATCCTGTCTATTCTTTGGTCAATATCAGCTCTATTCGTTTCTTCCAATGCGACAGTTGAATCGATTCCTGCGGCAACTGCATTTTCTTTAATTGTTTATTCCATTCAAGTTGTCTGGGCCAAGTGATACGTTAATCGTGTGATGACGGGAGTCATTGTAAATAAAAGTTTCTATATAATATAACGCAATTTATAATCATTTATATATATAAACGCGTCTCCTTGAGCCTCCTATACCAGGCTGAACTTCGACAAGAGTGTTACCCGCTCTCAATTTTCAAGTACCCGACGAAGCTGGATGTAGTCCAGGGCTTCCCCTACCCGGGTTGTCATATCCTCTGATCTAACGCCAAGTTTGAGAAATGGATAGGCACCAGACGTCTTAATGCGAACAAATTTTGTAGACTGTAGAAACCTGTCTGTAGAAACAAGAAACTCAAGAAAGGCAGAAAATAAAAAGATAAGCGAAAAAAATCTCAAATGATCCACTCTTGCGTTATGTACTTACAAAGATCTCCACCACAACTATGACTCATGACTAAAGTACCCTATCATTTTGACTCTCTTTCTATTGTGAAGGTGAAAGAACTAATCGTAATTTACTTATACGCCCCTAGAAAATATGACTATGTCATGGGATCCCAAGTGGGGAATTATAACCAAATTATACCGTTAAGAAAATGAAAATGAAAGGATAGTCCTGATATTTCAGTAGTAAAACCATTTTTTCCCCATTTTTTGCCTTCTCGGGAATTTGAAAAATAATCACAACTGTTGCCACCAAAGGTGGCAAAGACTGCTATCCCTTTCTATATGTACGTGTACTTGTGTGTTCCAGCGCTCCCGACTGGTGTCTTATATACAGACTTGAAAATTAGCATCAGTACTCCACTAAATCCTTTAAAAAAAAAACGTTTAGAAAATCTATTTTGCTCTTTTGGGTCCTAATTTTAGCAGGTTTATAAATAACTTTTAAATACTTTAGAATCATCATACTTCTAGACGTTGGGCGACTTTTGAACATGCAACTACTGATCAGCGACAACTAAGTTGGTACAATTGAACATGGGGACAACGGAGCGTGGGACAACTGCATGTATGACATTTAACGTATCTATATTCCAACTTCTGTCATTTTTGTTTTCAAAAATGTGATGATAATGTTGAAAAAAACTTCTGGAGATTTGTTTTTTAAAATTCGAATTTACTATCATGTATATCAGTTGTTACGCCAGGTCTGATTGCAGCCCCCTGAATATTGCTGAATTCGGACCCCTCACAGAAGTAAAAGTGATTTTTCTAATTTCTAGCTTGAAAGTTTTGCGCTTTTTATCGTATTCAAAACAAAATAAATAGAGATTTTTAAAACAATGATGAACCAAAGTAACTTTATTCTGAGAAATTGACAAGACAAATTCATCCTTTTTTTGAACTGTTAAATATTCTATTTTGAATACAATTAAAAAAATAAATCCGTGGATAACAGTATTTTATTGAAATTTAGGACGAAACCCCAGGGGACGGAATTAGAACTAAGGGTCTTCCCTAGGATTCGTAGTGAGCCGGGTAGGCTTAACTCAGGCGACTTTAACGACACCAGTTCCAACACAATAAGCAAGAGAACCAAAATATTCAACTGGAAGTGTCTTTGGGAACGTAGTGTGTAATTAAAAACTATTTTTTAAATTTTTCATTATCAACATTAACATCGTGTGACTGAAATCACAAATGATAGAAAGTGCATGTCATATAGTCCAATGGTCCAATGCTCAATAGTTGCACGCCCAATTGTCGCTTGTTCAATTGTCTAACGCCTAATTGTGTCATGCTCTATTATCCTTACGGTCAATTGTCCCCGCTCAATAGACACACACTCAATAGTCTATATGTTTGTTTTTTTTTCAACCTATTTTAGGTATTTCTCAGTGGCAGGTTATATAAAGAGACGAAGAGGGTAGCCAACATACTCAAAATTTCCTGATCAAGCAATGAAAATCCTTTGCAACGGCTGGTTATGTTAATAGCTTTGATGTATAGCTCCAACATGGCAAATATTTCAGAAACGAATTATGACAGACGATGAAAAGAGTGTGCTATACAATAATAAAGAGCACAAGAATGAGGCGAAATGAAGCATCCTTAGTTTTGATCTGAAGTGAGTGATGCTACGTAAATGGTGGGATTTGAAGGGAGTCTCGTACTGAGATATCTTTCAGGAGAACTAGACAATTAATATAAGGATATACTGGTCCCGATTTGACCAACAAATAATGTAAATAAAAATTCAAGGGGAAATGGCGTAATATTTAATCGAGACAACCCTAGGACTACAAGATCCTCTGGTGACCAGGGGAAAATTTCTCAAATTTGTTTGGGAAGTTTTCCCCAATCTGCTGTAATTGTCAGATATTGCACCTTCGGGTCGGTATTATTCCAGTCTTCCTTTGCTTCTCAATAAAATATACAAAAGGGCACGATGAATTGTTCTTTGCTTTGAAAGATGAGAAAAAGTTCCGCAAGAATATAACCACGAAGTTAGCCGGAAAATGACAGACAATAGCGATGTAAAGTAGTAAATAAAGTCGAAAATAAAAAAAAAGGAGGCTTTGACTTGTTAAACCGAACGTACTTTCTATGTTATACAATGCAATACTTGGCCTCCAATACATTATTCTGCTTATTTGTATGGACAATCTACGCTTTCTGATTATTATTCATTTCCTTTCTGCTGAATTCTAACGCCAATAAAACTTTGATTTTACATGTTTTTGAGTTGTATTATAGATAGCAATAATAATAATAATAATAATAATAATAATAATAATAATAATAATAATAATAATAATAATTATAATACTGAATGCACTGAAAAGGGGATTGGGGGATCTAGGGATAAGAGAAAAGTTTGTGACCTTACAGACCACGGCACTAGTGGGGACCGCACGAATACTGAAAAGAGCACTGGAAATATTTAGACCCCCGACACTCAGCTGGTAGCAATGGTCAGACAGTCAAGAAAGAGGCATGCTGGAGGCGGTACAAATCACAGCGCTACTGGGATAGACTAGGAGAATATGGAAAAAAGAGCAGGAGACCTGAGGAGACTTACTGTCACTCAGCCTTGAGCGATAACCACCAGGCAATTGGTGTGAAACCATATTCCACAGCACTGCTGTGGACTGAGTGTGTGAATAGGAGGGCTGGACACTTGAGGAGTGGTGACCACCAGGCAGCTGGTGTGATGATGCAAATAATAATGACAAAAATAGTGGCAAAACAGACCCGTAAATTGAGAACCATGCAACGCGCACATGAAAGAATAATGCTGGGCCTCACATGGAGAGACCACAAGACAGCATAGTACATCCAAGAAAAGACAAGAGCCAGGGACATCATAGAATCCATTAGAAATCTCAAATGGCAGTGGACTGGCCATGTTGCAAGAATGACTCACGACATGGATCCCCGGAGATCACATGTGCAACCGAGGCCGGCAGAATATTAGACGGAGAGACGAGCTAGATAGGTTCAGGATGTACAGGCTCCGCGACGATGATATAGAAGACTGGCAAATCCTGGGGGAGGTCTATGTCCAACGACGGACGTTAAAAGACTGATGATGATGATGATGATGATGATGATGATGATGATGATGATGATGATGATGATGATGAAACAAGGGTAGAAAAATGGGAACAGAAAAAACTATCCGGTGGATTCAAAAGACAGATATTAAATGTCGCAGACGAGAGATCATGGACATAACTATGCAAAAGAAACCCGAAGAGATAAACAGAATAGTTAATCATGGCAGCCCAAAACAAATGCTTCAGAATAAACTCAATCAAACAGCAAATGCCACCTATGCAAAGAAAAGGATGAGACCATAAACCATGTAAGTAGTGAATGTAGTCAAATAACCGAGAAAGAGTATAAAATCAGACACAATAAGGTAACAAAAGTGATATACTTGGTACTGAGCAAACGAATGGGATTCAACCACGCGGAAAAGTCGTACCAGCACAAACCGGAGACAGCCCTGGAAAATGGAAGCCATAAATTTCTCTAGGCCTTTGACATCAAAACTGATAACCCCATCCAAACCAGAAGACCGGGCCTGGTAACTGTGGACAAAAAAAAGAGAACCCGTCAAACAATAGACGTGAATGCAGTCCACATAGTGAATAGGAAAGAGAGTGAAAAGGTAGGACCAGGACCATGCAAGAGAGCTGAAGAAGGTGTAGAACACGAAGATCAGGGTAGTATCAGCAATAGTGGGTGCACTTGGAACTGTACCATGACGCTAAAATCGAGAGAGGGGAACGGGGGATAAGAGGAAGGGTTGAGACTAAACAGATCATAGCACTACTGGGGACTGCGAGGATAATGAGGAGAGTACTACAAATATGAGATCTACGACCACCAGCAGTTAGCGATGGCCAACAGCGAAAATGCACGATAGAGGCGGTACCAATTACAGCGCTGCCATGATGAGTGGAGAAGATACGAAAAGGCAGGAGACAAGGGGAGACTTACTGTAACTCAGTCGTCTGCGATAACCACCGGGCAACCGTTGTGAAAGTGTGAACCACATCACTGCTTTAGACTGTGAGGGTGTGAAGAGATAATAATAATAATAATAATAATAATAATAATAATAATAATAATAATAATAATAATAATAATAATAATAATAAGGGAAAAATACCAGGACCTAGCAAGGGAGTTAAAGAAAATGTGGAACATGAAAACTAGGGTAGTACCAGTCATAGTGGGAGCACTAGGAACTGTCCCCAGAACGCTGAGGGAGAGACTGGAGGAGATCGGGATTAGGGGGAGGATAGAGACCGTACAGACCACAGCACTACTGGGAACTGCACGGGTACTGAGGAAGGTGCTAGAGATATAAGTACTGCAACGAATTGTAACTCTGTCATGATATGCGAAAGAGGGAGGAGACGGTAGCTGAAGACCTGAGGAGACTTATTGTCACTCAGCCCTCAGCGATAACCACTGGGCAACCGGTGTGAAACTGTAAATCGCAGAATTACTGCGACCTGCTAGTACTAGGAGAGGAGGGCTGGAGACTTGAGGAGACTTGCTGTCACTCAAACTCCAGCGGTTACCACCAGGCAACTGGTGTGAGATTCCTAATAAGTGAATATAGTCAACTCGCCCAGAAGGAGTATAAACACAGACACGATAGAATAGCAACAATGATACACTGGGAACTGAGTAAAAGAATGGGATTCAACCATACAGAAAAGTGGTATCAGCACGAACCGGAGGCAGCCCTGGAGAATGGCAACCACAAATTACTCTGGGACTTTGACATCAAAACCGACCACCTCATCCAGACAAGAAGACCGGACTTGGTAATCATAGACAAAAAGAGGAAGACTTGCCAAATAGTAGACGCGGCTGTACCTGCAGACAATAGAGTAAAGAAGAAGGATAATGAAAAACTGGGAAAATACCAGGATCTAACTGAAAAAGATGTGGAACATGAAAGCCAGGGTAGTGCCAATCATAGTTGGCGCACTAGGAACTGTCCCAAAGACACTGAGGGAGAGACTGGAGGAGATCAGGATAGAGGGAAGGATTGAGACTGTACAGACCACAGCACTGCTAGGGACTGCGCGGATACTGAGGAAAGTGCTAGAAATATAAGGACTGCAACACTAATTGTTAACAGTGACCTAACAAAGGATGGGAAATGAAAGCGGGAATGTTAACCACAGCACTGGCCTGATTGGCGAAGGAGAGAAGAGATGTTGGCTGAAGACCTGAGGAGACTCAGCCTTCAGCAATGACCACTGGGCAACCGGTGTGAAACTGTAAATTGCAGTATTACTGTGGCCTATGAGAATTAGGAGACAAGGGCTGGAGACTTGAGGAGACTTGCTGTCACTCAAACTCCAGCGGTTACCACCAGGCAACTGATGTAAGATTTCAAATAATAATAATAATAATAATAATAATAATAACAACAACAACAATAATAATAGATGATCCGAAATTATAGAAATATAGATAAAAGCCAAGACTAATGATGATATCGTAGCAGTCAAAATTGGTGGAATTTCAACGATTTTAGCTACTTAATTACGGTTATTTTTAATTCGCTGTGGCTTACTTTCAGTTTGGATGAGAGAGGCAAAGGTCTCCGTCTCCACCTGATATTCGTAAGCTGTTATTACAGGTCAGACTTGATTATTTAACGTACCATCATGATAAACCAAACCGCGAAAGTATATCCGTGGCAATTGGATTCATTACGTCAATATCATTTAATATTTCTCTGTTCTTGCTGAAAGGGTGGGGAGACGGATCACCATTTTCTGCTTCTCCGTTGTATCAAAACTACCAGGAAGAGAAACAGGTCGGGGTTGGGTGCAAAACGTGTAATGACATTAGGAAGATGGCTCACATCACGTGTACGCATCTCGTCGAGTGAATCAATGTCGTGTCGGGGCGGGAGTCGGCGTCGGGTGCGGGGGGAGGAATCGTCACGGGGGAAGGATGTATAGTAAGGTGTTGGCGGATTCTGGAGAACGTGTACGCGTCTGGTCGAGTGAATCAATGTTCGTCGGGCGGGCTGGGGAATCATTGGGTGGGTGAGCGAAGTGCGGACGGATTTTGAAGAACATGGAACTGCCGGCGAATTTGCTCGGAGCAATGTTGTTGTTGTTGCTGTGGGTGGTAGTGGTGGTGTTGTTGTTGATGGCGGTGGTGGTGGTTCTTGAGGTTTTGAGATCGTGCAGAGAGTGTGTCTAGGATGGCTCAAGGCATTTATCGCCGCCTCAACCACGTCCAAACGTGCCCCACTCCATCCGAACAAATTACACGAGTAGAAGTTTCTATCTATCTATCTATCTATCTATCTATCTATCTATCTATCTATCACTGTCTGGTATTTGTCTATGTATCAAGTCTGTTCATATCTATCTATCTATCTATCTATCTATCTGACTGTTCATATCTATCTCTGCCAGGTATCCGTCTATGTATCAATCTCTCCCAGTCTGTCCATATCAATCAATCTATCTATCTATCTATCTACTATCTCAGGCTGTCCATATTTATAAATTTATCTATGTCCATATCTATCCATCTATCTAAATATCTTTGTCCATATCTATCTATCAATCTATCTATCTATTTATCTATCTATCAGTCTGTCCATAATTATCTATCCATCCATCTCGATCTGTCCATATCTATCTATCTATCTATCTATCTATCTATCTATCTATCTATCTATCTATCAGTCTGTCCATAATTATCTATCCATCTATCTCGGTCTGTTCATATCTATCTATCTATCTATCTATCTATCTATCTATCTATCTATCTATCTATCTATCTATCTATCTATCTCAGTCTGTCCATAACAATCAATCTATCCACGTTCAGAGATTGTTAGTGGTGTTGGATGAGCAGGGGCGGGAAAAGATTTTTTGAGAGAGTGTATTGCCGGAGAGTGTACAGAGATGGTCTCGAGGCTTCTACTACCATTGCAATATCCCACCACCCGACCCGATCACATGGCTACCAGCTAAAAACAAAAACACAAGACTATTCGATAACAATTTCATTATTGTAATTGATTTCGCAATTTACCTGCGAGCGTCCCGGGCAGAATACATCATCGTCTAGACGAGAAACAAAAACAGTTGAAATTCTTGCATTCCTTTTATCAGTGCCTTCGGGCAGTCGCTGTTGCCGGTGCGAGAAAGTTCGACGACGTACCTCCTTAGCATTGCGGTGCGCTTGGCTCCGAGGCCAATGTGGAATATTTTAGGATCATGCTCCGTGTTAATTCTTTCACGAAATATAATAACGATAAACCCATCAGTTAGCTTTACCAAATATAGACCGAGAATCATAACCTCGGGTGCCGAGTCAGAGAGGCTGCTTACCAAAAATACACCAAGCTCAATTACTCAGAAAGGCAAATCATCCTCTCCGAGGATGGTAGGTGTCATGAAACCTAGTTTAAATACAGGTTTTCCCCGTTACACACGCAGGCACACACACACACATACATACATATACGTGCGTGCGTGCAGATGTGTGTGTATTTAAAATACTAAAAAAAGATGAGAAGCGTTTGTTCATCAACTTGCGTGTGTATGTTTTTTAAACTCATAAACAGCTGCACCCTGGGGGCTGTAAACTTGCCTATAAGGGCAACTTTCCCCAAGAAATACCACAGGATAGATTACGCTGATCTTCAAGATCTCTTCAGGCCAATTTAGGGGGAATACTACTTTCAGCCCTGATTTGTTAGTCCTTATTCAAAGATTTGTACATTCCTGAAAAAAAATCGTTTATCATTGTTTTGGCTCGCTGGAATTGGAATCGACGGACCGAGTTCGAACTTCGACAGACAAAATTTTACACTTTTTTTATTCTAATTTTTATGATTTCCCTCCATTAGAACTTGATACCTCCAGAAAATGTCAGTGGTAAGAAAAAGTTTTCAAAGGTTTCAGAATGTAACTATAATGCAGCATTGGACCCTTACATTCTTTCCGTCATAAGGGACTGAGCATGTTAATTTCTCTTTCTTGCATGGCTCATGTAGATTTAGCAGTAAATTTTTCAAGGAATCTAACCCTATTTTTTTATCTATTAAGACTGCAAATGTTTGTTCGTTCGATTATTTGTTTTTGTATACAAGTCTTATAAGTGCCCAAACAACAGCATCCCGGGCGCTAAAATTATGTATAAGAGTAATTTGCTCAATGAATGAGCATAAAATAGTTCGTGTTGACCTCCTAGGTCCTTACAGATCAATTTAGGGTCACAACTACTTCTTCCGTCCTAATTTGTAAGCTCTTATTCGAAAATTTATTCATTTCTGGAAATTTAGTTGATCCTCAGTGGAATCAATGGATCGAATAGAAACTTGAAATTTGTCATTTTTCAGTGGCTGATTCTATTTACAATGTAACCATGATGCTAAACTGGACTGGGTCCTTACAGCCGTTCGTTGTAGGGAAACTTCGGAAGCAAATTTCTCCTTTTCACAGGACTATGCCTGTGCAGCAATATTTTCCAAAAAGATCTGATCCCAACCCGACAATAACAGTCTTGCACGAGTGTCCCAACCCTTTTCTTATTTTATGAAATCTCTATAAAATATCATATACTTTCCTGTGTTGCTATATTTGGGTCAACGGGGGATTAAATAATGTAAAGTGAAGAATTAGTTGCCATTAATTTACATCGAGAAGTTTTTCAGCTTTCCTGGCTTCACGAATGTAGGTGATGATGTGTTAAACTGGGTCATCAACGAGAGGGGGAGAGGTTGGAGGGAGAGGGTGTACGCTGCCCCTATAACGACTTGCTCAAAAACAAGAGCTGGGTGCAATTTTTCGCCATTTTTTGTAAAGGCGAAACAAGGACGTCTGGCGAAATTTTGAAAAGCCGAGTATACTTGTAACGTGAAAAACAACCTCATATGGACTCACTTAAGTCTGAAACATGGCTATGTTTTGTGAGAAATACTGATTCATTTGGTCTAAGCCATGTCAGGTAAAAGGCTATGACAAGGCATATATATACAACATCTTTTGATAAAAATATGCAAGGTTTTATTTCATTCTAATAAATAAATATATTCATTATTTCAAAAATTTCACTACTAATTTGTCATCATGTTCATGCGATTCATTGTCCGATTGAGCCAGACAGACAAGTGAAATATCCAGGAAAATCTATCTCACAGATATACAGTTATAGTAATATATTTTTTTCTTTGTTACATATACGGTACAAACGTTGCAGTAATCATCTTCGGTCGGAATAGAAATAGGTGTGAATTTGCAGCAGCCAGGATTGTTAAACTCAGAGACACGCATACTGTAAACCCTTAGACGTATTAATGAAGTCTCATATCAGCCTGTGAAAACTGAGTTGAATACGAAATGACTAGCAGTGAGAATGAGAAATTTAGAATCACAATGTACATCGCTTTCCCAAGCAGCACTTATTCTTCACACTCAGAAACTTCAAAGAAATTTAGATGTAAAAGGTTACTGCAGCACGGCATGTTGATTTACTTGGTCCAAGCCAAGTGAGGCAAAAGACTATGTTTTGAGGGTGATGCGTGAAGAAGGAAAGCAGGTCTGGACCTTTCTGTATCTATCTATCTATCTATCTATCTATCTATCTATATATATATATATATATATATATATATATATATATATATATATATACTTACTCTAAACAGTTTGTGAGATTATCACGTCACCTAACGTTACCAAAGTTAGTGATTATGTTACTTAATTACGATATTTGTTGGCATGAATTTCCTTGCACTACTTACAATACTTATCTTTGTTCCTGAATGATTAGTGTTATTTTCTAATTGAATACAGTCCCTGAAACAAGTATTTGGACATTTACAAAATGTACATATGATTCCCTTCCGATGCTCATATTCACTTTAAGTTCACACAGTTTATGTATTTTGACATAGAATTATCAATCACCAACAAAAAATACGCATTTCAAAATATACTTTGCCAAACAGTTATTACACATTCGTCGTTGAAATGTTATTTGAGAAGAAATGCAGGTGTAGGCCTTTCTGTACCTACATAAACACTTTTGGAATTTACCACCAAAATATACGTATAATATCAACACAGACGTTGTTCACTACTTCTACCTTCTTGAAAAGAGGCAGTCGTGGTTAAAGTAAAGGAGCTCTCAAACAAACAAAAAATGTTGTAATCGAGCAACAGGGTGGAGGTTTGAGCTATAGGGCCATTGCCAAGATGTTAAATATTCCTGTCAGTATCATTTGATCGATTATTCTGAAGTGGAAAAAGTTTGGCACCACCAAAAAATCTCAGTCAAAATGGCGCCCAACGGAAAATTAAAAAAAAAAAACTCGAAAAATACTAAGAACAATAAATGCGAATCTAATGGCAACTCGAAAAGAAATTTAAGATTATTTCTCAGCTGCTGGTACATCGGTTACTAAAAGAAATATTAGTAATGAACTACACCGGAATAGCGCAAAATTCTCTACGCCACAAAAAACACATTCATTGAAAAAAACGCACAGACTTCGTTTGTGACATCTAATTATTTAGGAAAAAAGATTCCCTGGTCAGATGAATCAATAATCGAACTTTTTGACAAAACCACGTCTTGTCATGCATGGAGAAAATATGAATGCATTTATAATGAAAAAGAAAACGACATCTCAGTAAAGCCCAGAGATTAAAGTATCATGGTTTGAGGGAAGGGTTTCTCTTGCAGTGGTACTGGGCACTTCAAGGAACCCTGAACGGAGTGATATATCGGGGTATTTTGGAAGATAATTGTTCTCTTTAGGGAAACAGTTGGAGCTTGCAGAGGTTTAGTCCTTTCAACAAGATAACTCGAAACACAGTTAAAATAACTGGCGAATGGTTTGTTCATATGAAGGTGCTTTAGGGGCTCAGTCAATCCCTTGACTTGAATCCTATGGAAAAAGTATGATGATGCTTGAAAGATCGAATTCTTCATAGGAACCCCAGAATGTTTAATGATTTGAAGGTCTTTTTTCCACGTGTAATGGGCCAAGATTTCATAAGAATGTTGTGGAGGGCTTGTGAAAAGTTACAATAAACATCTTCTGCTGTAATTAAACGATTATACAAATAAATATCAAAATATGAAATTAACATCTGAATCTGGCCAGATGTTGATTGTTTTCTTACTTTATGCGATAGAAATGTGTAAATTTACCCGTTGTCTAATTTGAAATAATTGCATTTCAAATTATCACTATTCTGGCCATAAAGGCGAAGTTTGAAGGGAATAAAAGCCATTTTCTTTACTTTTGAACAGAAGCAATCAGAGAATAGCACTCACTACCCAGGAACAAAAATCGTGTGGCACGGTCTAATCTGATATATCTTTCGTCAAGATATTAGTTTTTCGAAATGGGTGTATGTTTGTTTTTATCAGTTTTATTATGACAGTCTTTAGATTGGATTTAGTGATAGATCCTGATGATTAATAAAAGTGTGCTGGTTTGATGTCGCTAGCATCAAAGATTAGTCTTAATATGAAACAGGCTTTAGGTTAGATTTTGTGAAGGTTTCTGGTAGGAAATCACTTTTTACAACGGTGATAGTATGTCGATTTGGTGTTGCTTGCAAAAAAAAAAGTAGGTTCTATTATAAGACAGCTTTTACATACAAAATGCCACACACAAATGATCACACGTAAACGCACGTCGGCAATATTAACTTCGTCTTGATCTTTTCCCGCCTCTCAGATGCCGTGTGAAACTCTTCCAGGAGGACGTTACCAGCGCGCTGCTTTCTCGCGTCTGACATGCAGATAGCCTCTGTTTCCCGCCCTTTTTGATTGATGACTGGAATCACTGACGGTCGCGGTTTTAAAGAAATACCATTAGTGTCGTCTAGCCTGTCACAAAAGCGCCCAAAGTCTGACAGCTGGACCAGATAAAGATTTGCCGATCTGAGAAGATCTCGAATGCGATATGTTCCAAAGTCTTTAGTAATGACTTTATTGCGATGCAGGTTTAGTAGGAAGACTGTTGGGATTACATAGGGAAGGAATAAAGGGGTTTTGGAGAATTGAGCTCTTTGGGTGGTTTGACAGTTGGAAAAGATATAGCATCCAAAAGTAAGAGAAAACGTACGAGGGACTTTAAGATATTTTTTCTTTACAGCAGCTATCATTTTCATTGATTTTAATTTAATTCTAATTATGATTTGATATCGAAATTTGTGATTCTGATTATCACAGAATTACGTAATCATTATGTACAGATATTCAAAACGCTTTGCCTCGTCTACCATAGGGCAACAGGACTAGAGAACACTGTGAGGGTTAAAATAACTTATCTCGTTCGATATTCTACACATTTGACGAAATCAATCCCTTGGGAAATAAGGAAACCCATTTTCTATCAATATTTTTTTGTGATGAAGACATTCCGTACCTTATCATCTTCAAAATATTTGCTACCACCATTCACATTCGTTTATATATATATATATATATATATATATATATATATATATATATATATATATATATACATATATATATATATATATATGCATACAAAAGACAAACTCAGTGGTTTGTTGAATTCTAATGACTTTTCGGTACCACATACGGTAATCCCCTACTCGATGAAAGAACAGATTGTTAACGTAAATTACATTCAAGCATCCTGGCTTATACCAAAATGTCATTGCAATGATAAGACAACATAAAAATACAGACAAAATATAGATAGGAAAAGGAGTGAGACAAGGGGATACAATATCACTTGAACCATTTTCAGTGAGCTTCCAAAGTGTCTTTCGGGAAACTGACAGGGGGCGAATAAAAATAAACCACTTGAGATTCGCCGATGACTTTTCCATGACGTCAGAAGCATCGGAAGGATTAAAATGCATGTTGACTGATCTAAATAGGAAAAGTAAAAAAGTAAGTTTGA
The DNA here is from genome assembly GCA_963457665.1 of Thysanoteuthis rhombus. NCBI lineage: Eukaryota > Metazoa > Mollusca > Cephalopoda > Oegopsida > Thysanoteuthidae > Thysanoteuthis > Thysanoteuthis major. Next base: position 23,385,389 of record OY735235.1, read on the forward strand.
AGATGAACAAAACAAAAACAAAAGTAATGTTCAATAATAAAATCTTCTAAAAGATCATAAGATTGGAGGGCAAAGTTTTAGAAGAAGTAAACCAATAAGTTTACCTAGGAAGGTAACTGAGAGGAAGCGAAAGGAAAACAATGCATTATAACAGGCTGGATATCATTTGGTATGAATAGAGAAGAACATCTTGCTAATATGCTTGAAGCGTAAAATATTCAATGAAGGCATTATACCAGCTGTGATTTACAGATGCCAAACATGGAAATTAACAAAGCGAACAGAAAAGAACCTCAGAATTGCACGCAGAGCAATAGAAAAAGAAATGCCAGGGATAATCGTCAGAGATGGATGAAGATCATCCAGGATCAGAGGGAGGACTAGACGATATGTGATGTATTTGTGTGTGTGTGTGTGTGTGTGTGTGTGTGTGTGTGTGTGTGTTGAAATTTCATAGACAATAAGGTAAAGCGCAGATTGGGTGGATGGGTATTCATTCAGGGACGTTTTGTAGGGAATAATCCTTCATCTTCAGAGAGCCCCTTTCTTTCTTTGGCCCCTGAAAATATTGTGATCATTTACAACGGAACATATGTATATTTCTAAATGTTTCCATAAAACGAAATCTAATAGATTCAGGTCAAGTGATCTTAGTAACCACGAGAGCCATGTACGCCTTTCAATCAATTTATTTGGAAATTTTACAATTAGAAACTATTCAACTTTGAGAGCAAAGTGACATGTAGCGCTGTTCAACTGAAATACACCGTGTCCTATGAGTTATGATCGTGTGGGTAAGGAAAAAAAACTTTGCAGCAGGATTCAGGTAACTTTGGCTACTATCGAAATTTTGGATCAATCCTTATTCTGCAAATGAAATAACGAAAGAAATTCATAATTAATACTAATAACACATTTAATGCTAAATTACAATAAGATAAATCAATCACACCAATGGCACACATGCACATGTGCCTCTCTCTCTCTCTCTCTCTCTCTCTCTCTCTATATATATATATATATATATATATATATATATATATATATATATATATATATATATATATATACATATATATGTATCCCTTCACATATGAATGCAATATAAAAGTATTAAAAAAGAATAGACACCTTTCAATCAAAATATTTTCGTGTTTCTGTAAATCGGGTACAGGCTATGTATTTTGTGCATAGAGGCTACGGATAACACATTCCAACCCTTCCCCCCCCCCTCTCTCTCTCTCTCTCTCTCTCTATATATATATATATATATATATATATATATATATATATATATATATATATATATATATATATTATAAAGCCTTACAGCTCTAAACACTAAACATATTAAAAAAACAAACAATTTTACCAGTCACTTATTTTCCGGTACATGTTAATGTAATTTTCAGTGTTTTTCATGTTTCAAACATTTTATTATGGTACTATGTGTGAACGTTTTTTGTTGGAATCATCATTTGTTTACCGTGTGACTGTTTTGAGGAGACATATATATATATATATATATATATATATATATATATATATATATATATATATATATATGTTTGTGTATATATATATATATATATATATATATATACATATATATACATATATATATATATATATATATATATATATATATATATATATATCTGCGCGTGTCTGTGTCTGTGTGTGTACATTAGTGTGTACGTATGTATGCTTGTGGGGCAGCACTCTGTTACTTTTGGAACCGTAAAACATGATAAAAACTAGTCAGAATATTTCATATATGAGCTTTTTCTATAATTTATATTCTCCCTCGGCTCTGTTTTCCTTTTTTGGAACGAATGAATTATACATTGCCGTTTGTCTGGAAGAATTTCGTGATTGAAAAAAAGGAGAAGAGAATCGTACAGATACAAAAAAGAAAAAGAAAATAACGTGTCGATGTGTGGAGATGTGGAAGGTGGTGTGTGCGCATGCGCATATTGGTCTACGGTGTACGAGAAGCAGGAAATAAAACAGAAGGAGGTGAATGGAAACAACCTAACGAAAAGGAAGAATGAAAATTGAAACTGTCACAAGACCAACGTCTTTTAGCAGCATGCCATGTTTGGGGTGATCACTGAAGAAATTGGAAAGAGGGATGATCAGTGAATAAGTTACTTTTCTTGTCTCTATATTGGCCAGTGATAACTAAAAAGGTCTGAATTTTCGATTAGTTGAATGTGATTCAGTCTTATCGATATTTGTCTATAAGGTCTGCATCGTTGAGGGTTGGTAATATTTTTCTGAAACTCAGTAAGTATACCCAGAAAACTTCACACGTTTTGTCGATATCTAACCTGTACATAAGAAACGCCAATTTCCAATGCAAAAAAAAAAAATGAAAAAAACAAAAAAAATGGGTTAAGGGATGATCAATGAATAAATTATTTTTCTTGACTTTTTGGGGGAGTGATGATGTCTGAATTTTCGAAAAACAGGTGGGCATAAACTAAGTGATCAAGCATAAGCTAAATATGAACCTACACAGCATTTTCAAACTCCCATACAAAAAAAAAAAAAGAAATTACGAGGGGCTGGGCATTGAACAATAAAAAAAAAATGTTTTTTTCTAGAAAAAAAATAGGGGGTTGCTACATTGGTGCGGCTTGAACACGTAATACTTAGCCAGTGAGCCAACCAAACCAGCTTAAACACTGGGAGAAACCTATGATGATACTTTCGGTGACAGTTTTGGTTGACAGTTTCTAATAAACTTTTAAGAACTTAGAATAATAAAAAAAGAAAGAGGAAAGGAACAAAAGAAAGGAAGAAAGAAAGAAAGAAAGAAAAAAGGAAGAAAGAAAAAAGAAAAGAAGAAAGAAAGAAATATAGTAGGGCTTAAAATATAGAGAGAACGGAGAAAGACAATGGAGGTGGGGAATGTAGCATGAAAGAAAGAGAGAAAAAACAAACAAAAAAGAACTGGATAAACAAGCCTGGTTGCTACAGAGTCAAATCCCACTCCCACTTTTATTCCGACTGAATCAGACGACTAGTGCAACTTTTGTTTTGTATGTATAATGAATGAAAAAAATTTTCAGGATGAATATATTCATCTGTTAGCGTGAAATAAGACCATGTCGGTAAAATACTAGGCTGCAAATCAGTTGTTCATTGTTTCAAATCAGGTTTGGAAAATTTTGATTTTACATATGTATTTATTAGAATGTAATAAGCCCTTACATATTTCAAACGTACCATTATTTTCATACACATGTAGAATTTGTCAGTTTAACTCAGTCGGTAAGAGACATTAGTAGGTCATGATTTCGAATCACAGAAGGTTAATGTTAATTTCAAAATGGTATTTATTTATTAGAATCAAATAAGCCCTTGCGTATTTTTGATATACATTTTAGTAGATAGGTCAGAAGTATGGCTAACAATTCGTCGTGATCTTAAATATCAAATTTTATATTCGAAAATTGGTGAAGATTGTTCTTGCTATCCTTATCATTGCGACGGTAGAAAAACTAAGTCAACTGTAGGAAAAAGGAATATGACAGAAGGAAAAAAAAAAATATCAAACATGTCTTGTCCGTCACTCGAATGAAATCGTCACATGACCAATGTCTTTTGGCGGCATGTTTGGGGTGATCAATTAAGATAATGGGACAAAAAAAGGTGATCAATGAACAACTCACTTCTCTCGACTTTTGTTGAACAGTGATCAATCAAAAGGTATGAATTTCATTCGTGAATGCAGGCGGACAGACACCAAGCATTTTAGCATGAATTTACATTACAAATTCGAATACTGCACTTGAAAACTACTTATATACATTTACATACTGAAATAGCCGGATAGACAAACTAATTTGAAAAAATGTTGACAGTTTTGGTTGACGGTTCCTAATCGAATAAGGCCGGACGAATAGATAAGGGAACATAACAAAAAACATTAGAAATATCCGTGTCTCGCATAAATGAATCATTGTTTACTGCGCATGTATCAGAACAAATTATCTAAAAGATTATCAAAAATTACTTGAAAATACTAGCACAAGATTTGGGCATTGTGTGTCCAAAATGACCGTAGAGACGCCAAAGAGCACTTTTTTCGAAAAAATGATAAACAAAAAACAAGACGTTTTTAGGTGATGCCCAGTGGTGTACTCATGCCAATTCTCAAGGTTGTAACCCCCCCAAATGTGACCAGGAGCACCCTAGACAAGCAAAGGATGGAACAATCTGCGTAGTTTGTCTGGCAGATATTTGTAGGGCTGTGGTGACTCGAAATTGGAAAAGAGACGAAAATTCCGAAGCGAGAGAAAAATTAAAAAAAAAAAACATGAAAAAATAAACAGAAAAATAGAATAAGAAATAAAGAAATACTTTGAAAGCTGAAAATACAGGAAACTAGAAAGGCGCTTGTGATTCAGGAATTTAAAGGAAATATGAAAGAGAGACCTAATGAAAGAAAAAGTGAGAGAATTAAAAATGAAAAATGAAAATATACAGGGAGTCGAGTTCGTGGCTGAGATAGATCTGTAAAATGAAAAAACGAAAACAAAAAATGGTGGGCTGAAGTATCTATGTTTTTGATCTATATTTCTTGGTTTTTATGTCTTCTGCATGAGACCTTTCTATTTGACTCGTCGTAATTCCTTATGTCTTCGCACAAACGGTCAACAATCTGCTTTGTGTCAGCGTGTGCGTATCCTCACCTTAAATACAATTCTGGAGTCTTCCTGGCTGCATTGACTCTTTTAAAATACCCCACTTGTGTTCGAGCTGGAGACAGTGGTCATGTTACTCTATTCTCCTGTATTTCACTTGAGCAATGTATTATTATAATTTTCCAGGTTGTTGGGCCCGTCTTTACCAGTGCCCCGTTAACCATAATTTCGGGAACACGTTCTCAACTCTGTCTATTGCCAGGCACTAACGGCGCAGGACGAGACTCCGGACTTTCCAGGTTGAACAACCAGGACTTAAAAACCCTGTCAGACCTGCTATTTACCTATAGTTAAGGTGAGAAGAGATGGATTCTGTTTTTTTTTTTCCAGCGCAGTAATGGGAAGTGCCACAGTCGGATTTTTAACTCGGTTTAATGATACTATTTCCCTTGCTTCCAACAATTAGGTCAGCTTCACCCGCACTTTGCATTGGTAAACTGGAAAAAAAAAATAATACCCAATGTAACTCCAAGTAGTATGTTGACGTGTATTCTATATAAAACCCGATTTCCCCCAACACTTAAAAAAGAGAATATATGTGCAAATGTACAAGCTTGGAATAAAAGATTTCTGATTTATCTGCTGATCGTTTACTGCCGAGGTCTTACACACAACACAGAAAAAATGTTTCTTTGGGCCAACCGGAAAGAATTACTCTAATTTGTTAACATAAATTTATTAGTTTGTCTCCAAGAAAATTTATGATTTAATATGGTAGATAGTACTTTGAGATAAACTATTACATTTATGTGTAACAAAAAAGAGTAATTTGGGGGTTGGTCTACGTAAGACATATTCCAGTGTAGACGACACGGCTGAAATTTACAACCGATACAAACTATATTACTACGCCTCCTATATAGTGCGTATGTATCAGCTTACCATATTTATAAGGATATGCACAGGTATCATTAACATGATATGAATATATACTTAGTCTAATCAATAAGTCTATGGCCTAATAATGAAAGAATGGTTTTATTTCACATGATTATTTTTCCTACATAATGTCATCGCTTGTCAACTCTATACGATGGAAATTCCTGATCAGAATTCAACAAATGATTTTTATCAATGTTATCGATATTCACCACAAAATCAACTGCATTGACATGGAACAAGACTATGTGAGGTAAAATGAATGCTTTTTTCATCATTAAGCTACATATTTATTGATGTTTCAATATATATATATATATATATATATATATATATATATATATATATATATATGTCTGAGTCTGTATATTAATATGAATGTTGGCTTGACTATGCGAATGAACATTTTTTGGAAAGGTTTTCCACAGCAGTAGAACCATAGACGGAATATCTATTTATATACATACATATATTCATCAGCTTATATATATATATATATATATATATATATATATATATATATATATATATGTATATATATATATATATATATAGGGATTGATATAGATATGTAGACATGTGTGCATATTTTTATGTGTGTGTGTACGTTTATAAGCAAATATATATGCATACGTTTTGTGGTATTTGAAACAATTTTTATCGATAGTACACATAAATATGCACGCATATGGTTAGTACATATGCATTATTTACCGATACACAGATACATACACACACACACACATACAAACACACACACACACACACACACATATATATATATATATATATATATATATATATACTTATAACTGATCCATTCTCATTCTTTTAAGCCATGTAGGTATAAAGAGATATGCGTTCACTTTGTCAATACGATTCGTCACACTTACATTTAATCATCTCTCTTCCCGCTTGGGGGTGCTGTTTTATATTCTGTTCAATTCTTGTTTTAACCAAAACCGAAAAATGGCCGGCCATGCGACATGGACTCTATTTATTCCTACCATCGCACTCGGCTTCTTCTACCCTCTCTGCCCTCTCTTAGCTTCTTTCCCCGTGTACCGTGCTTCTTCTTCCCCCCGGCACTGATTCGTTTGCCCCCTGCCCCAGCCAATATTTGATTTATTCATGAACTCAGCAACAAGGTTTTCGTCCAAACGATGTTCGGATTTTACAATGAAGTGAAGGATAGGAATAACTCGAGTGGGTTACATTTAATTTTCCATCCATCTTTCTTTCCTCTCGTCTGCCTTCTTTCTTTCTTTCTTTCTTTCTTTCTTTCTTTCTCCATTTCTCCAATATCAGACTCGTTTTTAGAAACCACCAACCAAAACTGTCACCCATACTGTCAACATAGGTTTCTTCAGTTTTAAGCTGATCAAGCTTGCTGTGTATGTATCATACGTGTCATGCACAGAAGACTTACCAATGTCTACAAAAAAAACGGTTTTATATTTCTCCAAAATACCACCCTATATAGGTTTTTATTATGGAGTTCGATTTGCAATGAAAGTTCATGCTATATTATTCCTTTGATTTGAGTCAAGTCTGTTGCTTTTCCTGAAAATTCAGACTTTTTTTTAGAGATTACATCCAAACAAGAACCGAGAGAAGAAAGTTATTCATTGTTCATCCTGTTCTCCATTTTTTAATTGATCACTGATTTTTTTAATTGATCACCCCAGACATGTCATGCTGCCAAAAGACTTTGATTACGTTGACGGTTTTTATTGAGTGACTAACCAGGCCTGTTTGTTTTGTCTCCGTTTTTTTTCTTACTTTACATTTCTTCGCATTCAATTTATTCCCATCATTCTTTTCTTCAGGACTAATTTCATTCTTTTTCTTTCGTTTTCTTCCTCTATGTTTCTTTTTTTCTTTCATTCTTTTTTCTTTCTTTTTCTTTCCTCTGTGTTTCTCTTTTTCTTTCATTCTTTTTTCTTTCTTTTTTCTTCCTCTATGTATCTTTTTTCTTTTTTTCATACTTTTTTCTCTTTGCCTTTTTTCCATCTTCTTTTTCTTTCTTTCTTTTTTCTTTCATTCTTCTTAGACTGCATCCGTCCTCTGTTTATTCTTTCACCTTTTTTTCCCTCCCTTCCTTCGTTATTTCTTTTTTCCGTCATCCTCTTTTTATAACTTTTTGCTTCATTGTTTTTTTTTTTCATTTTCTTAACATTCCTTTTTCTCCCCTCTTCTTTCTTCTTTCTCTCATGATTTTTGCCTCCAGTCTTCCCTCATTTTTTCTATTTTTCTTCGACTTTTCTTTGTCTTTCCTTCTTTCATTCTGTTTTTCTTTCTCCCACTCCTCGTTTCTTTCTCCCTTCCTTTCTTTTTTCTTCCTATCTTTTCCTTTCTGTCTTTCTTTCTTTTTATACTTGATCAATATTTCATATTTTCTCTCTACCCTTATCATTATTCCTTTCTCTCTCTCTCTCTCTCTCTCTCTCTCTCTCTCTCTCTCTCTCTCTCTCTCTCCCTCTCCTAAGCACTGTTTATTTTTTCCTCGATTGGTACCCCCTTCCCTCATTACTTCTTCCTTTTCTTCATCGTTTTCTTCTTTTTCTATCTTTACCACTCTGTTCTTTCATTTTCCCTATTTTCTATTAGCCGTCTCCTTTTTCCTTCACAATTCTACTTTGCCTCTATCGTTCCTCCAAATTTCCTGGTCTTTCTTCCTTTCCTTTCTTTCTTTGTTCCTTTGTTCATTTTTCTCTTCCATCCTTCCTTTATTCTTTCCATTTTCTCTATCTTCCCGTTCTTCGTGGTGTATCTTGTTCTTATTTTGTTCACACTCCATTTTTTGTTTCTTTTTTTAAAATAAACAACTTTCCTTCGTTCCTTTAGCTCTTTTTATTTAGACAATTTCTCCTATTTTTCTACCTTTTTCTTTCTCTTTCTTTCAGAACAACATCTTTCTTCCATTTTTCCTTTTTTTTGGATTATATTTTCTTTTCTTTTATTTGGTTCGGCTATCGGCTTCTGATGTAATTTCATTTTTCTGCGCTGAGACGTAGACGGACAAAATACTCAGCAGTAACAAATGTCCGAAGCCATGTATGGTGCAGAATATAAGTTAGCTATTACATCAATACCTACCCACCCAGCCACCTACCAGACTTCTTACTTACCTACGTACATATCTATTGGATATAGCCATCGGTTATACGGAGCCAGGATTTACTGTTGGGAAATTCTACTTTATTTGTTAGATTGGTGGGTCTCCTTAATGCATTCACCAAAGCATTGCATTACTATGAAACTGAGACGTGTCTTGAAATAATTATCAGAATTTGATGACGGATTTATTTCATTCATAATTAACTAAAAACTGATGCATCAGGTGTACATATATACATATATACATATGTGCGTGTGTGTGTGTGTGTATATATATGTGCGTGTGCATGTGTGTTCGCACGTGCATGTGTGATCTACATTGGAAGACGGTTTGTTTCAATGTCTTGACATCTTTCTCAAGCTTGTGAACGGCAACAAATCAAACTCCTATTATTTCGAATTATTATTTTGCACGCGTCCCTATTACGTCTCGTTCCATGATTGTGTTGATTTCAGTTATGCTATTGAGTAAAAAATAATGGTAATAAGTAAAGTAAAAAGTATTACACTTATTCGATTCCATTGATTCTTTGTATATATATATATATATATATATATATATATATATATATATATATATATATATATACATTGAGTAAAAAATGACATGTTACTGTGCATGCATGTGTGTATGTGAGAGAGAGAGATAGATGAGTATATACAGAGAGTATTTGTGTGATAAAGATGCAGAAAGAGCGAGCGAGTGAGTGAGAAAGGAGAAGGATACAGTAAGAGATAGATGATTTGAAAGAATAAAAGCGTATGTCTAGGAGAGAAAAAGAGAGAGAGAGAGAGAGAGATTTTATTTTAGAGGTATTTACGTATTTCCAACCGTTGCAAAAGTTCGTTTTTCTTCGTCCAGGCAAAAGAAAGCATTTTGAATGCTTTTTTCAAAGCAGACAGCCCATCAAATACCTATAATTATGACGTTAGGCCCCATTCTCTATTTGGTCTGATGTCGTACTGAGTAAAATTGAGTAAATACTAAATGCAGTAGATGTTAGGTGACAAACAGAATTGAATTCGAAATCTCCCCTTAGTGACAGTGTTCAGTGTTCGATTCCAGATAAAAGACAAGATTTTACAGGTCAATTTTAAGGTAGGTACATAGAAAACTGGTGCAATACAATATCCATATATTCCCATCAGATTGACTTATTAGCTTATTAAAAATCTATCCGAATTGATACAACTTGATCCCGTGCCAGAATAAGTTATGATGTAATAGAGAGAGAGAGAAGGAGAGAGATTTATTTATCTATCTGTAATCCAGAGAGGGAGAGGGGGTCGACAGACAGGAGAGAAGAACGAGGAAGAGAGAGAGAGGGGATGTTGAAATTTAGGATAAGCAACATTTCAATTTTCATTTCAAGACCTATTTCCATTTATAACCTTGGAAATGTTTGGAAAATGATTATTTTCTTGTTGAATTTCGTGTCTCAGTCTTCGTTTAAGATAAGATACGAAGAAATCAGGACATATTTTTTTAATTCAACCTTTATACATACGAGATATGCCCGTAGAGTAATCAAATTATTTGATATTAACAGAAAATTCCCATGGTCATTAAGACTATCACTCAACAAAGTTCTGATCCTGTATACGTTAAAGTACTGCAACATATATTCTATCACAGCTGCTCCTTCATCAGACTACATAAAGATTCAGTTCCCTTCCAGCTCTAAAAGGGGGTACAACGAAATGATACCAGCTCAACCAATCACTTCACAGTCTGGCGTGAGACAATCATCTGATACCTAAACTGGAAAACTTCAAACAACATCGTCCTTTTTGCAAAGAACCTCCACAGCCTCCTACAAATACTGAATAAGCTGAATGATGAAAGCAAAACTAAGGTCAAGTGCAACAAATCACGTTGGAAATAAAAAGTCAACGATCGAAATTGAAAACTTGAAACGGGAGAAAATTGACCATTACATCTACGTAGGACAACAAATCTCCCTGAAATCCTCAAAAGAAGAGGAAATCAAGCGAACAATAGTTCTAGGATGGGCAGCTTTCGGCACAGAAAGCTCAACCTTTGAGAACCAGAAAATCCTGTTAGTCCTCACAAGAAAAGTATACAACCAATGCACCCTCCTGATAGTAAATTGTGGAGCTGAAACAAGGAAAACTAACCGAAAGTTTGGCTCTCAAATTGAGAAACATGCAACGCACACATAAAAGAATCATGCTCAACCAAATATGGAAAGATATAAAGAGAACACAATATATCTGGGAAAAAGACGTGAATCTGAGACATCACAGAATCCATTAGAAATCTCAAATGGCTATGGGCTGGTCATGTTGCAAGAATGGCAGATAACCAACTGATGGACATCATGACTCACAACATGGATCCCCAGTGATAACATGCATGACCTAGGTCGGCAGAAAACAAGATGGAGAGACAAACTAGACAAGTTCAGAAAGTATTGGCTCTGTGACACCCATGATAGAGAGGTCTTGCGAACCCTGGTGAAGGTCTCTGTCCAACAAAATGCGATAAAAGAATGATGATCAGTCTGTATATATTTTTTTCATGATGGTGAAAAAAAGGCTTCTTTGAACCTACTCCTCGGGTATAAAATACAAAGGTAAGTTCAAGAATCAGATCTGATATCCTGCCAACCGTGAAAGTTATTGTAGCTCCAGCGGCACAGCAGCTGGTGCAGATAACCAGGTTTCCCAAGGCAGAAGGCGTGTAGGTTTGAGCAATACCTGGAGCCTATCTTTTATGTCCGATCCTCGTTGTTTATTTATTTCCATAGGCTCTTATCTACGATGAAAATAAACTAAGATTGAGACGGAAGAAAATCCTTATCAAAATTAAGAATGATTGACAATCCTTCAATTTATGAAACTAAAAACCGAGATAATATTATAGACAATTATTTAGCTTAATTCTATACTAACTTTAGATTCTCTGCATTTTTTTTTTCGATGAGCCTCTTGACATCTGGGTGCGTCACAGGTACTTTATAACTGTTACACAAACAAGTATGCTCATTTGGAGAGCACGTTCTGACACGTTATATCTTGCAGGATTGTTTTTCCATTGTGAGTTCATGAAGAGATACAGGCGACCAAATGGTTAACGGCAAGGAGAATTGAATCAGTGAAAGCGATTTCAACCTCAGGTTGAGACAGTTGGTATTGAATTTTCTCTAATTTCTTTGGAAAAAGTATGAATCCATCTCTTTTCGCCCAGCTATTTGTGAATAGCAGGACTGACTAAGATCTCTAGCTACAGTTGGCAATCAGTCTAGACCGATAACTTTGATTTTAATCCAGGGAGCAAGACTCCTTTGTGGAGCGTGAAGAGTACGATACGACAAGTAGAACGTATTCGTCATCCACTGCATCTTGGTCAGTCTACAACCGTCTTAATTATATCTTGCCACTCTTGACTTAAGATTCTCCAGTGAGCTGCAGCTGCTGCACCAATCAGAACTGAGACCATAGACATTATTCATCAAGAAAGGACTAACATCATGATGATAACAACGATGATGATTACGGTGGGTCTATTTTAGACGGTACCAGTTGTATTAAGGTGCCTCTAGCATCAAGCCATATTTAAGAAAATTCCTGTGACAAGCAAACAGTACAATGAATAGCTTCCATGAAGCCGACAGCCAACAATTGCGTGTGTGATACACGCAATCTTCTCAAATTGCTAACCTGCTTTCCAGAGTTTATTTTCCTTCGTTATGTTGTATCACAGATGAATACATCATCTCCTTGCAGAGAGACAAGATTCTTGGGTCTTCGTTGATATCAAATAAATCACAATATGAGAGTTTACATTCTGGTAGACAGCTAGGTGTTATGCAGCTGTAACCAATTCATATATATATATATATATATATATATATATATATATATATATATATATATATATATATATATATATATAACAGATATGCAACAAACACAGATAATGATCATATGAATATGCATACATAAGTGAGCAAATTCTCTCTATATACCTACACAAACATATGATACGTATATGTTTACTGTGATAATCTAAATACGTCACACATCTCATGTATGCGAAATATATGCATATACATGGACATGCAATTAATATATCTATGATAAACATATATGCACACAAGCGTAGCGTCTGTTGATATATACATAGGTACCGCAATAACTCTGTAGTCTACTGATTAGAAAAGGCATTTATTTTACACAACAAATATGTATTTCTAGAACATTATCTCCTTTGCTGTAAAATGGAAATAGCTCAACATGTCTACATTTATCATTCACTGAGAAACTGTCTCATTTGAATGACACATCTGGATCGAAAATATCTTTTGAGTGGGGGAAGAAGTTGACCGATCATTTTGTTTTATGACAACGCTCGTCTTTATCATTCAAATGCAACGCAGCAAATAATCATGGATCTAGAATGGAGAGTTACTCCACACGTAATTTTTTCACCAAACCAGTCAGCGTAGGACTATCACATTTTATAAAGGAACTACTTTGCCCCTGTTTCAGCTCCATAGTTTACTATCGGAAGTATGCATTTGTTGTATACCTTTCTTTTCAAGACGTGGGAAATTTTTTGTTCTTGAAGGTTGTGCTTGCTCTATCGAAAGCTTGCCAACCTAGAGTGATTCTCAGCCTGATTTCTTCTTCTTACGGAAATTTCATGGTGATTTGTTGTCTTATATAAATTTAGTGGGCTATTTTCTCTTGTTCTGAGATATTAATTGTTGTGTCTTTGTCTTCAAACTAATCCCCCCACCCCGATAGCCTATCGGACCGCACCAAAAATGACCCTGAAACTGAGAACCATGCAACGTACACAAGAGATAATCATACTCAACATCACATAGAGAGATATCAAGACAGTACTATGCATTAGAAGAAAAACAGTCGGAGATAAAGAATCAATTTAAAAGCTCAAGTGGCAATGGGCTGTCCATGGTGCAAGACTAGCAGGCAACCGCTGGACATCACGACTCACGACGTGGATCCCCAGAGTTCACATGTGAAACTGTATCCGACGAAGTATAAGATGGCGCGACAAATTAGACAAGTCCAGAAATGATTGGCCATGCGACGCCCATGATAAGATCTGGTGAATTTTGGGAGAAGTCTTTGTCATTAAGAAGATGCATTATGCTTATAATATCTCAAAAACATTTTGTTCAGCAGCATCTGAGAAACCGTCAACCAAAACCGTCAAAATAGGTTTCTATCAGTTTTTTAGTCAATCTGGCTGGATATGTGTGTATAACGCATACAGGCCATGCAAATGCAGCTACAGGGTTGGAAATGACAGTTTTTTCTCTTCGTTTTGCTAATAAAAAGTTGTTTTTTTCACCTCCCCATAGGTTTATAGTGGCTGGTCCATTTTGCAATGTAGGCTTATGCTAAATTGGTCCTTATGTTGTGCCTGCTCGGTTGTTTTTTTGTTGAAAATTAAGACTTTTTATTAATGATTGTCCAAAAGGCGAGAGGAGTAACTCATTCAATGATCCCCCTTTCTTCCAATGTTTTAATTAATCAAACCCAACATTTCATGCTAACAAAAGATATCAATGACGTGACGGTCTCTATTGATCGACTAACTATACTTGTTCTTGATTATGTTCAATATATAGTGAATATTTAACTGATGTAAAGGTAAATTTAAGCAATGATACAATTTATGTAATAACATAAAATTCTATTTCTACTAAGTTACACCACCGGACGTCACTGATGACGTTAGCGTAACAGGATGCATTGCAAAATGTTAATAGTGTGGAATCTTGTCTGTTTTGTGGTGAAAAAGATTTTATGATATAAAATATCATTGAATAATTTATCAAATCGTTCTTTCGTGACTGAATACACATTTTACCTGGAAGATGGTGAAAGTTCAGAGTTTACAGACTCATCCATGCATACATGAATTCATATAGAGTTACTAACTATAGAATTACAAATACACTAGCCTTCTTGAACAGAAATACACATGCACTCATACGTACATAAACCCAACGATATTTCCTCTCTTTAATCTTGCTAGACACAGCTTGGCCTTCCCACACCACCACTACGAAGATAATAATCTTCCTTCACAGTCCTCTGGGTTCTGCGCCATCATTTTTACCATTCTTGGTCTGGCAAAGCCATTCCCCGACAAAATGATCACAATAAATGGGGATAAATTAATAGGTATTCCAATTTACACTCGGTTACCAGATTGTCTTTTTCTAGCATATGCATCTATCTATCAATATTTATGTATAGTTTACCCTGCTATCTGAAAGTATAATGTTTCTATGAAAAATCTTTTGTGACTCTGAATTGTGTAAAGAGAATACATAATTACTGTTAATGTATATAGGAATGATTTTTGAGCGTTCCCAGATCTAACAAATGGTGACGATGTTTTTTAATGTTTTTTTTTTTTTTTTGCTTAGTCATTGGGGGTTGCAGAGGTAGGATGTATTGGAGATTGCAGTGTGAGAAAAAGAGGAAGGATATTTACACTGCCTCTATAACACTACTTTCCGCCTTTTTTGTAAAACCAAAATTTGGCTCTGAGCAAATATTTGAAAGGCGGTGATATCCGAATACACATTTGCATTTTACATATCTATTTATGTATAACGCATATGTACATATGAAAGTTTATTAGACAGTCCATTATTCACCTTGATTAGGAGGATGGTAAATAATGGTCAAAAATTGATAATAATCGGTTACAATACTCCATCTAATAAAAAAAACATTGTAAACTAATTGTATCACTACCTGTATAATACATGTGTTTGTACGTACATATGTTTATGTAAAACTGTAGTAGACAGAATTTAGAAGATTTGATCATCTGAAAAGCATTCCCGCCGACAAAACCCATTGCTTTGTGTATTCGACGCCATTCCTACGCTATGCTGGTCTAATTGAGAATTCAGCAAAGCCGGACGAATGATAGGAAATTTGTCTCGTCGAGAAAAGTCTATTTGACGTCAACTCTAACATTTCGAACTGAAATTGGCTGGTGTTAAGATGGTCTGGCTGTACGAGAACATGACTGGTTGGGGATGATGAGATCACGAATTGCAGTGTTCAGATAGAAATCGGTATGAAACAATGAATGGTTTGGGGTCTGTTGGTGAGTCCCATTATCAAAGATGGTCGTCAAAATTTCATGCTAATTTTAGGCTGTCAGGGTTTGATCATGTCCTTCATACTGTGATGGATTGCCTGCTACCCGTGACTCTTGACTGAGGTTTAATAAGTTTCTCTGCTCCCCTTTCTTCTCCTTTTCGTTGAATAGAATACAGTGACGTGAATAACTTATATTGTTGTACTGATAAGTAAAAAGTACTAAAAGTGTATCATGAAGATATATGAAACAATTCCTCCTCTCCTCCTTCCTCTCCCCCCTCCACATCATCATCATCAGTTTTTTAGTATCCATCGTTGGACATTGACCTTCCACTACGATTCGCCAGACCTCTCTATCATGGGCATCGTGGGGCCAGCATTTTCTGAATTCATCTAAATTGGACATTGACCTTCCCCAAGATTTTCCCGGCTTATCTATTATAGGCATCGTAGAGACAATCCTTTTTCTGTTTTTTCTAGTATAATGTGCTTTTTTGTGATCACTTCATGTGATGTTAGACATGTTTCTCCCCGGTACATATTGAAGGGTTCTCATTCGAGGATCAATTCAATCTCCATTTTCGTTTCGTTTAAACTTTCAAAAAATCCCAAGTCCCCAGCAAAAAAAAGGTTGAAATAGAGAGAGGGGGTAGTAAGTGGTTTACTAGGAACAATAATTCCGAGATATCCGATTTTTTCCATTCAAACAACAAAAATTTCAAAAACGTTGAATATTTTCAGTAATTGGGAGGCCAAGAACCTGTATAACTATCAGTACCAAATTTCAATAATTTTGGCAAGTTTATAAATGGTTATTCATATATCAAACGTGACAAAACAACAAGAACGCACCATTTTTCAATTACTGTGATTTTCTCAACATTATAACCAATATTAGCAAAATTGGTCAAGATTTGAGAAATTTTCCTATCATGAACAAAAACAACAGCTTTGCTTATGAAATGTGAACAAACAAGCGGATTGCCCATAACTCATCACCCCCTGGTAGAATCTCTCCACAAGCCTACATACGAAACATATTCAAGAATAAAGAATTTATCCAATTGAGAAAAAAGAGACACGACAAAAAACACCTATAGCGAATTATAGCCCCCAGCTATGTTCTTTGATTTATATAAGAGTCAATAACAGCATGTACGTCAAAAGATCAAATTAATCTGATACACACTCGATTAAATCATTTCTTTTGTGCTCGTGCTACCCTTCCGTCTGGGCTTCTGGAACCAAGCCTATTCAGTCTGATGGTTAATCTGAGTGTGCCTTAATGGCATCTTAGTGAACAAGACAGCGACATGAATTGGAGAATATGCAGTTGTCTCTGTCATGGGGCAGACCTCCAACACTAAACCTTGCTTGGTCCAGAACAGGATCACAACAGTGGGGCATCTAAGTAGAATCGAATCCAGAAGTCGTGCAATGGATTTTAAGAATAGCATTTCGACTGCTGCAGTGAAGGAGGGACTGCCTTTAAGCTTTCGATGAAATAATAAACCTTACATACCGTAAGTTCAAAAATTATCAGATACATTACAAATAGTTCATTTTAGGATATAGCTTCAAAAAATTGGTAATATTTGGATCGAAGATTATCTACTGATTAAATAATTGATTATGAACAAAAATCAGAACTCTTCATTCCGAATCCTGTTTCAAAACTCATTTTAAAATACACCATTCACAATGTATCAAATAGGTTTTGCATTCATTGGAGTGATTCATCTCGAAGCGTCTGTTGTCTCTTTTACCTATCGATGTAAAAACAATTTGATAAAAGCCGCGAAAGGCTAAATCGATGTTTTTGATAAAACAGAACATTTCCAATTATTGGCCCCGTGCCCATCTTTTAGTCAAATAACGAACGTAAATTGTTTTTCTTTGTCCTTCAAGCGATGCAATGCCTTTTTATAAAAACCAATGACCATTAACCTTCTAAACAGAACACATACAATATTCCATTTGATCATTTTCGCTTACTCACAAAACAGACACAAAAGTTATCAGTGGTTTTTTTTGTCGTGTCCCGTGTCTTCTTTCCACTCGTGTCCATTATTACGATTGAAGTTCAATTTGTGGTATGTTACATCGTATCGATCGGGGAGATTTCTAGACAGTCTGTTACCGTTTTTCCCTAAATTTGGAGAAAAACAAACAAACAAGAGAACAAGCCTGGCTGCAGCAGGGTAAAACTCCGTTCTAACTTCTATTCCTACTGGAGATGATTACTGTAACTCTTCTATTATATATATATATATATATATATATATATATATATATATATATATATATGTATATATATATATATATATATATATGTATATATATATATATATATATATATATATATATATATATATATATATATATATATATATATATATATATGTGTGTGTGTGTGTGTGTGTTTTTTTGCATAAATGCATTTATTTATGGAACTGGAATAAGTTTACGCATATCTGTATGTATAAATATCAAAGACTTGCCTCGGTCAATAAAACAGCTTCCCGGCAGTCAGATGGTCAAGGGTTCAAATCATGGTAGTGGGAATGTGAATTTTACATATCGGTTCCCACCCCTAATATTTCATGAGGTGTGTTCTTGTTTTTGCTTTTGATAAAGTAGAAAAAATCATCAACTCAACTTTTGCTGTTTGACAACACCCCCTCATCCATCTAATATACCCGTTTGAGGTCCCTACGTATTGGTTGGTCAAGGTCACGTGCGGGAAGGGGTAGACATTAACATCATCATCATCAGTCTTTTAGTATTTGTCGTTAACACTGACTTTCGACAAGATTCGCCAGACCTCTCTATTATGGGCATCAAGGAGCCAGCACTCTCTGAATTCATCTACCTGGTCATGCCGTCTTATTTTCTATTGGCCACGATTCAGCATGTGATTTCTAGGGATCTATGTCAAGTTGTGATGTTCATCAGCTGTCTAACATCTTGCAGCATGATCAGGCCATCGCCATTTGAGTTTTCATATAGTTTCTATGATATCCATGTTTTTTCTCTATTACGAGGGAGAAAATTGAAGAGGCTGAACTAAACAAATTAATCAAGAAGAAACGAAGAGAAGACAGAAGGAGATACACAACGGCAGTCATTGAATCAACTCTTGAAAAAGGTCGGGGCTTCAAAGCTATAAACAAACTCCTCAACTCGGGACGAAGGCAAATAACTAACATACTCGAGGAAAATGGAAACCTAACAACAGACAGAGACAGGATTGTCGAACGCGCCAAAGAATTCTACCAAAAACTTTATTCATCCAAACAAGGACTGCAAAACAATGAGCAAGATACGCAAGACACGGGCAAACAACTAGAGGACTTCCCAAAAGTAACCCCGTGGGAGGTGAAGGAAGCCATTAAACAGACAAAGAAAGGAACTGCCCCTGGACCAGACAACATCACCATCGACCTACTCCGAAAAGCAGGTAAAACCATCAATAGGAAACTGGCCGTCCTCTTCAACCTGTGTCTAAAACACAGTAAAGTCCCAGACGATTGGAATACTGCTATCATAATGCTATTATATAAAAAAGGAAACCCGAAAGACCTCAACAACTATAGGCCTATAAGCCTACTCAACTGTGTATATAAACTTTTCACAAAGATCATCACCAACCGAATCACAAAAACACGATGAAAACCAGCCACGTGAACAGGCTGGCTTTAGAAGAAGCTACTCGACCATGGACCACCTGCACTCGATAAATCAACTGAAAGAAAAAGCAGCAGAGTATAGACTACCACTTGCCGTAGCATTTATCGACTTCAAAAAGGCGTTCGACTCAGTAGAAATCCCTAAGGTCATGGAGGCCATCAGTCGGCAAGGTGTAGATCCAGTATATGTTGAAGTGTTGAAACATATATACAATCACGGCAGCTCATTTATCAGGCTACATAAAGACTCGGACCCCTTCCAGCTCCAGAAAGGAGTAAGACAAGGTGATATCAGCTCACCTAAACTCTTCACAGCCTGCCTCGAGATGATCTTCAGAAGGCTAGACTGGGAGAGTAAAGGAATTAGAATAGACGGCGAGTATCTGAGCAACCTCAGATTCGCAGACGACATAGCCCTTTTCGCAGAGAACCAACACGACCTCCAACTAATGATAGATGAACTAAATGAGGAGAGCAAGAAAGTCGGCCTACACATGAACTTCAGCAAGACGAAGATCATGTGCAACAACCACATTGGAGATAAGAAGACTAAGATCAAAATCGAGGACACAGAACTCGAGAAAGTAGACCACTACATCTACCTAGGGCAACGAATCTCCATGAGACCCTCAAAAGAAGAAGAAATCAAGCGAAGAATCACACTAGGATGGCAAGCCTTTGGCAGAGCTAGCTCAACCTTCAAAAAAAATAAGATCCCATTAATCCTAAAGAGAAGGGTGTATAACCAATGCATCCTCCCAATAGTCACTTATGGAGCTGAAACATGGAACTTAACCAAGAAACAGACCCGTAAGCTGAGAGCCATGCAACGTGCACATGAAAGAATAATGCTGGGCCTCACATGGAGAGACCACAAAACAGCACAACACATCCGGGAAAAGACAAGAGTTAGAGACATCATAGAAGCCATAAAAAATCTCAAATGGCTGTGGGCTGGCCATGTTGCAAGAATGGCTGACAATCGATGGACATCACGACTCACAACATGGATTCCCCGAGACCATATGCGCAACCGAGGCCGGCAAAATGTTAGATGGAGTGACGAGCTAGACAAGTTCAGGAAGTACTGGCTCCGTGACGCCCATGATAGAGAAGTGTGGCAAATCCTGGGGAAGGTCTATGTCCAACGACGGACGCTAAAAGACTGATGATGATGATGATGAATGATACTGTTTAGTCATTATCTCTGAATGTGAGGTTGAGCTTGATTCTTTCATGTGCACGTTGTATCGATTTTAGTTTGAGGGTCGATCTTATGGTTAGGTTCCATCTTTCAGCTCCATAGGTGACTATCGGGAGAATGCATTGGTTGTATACTATTCTTTTTAGGACTAATGAGGTTGGGTAAGCAAATGAGATTTCAGCTTTTTTTCGTTTGCTTTCTGAACTTATATGATATATAATATCATTGTTTCATATATGTTTCAGACTATTATCCTTATCTTTGTAGTTTTTAACACGTTTAGAATTGAATACTCCAAATATTTCAGATTACCTTCAAATTTTCAGAATCAGTTCTCTGATGATCTGGGATAAAATAAATCTCAACATTCTGTATACTTTTCTGTATACTTTGTTGTTTTAACACGCTTCATGGAAGTTTTTTTTTAAATTCTGCAACAAAGTTTTTTCATTACTACACATATATTTTTACACTAATCTTCAAACTTTTTCTTGAAGCAGTTTGCTGAAATTTTGATATCAAATTTTTTCAATATTCCATATATTTTCTGGTCCATTGCTTATTGTTTTTTCGTATTAAGAACCCCCAATTAGGAATAATTCTCTTCCACGAACCGTTTAAGATTTCTTTTATGAACGGCTAAAAAGCAACAATAACCCACACCTATTTCTCTCAATAAATATATTTGTATATAATTTTTTGAGGATTGAGATTATCTATGGGTGGAGAGTGCTCGATACCAAGGGTAGAGAATACGTACATAGATATACACAATGCATTCGTAGAATCGTCTGCTGCACTCGTCAAAGGACGCCCTATATAAGTTGTTCTGAGTCACGTGAAGATTGGGTTATCTTAGGTATTGTAAACGTAAATTTTTTCATTTCATAGAATTAATCTTTTTTCCAAGGAAATTTCCCTGAAAAGGTGTATAGGGTTATTTTAAATTCAGGACTGACGATTACTGGTTTATGTATATATATTGTCTTTCCTTCTCGCAACAAGAGAGTCCATTGCCATTTGAGTTTTCTAATGGATTCTACGATGTCATTGATCCTTGTTTTCTTTCTGATATATTGTGCTGTCTTGTGATCTCTCCATGTGCAGTTGAGCATGATTCTTTCATGCACACACTGCTTGCTTCTCAGTTTGCAGGTTTGTCTTCTGGTTAGGTTCCATGTTTCAGCCCCATAAGTGACTATCAGGAGGTTGTATTGCTTGTATACTCTTCTTTTTAGGATTATTGGGATCGTCTTGTTTTTAAAGGTCGAGCTTGCTTTGCTAAATGTTTGCCATCCTAGGGTGATTCCCTGTTTGATTTCTTCTTTTGAGGATTTCATAGAGATTCATTGTCCAAAGTAGATGTAGTGGTCTACTTTCCCCAGTTTTGCATCTTTGTGATCCACACAATGAAATCAAATGTACAATTTGATATATGATAAGTTTTATCTAAGATTGGTAGAATCCTCTGTGCCTTATAAACTCAATATGTCATCATGCACCTTTTAGCATATTTTGTTGGACATAAAGCCTCCCCAGAATTCGCTAAACCTTTCTAAACTTTCTGAACTAGTCTATTTCATCATGTCATCTCATATTTTGCGGTTCAAAGATTCACATATGATCTCTAGGGATCCACGTTGAGAGTCCATCGGTTGTCTGCCATTCTTGCAACATGACCAGCCCATTGCCATTTTCTGATGATTTTTATCTAACATACAGTGTTTTTTTGTGACCTCTCCATGTGATGTTGAGCATGCTTTTCTCATGTGTACATACATGGTTCTCAGGTTGAGGGTCAATCTTTTGGTTAAGTTCCATGTTTCAGCTCCATAGGTGACTATCGAGAAGATGCATTGGTTGTAGACCCATCTTTTTAAAACTCTGTTTTTTTTTTTTTGTTCTAAAACGTTGAGCTTTCGCCCACGGAAGCTCGCCATTCCAGAATGATTCTTCACCTTATTTCATCTCTTTCAAGGGTTTCACAGAGAACCATTGTGCTACTTAAATGTAGTGGCCTACTTTTCCAGGTCTTCGTTTCCATTCAGATTTTTGTTTTTTGTCCTCATCATGTTTGTTCAACTGAAGTTCTTGATAAAGACCAAATTTTCTATTCCCTTTGTTCAGTTCATCGAGCATCACTTTGAGATTGTGAAGGTCCTTGCAAAAAGGATGATGTTCTCAACTATTCTTAGGTATTTTCCGTCTATTCCGATTCTGTTTTTCCCTGTCAGAAATCATCTCAGAGCAGACTATGAAAAGTTTGGATCAGCTGGTTTCACCTAGTCTTACTCCTTTTTCGAGTTGAAAGGGTTCAGAGACCTGACATAGCTTAATAAATGCTGCATCGGTTTATATGTTGCGAGACTCTGATCTTTACAGGGTCTACGCCTTGTTGTATGATATGAGTTGAAAGCCTTAGTAGAGTTGACAAATGTTACTGCGAGTGACATTTTTTAGTCTGTGGATTGATTTACTAAATGGAAATGGTTAATGGTTGAGTAGCTTTTGAGTAACTTTTGAATCCAGCCTGTTCTCATGGTTGGTTTTCATCTAATGTCTCGCTGATTCACTTGATGCTTACCTTGGTACGAAGTTTTCAGATGCAGTTGAACAGGCTTATTGGCCTGTAGTTGTTTAGATCTTTTGGATTCCCTTTTTTATGTACTAGAATTATGACTGCAGTGTTCCAATCTTCACAGACTTCCCAAAGCATGAGTTGAATTAGATGGCTAGTTTCCTGATGGTGACTTTATCAGTTTTTTTGAGTTGGTTGATGGTGATTTTATCTTGTCAACGTCAATCTACGATGTTATAGAAATTAAACTGTCTACTCAGAAATATAGTGAAAAATTATTGTTTTACATTGTACAGAACTGTTTTTTTTTTCAAATCCATGTTTACATTTTTGAATCAGTTTGAGAAACAGTGGGAATACTTTTGAATATAAACATGTACCAGCATATAAAAGTTACTAAAATTCAAATAAGTAGTGAAATTCGAAAAGATTTTATTGAATATTGATTTTATTGAATAGTAAACCTATTTATGAATGGGTACTCGGTAAAAATATTGGAAATGTGTTTTTACACTTGAGAATCCATTTTTATTTGATTCATATCAGTAAATATACAACATAATCGAAGGTGTTTACAGTATAAAAGGAAGAATTTAATGATTCTTCTAAATTAGTCTTATGAGTATCAATTGATACCCTGAACTTGAAACATTTGAACTTTCAATATCAACTAAATGACTGCTTAGTTCAGAAACTTTCTAGCTTCATCTATCAAAACAATATCGTAGTGCAAGGACTTTTGTTGACGATTTACTTGACAGAAATCGACCAAATGTCAACAGCTAGTGATTATTCACGTTGTACCTGATTTATATATATATATATATATATATATATATATATATATATATATATATATATATATATATATATATATGTTATTATGAATTGAGTTATATTATATAGAAAAGTTATTTGAGAGGAGTTCCCGCCATTACATGGTCAATATATCACTCACCCTAGATAAAGTAAACAGTTAAAGAAAATGTGGCAGCTGAAGGTGGCAGGTTCAATGCCTGCTGCAGCCCAATTTCTTTGAATCGTTTATACTATTTACGTTGTCTAAGATGAGTGATACATTAACCATGTAATGGCAGGAAATCACCTTAAATAAGTTTTATAGATAATACAACGCAATTTGTACTCATCCTGTGGACTACAAATGTCCATTTCTCGATATATATATATATATATATATATATATATATATATATATATATATATATATGGAGAGAGAGAGAGAGACAGAGAGACAGACAGACAGGCAGACAGACAGACAGACGCACACATGCACACACATAAACAAGAGGGAGTATAGAAAATTAAATCATTTCTTTTTTTATTGTATTCCCTGACCGGTTTGGAGTATACAGCCTTTTTCAAAGAGAGTAATTGAATGAAAGGAGGTTGTTACTTTCAATGATGATTTGTAGTTTTTCTTTTTCCATCAGGTTATTGGACTGTTTATGTCTGACATAATGTAATAATTGTAGGGACATTCACTATTCTGAACTCCTGCTTACTAAAAGTGTTGTTAACTCGGTGGAACAGAGTCGCATTCAGACCGCTGGTGGGCGCAGGTTCAAGTCCAGCCAGTCACTAATTTTCTCTATGTATTGACATGGCTGTTCGATTTGCAACTCGATTATCACCAGTGCTGGACGAAAAATGGTTTCTGATAAAATATCCATACGGTTATGAACACACACACACATACGTATATATATATATATATATATGTGTGTGTGTGTGTGTGTGTTTGCGTGTATGTATATAAATAGTATATGTGGTACAAATCAGGCTAGCAGTATAACATAAAATAATAATATATCAATAATATAAAGCCACTAATGAAATGTAATGGATTTATTTCATAGAGTGCTCGATACATACAACTTTTTACTTTTGAAGTCAAGTTGTTTTAGAGTAGAGCTGAAAATAAATAGTAGAATGTAGATTCGCTGCACAAACTAGCTCATGTTTCTGCCCTGTTCGGGCCTCGAGAGGGCAGAAACATGAGCTGGTTTGTGTAGCCAATTCACATTCTACTATATATATATATATATATGTATATATATATATGTTTACTAATCCCTTACCCTATTTACATCAGTTTCGGGCAGAATTGGACAGTATTTGTTTTCTCGATCGGAAATTAATCACATTTGTTGTGTCCAATCGGCAGTAAGGTGTTTATCTGGGAGACGATAACGAAGTATGACGCGAAATCTCAGATATTTACCGAGATCTGTTAATGAGCATAGGTGGCACTGCAGTCGCATCTGGTATCGCTACGATGCATTCTCTGAAGGTCCTCAGTTTTCTTAAAATCAAAGAAAAAATTGACATGGCGTCTTGCATTCGTCATGTCCGCTACTTCTGCCGAGACTATTTCCTCGTCCTTAACCCAGCATGTCATTTCCCGACCTAACTCTTTTAATGTCGGTCTTTCCCTCCCAAAACCTTTTTCTTTCGTACCCTCCTACATCGAGGATGACACTATAATAAAGTGCTCGAAGTGAGATTTCCTGGTGACATTCATGTACGGGGACAAACACCACTTACATCGTTCTATAGAGTGATTTTCATGTTTTCAATTGTTATTTTGGACATGTAAGTCTCTATTATTCATATTTCTGCACTTTGGGGGGTTTATGATGTGCTGCAGTTGACTCATGTATGCACGCACAGGTTCGACTGAAGTAAGCCCAGTCTTGTTATTTGATATTAACTCATCGTATAGATATGAGCAAACCTATATATATTTATATATATCTTGATAGATAGATTTCTAAAGATATATATATGAATAGAATTATACAGAGACGGATAGATAAATAGATATAAACAAGTTAATATATATATATATATATATATATATATATATAGCAAAAGAGAGAGAGATAGACAGAGATCTAAACGGTATGAAATAGATATATGAATGGATTAATAGATAGGTCTGAACAGACTTGAATAGATACAAAATAGGAGCAAATTGAAATAAATAGATAAATACATATTCATAGACAGATATGAACGGACTGATATATATATATATATATATATATATATATATATATATATATATATATATATATATATATATATATATATATATATATATATGATCGATTGGAACAATATGAAAAAGATAGATATATAGGTTAATTCATAGATGATCGTTGAGAGTGGGACACAGAGGAATAGCCCGATAGATCCTGCCAATCAGTCCATTCGAGTGAGTTCAAATTGGGTTCAGCCGCTGAAACACCTAAATGAATCTATGTACATTATATTGTTAAAATCCTATTATAATCTTCACATATAATCTTATCCCCTGTTCTGTTGCTCTATTGCCGATTGACACCGCTCCACTATCTTCGTCAACTCAGCCTCCCAATTGCTGGGCGATTGATATCAAGCTGAAGATGGTTCTGTAATGAACACTGTGTAATCATCCTGAGGGTTATTGGAGCGTCTTTCAGTCGGTTGGTCTCAATTAAAATCGTTGTGCCGTTCACAGAGGCAAAGAATTGAGGACACTGACAGCCTCTTAACTCCAAATGACCCCGTTTCGTTTCACGTTCGGTCAAAGACACCATTAATTTCCTTTTTGAAAAGCAGCGTCACTCAAGGAGTAGCTGGAAAGAAACGGACGAAATGGCACAGGAATAATGTCACAACTATTCGAAAGAATTCATTTTAAACGGATCTTTAAGTCCAAGGACTAAGATCTTCTACACTTCAAGTCATCATATCTGTTGAGCATCATTTTTACGTTATTATGCCAGCAGATAGCATGTTATTATAATAGAACAATAAAGATACTAGTGCCGATATTATATGGAATAATACCAACGTTTCCTGAAGAAAGTCAAAGAACACATTAGCTAGAATATTTTGATACGTTGATATAATTGAAATAATTGAAGGGTTCGTGATAATTCTGTCCCCCCAAATGCTGTATTCTACTTCAGCAAAAATATAGTGATAGCACTGGTGTAAATACACCATGGAATTACAAAAATCCTAGCTAACTTTTGGAAGATCCTGCTCAACCACCACGAATAAGAAAATCCCATTAGTCCTAAAAATAAAAGTATAAAACCAAGGCAATTTCCGATGATCACCTATGGTGCTGAAACATGGATCCTGATCAAGAGATTGTACCATAAACTGAAAACTATACAATATACACATGAAAGAAACATGCTCAAACTCACATAAAGAAATCACAAGACAGCAGAATACATAAGAGACAAAACATAACTCTGAGGCGTCATAGAATCCATCAGAAAACTCAAATGGCAATGGACTGGTCATGTTGCAAGAATGGCTGACAACTAATGGACAATTCAAAATATGGCTCTCAAGAGATCACATACAAACCAACAAAATACAAGATGGAGAGACGAAGTAGACAGGTTCAGAAAGTATTGGCTCTGCGGCGCCAATGACTGAGAGGTGTGAGGAACCTTTGAGAAGGTATATGACGGAGAGGGGTCTGATGGAGTACTGTAGTTTTAGAAGGTGGGCTATGGAGTATTGTATGCAAATCTTCAAGTCTGCAGACCTCGTAAAAACACGCTCATATAAAAGGGTTGGAATCACCTTTAGTGGTTCAGGTGGTTGAATGGTTATTTTTTTTTTCTTTTGAAGCTGAAGATAGCATGGGCGATTTTATAGCCAAAGGACATTTTTTTAAACATTATATTGATATGGGCCAAGGCCAAGGAATCATCCTGTGCCCAACCCTCAACAAAGCCTTACTGATCCCCTCTCTTTGCTCAGTCTTGGGAATCAGTAAATTCCCATTGCAATAAAAGGGGAGGTTTCAACAATCCCTGCCGCCTTTGCAACGTTAGTTGCAGGGACTATAGCGATCTCTTGAACTGTTCATATGTACGGGTGCAGGACCGTAGGTTAAAATGACCCTTTGATCACTATCTACTATCGCAACGGAGGGGGGAGGCTTAGTAGAGAGTGGAATTGATGGAAGGAATCTTTGCTTTTATGGTTGGTCAATCGCTGCTGTCCGTATTTTTCTATTTGGCTTTTTACTCCCTTCATTGGATGACGGAGACAATGGTCACAATTTTCACAATGAAAAAGGATAACGATTCAATATTTTATCTTTTGTGCTTTTCGATGCATCCTTGACGTTCATTTTAATTTGTAGTCGTTGCATCCTTCCATACACACAGGAAACCAAACAAAGTGACCTTGCCGTTGAGTGATGGTTAGCTAGCTGGTTTCACAAGCCATCGCTAGCCACGTGAATTGATCTACCTTGACAGGAAGCTGTTGGTGAGATTTTTAGCTGGAATAAGGTAAGTGCACTTTAATTTTCAAGTTTTACGATTGATTCACCGGCATTTAAATTTATATATATATATATATATATATATATATATATATATATATATATATATATATATATACACATATGTGTGTGTGTGTGTGTGTGTGTGAGTATATATACATAAATATTTTTCACTAGTTTATAACAGATTGTACATTCCCGTTCACTTTAAAGATTTTCAATTAACCTCTTCCAGTCACCGATGTTAGTTATCAGTATTGATCTATTTAATACATATAAATATGCTTACAGTATATTCTTTACAGTTGACTATATGTGGATAGAAATGACAATTGGAAGGTGGAGAGAGAAAATCAGCAAAAGCAAGTGTTGAATCTTCAAATATTCATTATTCGGTGGGCACGTTTTGATGCATTTCGACGGGTGCCAATCATCTTTTTCAGAAACAAATTTTCAGCAGTTCATGAAAAGCTTTGCTGTTTACATGTTTGAGGTCTAAGTAAGATATGGAGATATTTCTGTGTTGTTGGGTTTTTTTACAAGGAGCCGGAGGGGAGCTGTTCGTTATTGTGTAGGTAAGAGCAAAATTTGGTTTGAAATGAGAAGGGTCCATGAGAGGAAGGTTCAGATTGAGTTTGTTTCCTACCCTTGTTGGTGTTTATCATTTCTTGCATGAAAGCAGTGAGAGGGTTGTTAACTATATATATATATATATATATATATATATATATATATCAAAGCGTTAAGATGTTGCTATACAAATATTGACTGAAGACCTTACATATAGAATTGATCTTTGTTTTTATTTAGTAGTTTGTTTCATTTATATTTTGCAAATCAATTATTCACTTATAGCTGTTACTGTGGAAAGAGAACAAGACGTGAAAATGAGAATATATCACTTCAATTACTTATATAGTTAACAGAAAGATTTTGTCTGCCAAGAAAAGATTATCAGATTTCAAAATATATATAAATCTGATTTAATTATTTGCTTCGCAATTAATCAATGTGGCTAATTAGGAATTGGTGGAACAAAATGAATCATCAAATCCCAATCGATTTATTGATAATGAAAAATCAATAATGTTTTCTTTTTCACGAATGATTACCCGTCTTAATACATAATTTTAAAACAAGAATGGAATTAATTAACGTCCAAAAAATAGCTACATTAATTCGATTTCTTTATCAATTTCCAATGAAACTGGTTTGGTGACTCACTCAATAGAAACTGTCACGTAACCAATGCCTTTGAGCAGCATGTTGTGTTGGGGGTGAGTAATCAAAATAGGTCCACTGATGTTGACGTGATGTATATATATATACATAATCATCCGGACCGACTTGAAAAACTAAAGAAACCTATGTTGACAGTTTTGGTGACAGTTTTGCTTTACGGTTTCTAATAACATAAATGAGTCACAGATAAGAACCATTTTGAGACCACACGAGAATCTATGATTATCAATTTGCTTTCATTGATTCGAAAAATTATGAAATAAGAAAGAATATGATCTCAATTAATTACTTTAAAATAATACAGACATGTAGAGATCTGCTTTGAGAGTATCCAGCCAATTAATATTAACGAAAACATAGCCTACCTATAGCAATGATGACTTAATCCTTTTCAAACTAATCCCCTTCTGAACTCATACTCAAACAGTCTGCAAAGTCCTCTTTCTGGATCACCGTAGTTGGGTTATTTCTAATCTGATCCAGTGGCTGAAATCTTCTTTCTAACGGCGATTTCGGCTGTAAAGAAAGCCAGAAGTCGCAGGCCACCAAATTGGGACTGTGAGAAGTGCGGGTTGACCAACTTTGGTGATACGATGTTTTGCTAAAAATCACCACTCGACACGAGACCTATAGAATGGGCATCGTGAAGACAATAATTGCACAATACACACGATCTCTTGATGGTACCCTCCAGCCGACTGAGTAACCCCACGGTAGACTCCCGTTCATGCATGCGTAGTTAGATCCCTTCTTTCTCGAAACTTCGTAATGATTATTTCTCTATAGGGCAGATCTCGAATTACTCAATCTGTGCGACAAAGTGACACATTCAGGTTTCCTCTTATAAGAACTCGTATCACAAAACAACATCCAAAAAGCAGAATAGATAGCGAAATCCCTAAATGAGCTAGCTAAGGAGAAAGAAGCCGATTTCACTGCTGATTTTGAAGCGACCTTTTGTCGCCTTTATCTCTTAATGCTTTTGATAAGAATTCTAATGCCGCCATTTTGTAGTTTTTGTAAGCTGATGCGGCTATTTCGTGCCCATGGCAACCGTTTTCCCGCCCTTGCCTGATGTCCTGTCTAATTCACGGCGCCATTTTAATCTACAGACGACGCCAACAAAGCTCTGGCGTATGAAAGGCGATCTTCTAACAACGAGGAAGCAAAAGGATTTGGAAAAGTATTGGGAGAAGAATGCGTTGTGATTAATCCAGTCTCTAACCTCTTGGGCTCAGCAACATAATCAAAGATTTGATAGAAATTATCAAGAGGATTTGACGGCGACTTAATATTTTTCTGATATTACAAATTAAGTTGCTGAGTGCATATACGCATGCTTAGCGTTAAGCCTTACTCTCCGTAGCAGCAGAGAATACTGGACTTGAGATCGGCACAAAGAAGACGGAATTGATACGAATCAGCAAAAGGCAGGAGTTTACAATTCAACTACAGCAGCGGTTCTCAACCGTTTTCAAGGCTCGCACCCCTTTGAGATTCAAATCTTTTTCGCATCCATTATTCATAAAGCATGGAAATTGAATTTATAAACGCCAAAACTGGTAAAGTTCATTTTAAAATGTGTTAATAATAATGTGTTAAAATTCAACAGATATGAAAATTAAAGGTCTTTGTCAGGGTATTACCAATAAAACTTTTTGATGACCTGGCTGATTGCCTTTTCTAAATAAATTCTAAAATATGGGCCATTTTTGTGCTAAGTGAGAACAAAAGTTATATACACCAGCAATAAAACGAATAAAAGTTTATCTGCCACCCTCTTTTCGATCCTCCCCCCAATTGCTTTATGTCTCACTTGGGGTGCGTTTACCTCAGGTGAAGAACCACTGAACAACAAGGAAAGAGCATCAAGAAGACAGACTGAGTCACAAAGCTTGGTAACTCAATCAGCCCAGATCACGGTGTTGAAATGATATCAAAAAGCGTATCAGATGGCAAGACCTCTATTCAATATCTTGTGACCCACATGAAACTCCACGGCATTGGCCCTCTAAAATCAGACCAAGATCTCCAGAACCAACCTAGGGGGGTTCCTCCTGTTTGGATAATAATCAAGGGTTCTGACTAACACCAGCGAGATCCAAACTTTTGTCAGCAGATGCATACACATCCTGAAACCCCTGTGGCCCAAGATTATTGTTAACATCAACCTGAGGGCGAAACTAACCAGATCTCCATCAATCGGAGAGTGAAGAACGCTTGGAATTGATTAAACATAACTCGTAAATCGGTTGATAACGTCAAAAGGTAGGCATCAGACAGGAATTCACAGGGGTTGGGGGGAAAAGTTTGGAGAAGATCAGTCAAGAGTTTGGCAAAGGCGACCGGACTGACATGGGCCCAGCTGAAAGGAATTGCCCAAAACGAAGTCCGCTGGTATCGTGTGTTTGCGAGTCAAAAGGAATGAACTATACTTACTAGCGTTGAACCTTATTCGTTGCAGAAAGATTGCAGCCAACCGACATTAAATGTCGGTCCTTCATGAATCTTTATACATCAATTATCTGGTACATGGACAATACAATTAATGCGATAAGCAGTATTCGTGAAAGATTTATTTTTAAACCCCGAATTTCTTTTTCTTTCATTGGGTCCCATCACCTGTTATCTCGACAAAAATAGTTGCCTGCCCTGCTATTAACCGACAGGTGGGGTTCATGCCTTTGCTAAGAGTATTAGTGTAAAAAGAAATCAAATTGTCGTGGCCGAAGTTTGAACTTTGCTCACTGTTGTGTTCTCGTGTTGCTCACTATTAGGCTATTTGAAACTCTAATGTTTATACTTCAAACCTCTTGTTGCAACTTGGTGATCCTTACAAGTGTCAAGTCTGGTCGAGACCAGGACTTTATGCCTACAAGTTGTTTTTTTATGACTATCCCTAGACAGCATGCAAGTCCATTGGAAGGATACCTCCACCCTAATCACACAACTTAGAATTACTCAGTTAGCAGCTGAGTGCACTGGAAAATTTTCCCAAACAAAGAATTTGCCACACTCATGCCGGGGATCGAACCTGAGACCTCTTACTTGTGAATCAGACATACTAGACTAGACTTTTTTTTGGAAAGTATGGTAATTGCTTTGGAAAGATATATTAATCCGAAAACGTGTCCTGAATAAAGGGAAAATATCCTGGGAGTTTCCCCCCACCCCAAGCAACAGGCAAGACTGACTGCTTGATTTGGCAATCACTGGAACCGTTCCAGTGGGGATTTTAGATACTGCTAATTCACTGCCCGAGGTTATGTGTAAAAAGACTCTTGCACGATCGCATGCCTCGAGGTCAATATTGCCAATAAAGACGACTGCGTGGCTAGAGATCCCACACAGATAAGACTTCTTGCTTTAATGTAATGAATTTATAAACAAGTTTTAATGCTCCGAGCGAATAGCAATGAACTTGTAAGTTCTTGTGTTCCTTGATATTTTTCTTGGTAATTTGCAGAAAAAATTAGTGTCTTCATGGCTTTTTACAAACAGCAATTGGCAGTTCTATCATTTTAGTGGAACTCTGTTGAAAAAAAAAAGGTTTTTCTCAATTTCATTTTCATTAGTTTTTCTTGATATTATTCATTTAGAAGTTTCACTTGAATCAATTTATTTTAATTTTTCACTGAGATATATGTAAAATAATTCTTCACATGAACGCATACTTAAAGTTTAAGTTTTAAAGTTATAAGTTTAATTTAAAAAAAAACTGATTTTTATAGACGGAGTAGAGCAGTTGAATTTTTAAATTGAATTATTTTCATCAAATTGAAATGAAAAGGGCTCAATATATCAATCATATAATATAGAGCAATATTCCTCTTCCAAATTTTTAGTTTTCGATGAATTCAGAAAGTATTAGCTCCGTGATGTCATTGATAGAGAGGTCTGGCGAATCTTGGGGAAGGTGTATGTCCAATGACGGACCCATACATATATTCACGAACAGACACAATGTATTTCCAACTGGGATATATATATATATATATATATATATATATATATATATATATATATATATATATATATATATATGTATATATATATATATATATGTGGCTTTATATTATTGATATATTATTATATTATGCTATACTGCTAGCCTGATTTGCACCATATATATATATATATATATATATATATATATATATATATATATATATATATATATATATATATATATATATATATATATATATATATATATATATAAAATTTCATTCCTCTAACATTATCAGAAAATATAATTTCTGATCCTCTGGAACTTCATGCATTCAAAATTGGGTTCAATTCCTGAGGTTAGCTGGGCCAAAACATATTTTTTTGTTTTTACCTTGCTGAACCAAAGGTAATGATAAGACACATTATCTTGTGAGATACCATGCCATCAAAAACAATTTAATTCTTTATTCCACAAAAGCTGAGTGATTCACAACTGATGAATTGATTGTTGCTATAATGTGATTATGTTTGATATTATTCAACTATCTCATGCTAATCATTTTTTCTACATTCATAACATTATTATACAAGATATGAAAGACGAATCATAGAAATTTGTGAAGTGGCGCAAATGAGACGCCATTGATTGTCCAACTCTGCTCGTTTATAGGCCTGTTTCTTTAATAAAATATCCCATCACCCAGGTCTTCTCAGCCCCCTATCATCAATATTTTTGCTTCCTGCAACGTCTGCTTCTTTCTTGAGGAGATTTCAAATCATGTGTAAGAATCAGGAAAACGTGTTGATAAGCGACCCTGAAAGAGGACTTTATTGACTGTTTCGAAAAGCGGAAAAGACCTCGGAATAAGTGTTGAGTCCAAAGAGGAGTACCTTGAAGGAGCCTTATGTCCTACTTAGGCGACGTTATATATTAAATGGCTGGATACTTTCATGTTAAAACTTCTATTGTTGTGAATGCGACGGTCACATAGTCTCACTAAATGCCTGTCACTGCCGACTGAGTGATCCCACAGGAGAGTGTCTGTTCACACAGGCTTGCTAAGAATCTCACTGATTTCTGTGCGCCTGGTTCACGAGATATTGAAAATTACTGGATACTTTCCGAGCAGATCCCGAACAAGTGCTAGCATACGCGCGCTTGTGTGTGTTTACGTGTGTTGGTAAGCAGAGCAGTGATATAACTATACGTAGAAAGTGAAAAGACGGTATGGCACCACAGTTTCAAGTGAGATTGACCCGTGATCCCTGAAAATCAGCATTAGGCTCATACACTGAATGCTGGCGAAAGTTAGCGAACAGACTGAGCAGGCTAATGTATGTTCACTTAGATCAGCCCAGTACGAAACAAAGTTATGTGTGGAGAGCTCATTGATGATCAAACTCTCTAATGTAGTAATTGTATGTGCGAATAGCTCGTTAACCTCAACACCACCTCAGTAGGTCACAATATTTAATATACCCGGCTTAGTTTTGCTCAAAGATACGTATTCGACATCCAGCGAGCATTGAGCCCCTAAGTAGCTACCTATTACTATTTCACTAATGATTGCTTCACAACAATGCACCCGGTATTTCTTTTAAGCTACCTTTGGTCTGACAAAAGTATATACACGCAAAGGCACCTACCAAGGATCGAACTCCCAATAAGATTTGGTGGCTAAATACTTTTCTACAACGTGGTACTATTATTAAGATATTTGCCCAGCTTACTTTATTCTAGCCCGAAGCCCTAATTATGGGGCCTCCCCAATGAGGATTCAAATCAATTTAGTAGTAATAGTCAGCGTGACCAGCTTACTAATCATCACCCCACAATTAACATATCCCGATTCTATTACTGATCACACTGTCTTTCATTTTATTATATAACCCCTGACTCTCAATTTTATATATTCGCCCCCAACTGCCGTTGTTATCATTCTCTCTTCCTATTTCCTCTCTCATTTAGTCATTATTTTTAATAACATGCTTCCCTCTTTATTTCTCAACATTCTCATCAAAAGAATCTCTCTTTAGTCTCTCTCACTTCATTTTTCTTTTTGTTTTTCCAATCATGGAGCCACACTTTACCATTCCTTTTTATCACTACATTTCTCTCTCTCTCTCTCCCTTTCTTTCTCACTTCCATTCTTCCTCCGCCTCATCCATTTCTTTCTTTCTTTCTTTTTTCCTCTCCAATCCTTTGTTTGTTTGTTTCTTTCTCTCTTCAATTCTTCCTTTCCCCCTTTCATTCCTCCTTTCTCCCTCCCATTCTTTCTTTCTTTCTTTCATTCTTTTTTCTTTCTTCCATTGTCACTTTATCCTCTCCATCCTTTTTTTTCTCCCATTCATGTGTTCCGTCTTTCTTCCTTTCTTTTACCTTCTCTTCCATTCTTCCTTTATCCTTTCTTTATTTCTTTCGTTTTCTCTTTCTTTCTTTCTTCGTTCATAATTTCCTTTTCATTTCTTTCTCTCTCCCATTTTCCTTTCATCACTTCCATTCTTTTTTTCTTCCATTACTCCTCTTCCTTTTACATTATTTCTTTCTCCCACTCATCTTCCATTCCATCTTTCTTTCTTCTTCTCTCCCATTTTTCTCCCTCTCATTCTTTTTTCTTTTTTTCACTTTTTTCTTTGATTTTCTCTCCGATTCTTCTTTTCTTTCTTCCATTATTTCTTTATTCATTATTTCAATTCTATCTTTCCCTTCTTACTTTCTTTCTCCCTTTCATTCCCTTTTACGTTGATTTCTTCTTTCCTTTTTTTTCTCTCATTTTCATCCTTCCCTTCTCAGTCCCATTTTCCTTTTCTCTATTTCTTTCTTTTTTCTTTCCATTCTTTCTTTTCTTTTTTCTTCCCTCCTCTCTTTCTCTTCTCATTGCCCAAACTTCTTTCCTTGTCTCTCACTGACTCCTTCGTTACTTTCCAAGGCTCAAGGAATCTTCGTTCCAAATTTCGGTATGGATTGTTCCAGCAATTTAGTATTCAGTGTGGGATCCATGCCAACATCAATAAATTCATGTTGACACACCTCGTCCCTTGGGAGGATTCCAACGCCAAATTTGCTGGACGAAGAGCGAACGGCTCAGGTTTGAATTCAGGGCATACAGAAAAGCCAGACACGCCTTTCCCCCACCCACATAAATACGCACACATTCAAGCATTGAAATATGTCGGTGTAAGCCCATGAAATTCAAATCAGTTTTCCCCAAAAGCTTCTCTATGTTATAATATGATTTTATCTATGTTACCTATTTAAAAAGTAATATACAAACACTCACTCAAATATATGTAACACTAAGATAATGAAACTAGTGATTTCGTGAAATCCCTGAACATTTATGAAATTCCTGAACGTTTTAGTAATTTCATGAAATTCCTATGTAGGTGCCTCGCAACTATGGCCTTGCGTCAAAGTAAACTAATTCTGTTTCATTTTGCTCAGTTAGAGACAAGGCTGGAGTAGTAGGGACCCAGTGAGTAAACACCGGAGAAGAGGAGAAAAGAAAGTATGGAGTAATGAAGATTCATGTATGAAGAGCGTTTCATGAGAACATCTCGTTATATCAGAGGATCTCGTTTCTAGAATAAAGCACAGAATAAGTGACAGACACCTACTAACAAACACACAGCCTTATCCCATCATCATCATCATCATAATCATTCTTTTAACGTCTGTCGTTGGACATAGACCTTCCAAAGGATTCACCACACCTCTCTATCGTGGACGCCACGGAGGCAATACTTAAATTTGCTTAGCTCGTCTCTCCATTTTGCATTCTGCCGGCCTCGGTTGCGCATTTGATATCCATGCAGTGAGTCATAATGTCCATCGGTGGTCTGCCATTCTTTCAACGTGAGCAGCTTATTGCCATATAATTTTTCTCATGGATTCTTTGATGTATTGGACTCCTGTTTTCTCCCCAATAGATAATCTTGTGATTTCTCCATGTGAGGTTCAGCATGATTCTTTCATGTACACGTTGAATGCTGCTCAGTTAGCGGGTCAGTCTCTTGCTCAGGTTTCATGTTTCAGCTCCGTAGGTGACTACTGGGAGGATACATTGATACTATACTCATCTTTTTAAGCCTAACAGGCTCTCCCTGTTCTTGCTCCCTCTAAAGATGGACTCATGGGGGCTATTTAGCAGCCACAGCTTCAGAACCTAGAGTAGTAACTGAAAAATGTGTTTTCGTCAAAGAAAGTTATTTGCACAATCTATTATCCTCAGGATACCGTGTCATGCAAATAACAAGACCTTGATCTAGATATATGGGCCAGAATGCTGGGAAAAGTGGATTTGTGCCTTTCTTAAGAGCAGTGATGTGAAGTGAAGATGGGTAGCTTCAGTCAAAGTTTGAACTTATCTTGCAAATTATATCCCCCAGCTGATAACTGTTGTACTACTTCGTACCTCGCTCTGCAAACACTATAGTAAACCAATCCTCATTTTCTGTATTACTAAAAAAAGCATAATGTTACCAAAGCATCGACTCAAGTCATTGTATTCGTTTATCTTTTTTATATTCTGATCTCAGCTTTTAAGTCAATCAAGTCTTCAGGTTGCCAAATTCAACTATGGAAAACCAGAAGAAACAAGTAACTCCAGGTGAAACCCAAAGACAGGTCTGGTAGTCGTATAAACCATCACATGACCGAGATCTTTTGGCAGAATACCGTGTTGGGGTGATCAACTGAAAAAAATCGAGAAAAGGGACAATCAATATATTAGTTACTTCTTTTACCTTTTTTAGCAGTAATCACTTAAAGAGTCTGAATTTTCAAAAAGGAAAAAGAGACAAGCATAAATGCTGCCAGACAAAAACTAAACGATCACCCTAACATAAATTTAGATTGTAAATAGAACGCCTCTCTAAAAACATATATTTCAGCGGAAAGATTTTCAAAAAACAAAAGAATTTTAGTAGACATAATGAGAAGTATTTTTTTATTTTCAGCCCTCTAACCCCATAGGTGTGGCCTGTGTGCGTTACTGATGCATAGCTAGTCAGCTAGCCAGCCAGCCAGCCTACCAGCCATACCATCTCTATGTCGATACTTTTGATGACAGCTTTTTGGTTGACGGCTTCTAAAAGGGGCAACTACAAAAGATTGCTACAAGTTGACGCAAAACACATCTTCAGGCATGGCATAAGAACACACTAGTTTTCAAACAAAAGAAGTTCTCTTTCTAAGCATGAATATGTTCCGGTTCATGTTACTCTTGCAACCGTTGAATAATCAGTTAAAATAAGAATCAATGGCGGATGACTTACGGAGTGGCTTGCGTGTTCTCTGGATCTGAAACCAATTGAAGATCTTTGGAGCCTAGTCAAAAGACGCCTGTATGCGACGGCAAACAATTTTTATCCAAGAATGAACTTTAGGAAGCAATATCAACTGGTTGTGAATCCATCATCCTTAAAGCAATTCTGAATTTAATTTATATGGACAGTAGGCTTAAGTCATTCGAAAAATGGAAATTATATCAGCAAACGATATTGCTTTCCCTACTGTGTTATTCCACCAAACTTGATACAGTTTGCTCTCTATATCATCCTTCAAATAAATCATTGTTGTCCATTATTAATTTTTGACTAGACTGTTCTTTCATCTTTTTCTACTTGCTTTTCATCACAACTTATTCAGACTGTCAGTCTATGTACGTGAATGAGTAGCACTGATCAGAGAGAATGACTTACTATTTAGTCACTATCAGAGACTGATGGTCGAGGTAAGTTGCGATAAAAAGCAGCCGTGGGTCTCCCTACAAATAATGACGCATAAATCTGGTATCCATACCCTATATTTATCACCGATGGCATTCATCATCCCAAATCTCTTCCAGTAGAAGACTACCTCCCTGCAATTTTATTGGCTGCCAGATCACTTTGCCTACTCATTATGTTACTGCCTCGCGAATAAGGACTTCTGAATAGAATAACTTTCTGACTTTCTTACTCCGCCTGAGCAATACGGGCCATAGCAATGTATGCAAATAAGATTTGATCACACCCAACAAATAAAAAGAATTAAGATTTTTTGGCGATCACAGGCTAACAAAAGACAAGAGAAGTAACTTATTCATTTCTTATCCCTTTTCGAACTGTTTAATCGATCATTCGCATAGCGGTATACCACCAGGAGACGTTTGTCACTCTACTACCAAACCCCTTCATTTTCATTTCAAGATATGAAACTTCAAACTTATTCAATTCCCTCCTCTGAATAGTTCATTCTTTTCTTTTGCGTGGAATTGGAATACCTTGTCTCTTTGAATTTTATAAATTTTGTTAGTCTTACCAACGTACTTTACTCCTGCCAAATCTAGTTACCTTCATCTATAGAAGACAATTGGTCAGTCATTCTTCGTTTTTTTTTTCAATTTTTTCTCCTTCATTTTGTCTTTGTTGTTCTTGTTTTTGTTGTTTTTGATGTTGTTGTAATTTCTTTTTATTCTTACCTCCTCTTCTTCTCCTTCTATCGTGCAGAATTACGTTGCACAATTGGCCTCAAATCAATTTCTGCTTATTGAATCCCATCTACGAAACATGATTACTTTTCTCCGATTACACACTCACACACATACGCACACACACACAGAGACACAGACACAGACACACACAGACACAGACACACACACACACACACATATATATATATATATATATATATATATATATATATATATATATATATATATATATATATATATATATATGTATATACGCACACGGAGAGGTGTATGGCTGATTGAATATATTTGTACACAAGAATAGATCAGATTTACGTACATATATACCAAACTTTGTACATCCATGTATATATATATATATATATATATATATATATATATATGTGTGTGTGTGTGTGTGTGTGTGTGTGTATATATGTGTTTATATACTTCTTTCCTCTTCTCCTTTTTTCATCCTCCCACCTTGAACGGAGGTCAGAAGACCGGGCATCGGCCAACTACTCTCAAATTTTAGTCGAACCATTTCAAGCAAATTTTAAGCAAATGCCAGTAGCCTTCCGTGAAGGCTGACCAGCTAAATAAAATACCCCTTCCATTTTCACAACTGTCATTCCCTGTCGAAAATATATATTTAAGGTATAAGGTTTAAGGAGAGGGAAACCAGGTCTTAACAAGTGAGTTCCCCATACCCCGTTTTTATTTCAGGGCATTCAGGCTGTTACACGGTCAGGTCAATACACTGAGTGATCTCTGTAGCACATATCTGCTCCGTCGGAGCGTCTGGGATCTTTGCTTTGAGCTGTAAGCAGCCATACAATCTGGAATACTTGCATCTAGAAATCGCAGACAGCTATACAACCCAGAGGTTCTGTTCTCAATGTTGCAGGCAATAGTGATGTCCCAATTCTTCTTCAAAGGGACGGTAGAACTTTATAGACTGCTCAGCACCTATCAAGTGCAGATTTTTCATGCCAGGTGGTCCAACCACGGACAAGCGTTACTGTCAAAGGGAACGCAAGCCATTACACCAAAGGACACTCCAATAAAACCTACGACCTTATGTTCCTGCTTCTATCCGTACCATCCTGGTGGAACATAGGATGCCAACCTTTTGTTTAAAAAGTGAGATTGGCCTTCAGCCATTTGGTCTCACTTTTAAAATTCATTGCTCAGACTGAAGCAAAAAACAGCACAAAGACTTTGCTGTCGTTGTTCCTAGGGCAATGGCAATTTCTCGCAACAATCTTCGCCCATGTAGCTAAGTCATCCACACACACACACACACACACACACACACACACACACACACACACACACACACACACACACACACATATATATATATATATATATATATGTATATATATATATATATATATATGCGCTCATACAAATATATGCATGTGCAAACATGCACACACAAAAACATAACTTTATTCCAACATATATATGTATATATGTGTGGGTGTACGAATATTCTGAGAATCCATGAGCCCACATACATTCGTCACCTACTTGCAAGCGTGATTCAATAAGTGCATAGCTTGTCAAATGGTTATTACCTGTATATCAATCAGAAATTTCGATTGTAAAATGGTCGATTCATGGCATTGATTTTCTGTACAGAATCTAAGTGAATTTCAAGAAAGTAAGTTATATTGAAAAGTAAATATTTGTAAAATAAATGCTCTATTATCATTCGGCAACGGAATATTTGATGTACTTATGTATAGACATATACGCATACAGGTATATATATATATATATATATAGTTGCAGATAAATTTTGTCGCTTTATTCCAAAATCTTTTATTGACATTAGTTCATAGCATTTAGCCATCAAAGTAGTTTCCGCGCTTCCCTTAAATCTTACAATACTTTTTAGATAAATTGTGTATTCCATCATAAAGCTGGAATCAATTTTTTGTTTAACGAATTCTTTTCCAATCGAACCTCTTGGATCTATTGACAAGAAAAGGGTTTTATCATGAAGTAAATCAAGTGATAGCCTGACGGTAAAAGTCTGGATGATTTATCGCGTATGAAAAACTTCTGATCCCTACTCAATAATATTTTGCTATGTCGAATTTGCAACAGAGGACGGGGTTTATCATGCCACAAAATCAATTGTCGATTTCTTTGGCATGAAAAAAGACCAATTCTTTTTTAATTCTCAAATAAGCCATTTGCTCTCCGCAGCATGTACAGTGACAGTTTGCACAGATTCCAGTATTTCGTAAAAAAGAACTTCTGATTCTCAACAAACACAAATAATTTCCAACCTTTAGATTCTCTTTATGTTGGTTCGCTGAAGGTTATTCTGGATCCCGATAAGATTTTCTGCGTTATAGATCGTGTAATAAATCCATTCATCATTGTCGGTGCCTCGTTTGCCCTCATTTGACCTTTTTCTTTTACTGAGCAAGAAGAGAAAGACAAGTGCTTAAACGCAAGTCTGTGTCCCTTTCTGCATATTCTGAATTTATCTTAAGGCATGTGAACAACATTACGACGGTTGACGGATTGCGCAAGCTATGAAGAACTAAGCAAAAGCACTTCTAGGATTGCCCTTACAATATGTGATAAATGGCTCTAAGAACCTCCGCATCAATGTGCATACTACCTATATATATATATATATATATATATATATATATATATATATATATATATCCGTGTGTATGTGTGTTTGACTAATTTATTGATGTGAACTATAATTTACCCAACGATATAAAAGAAAAATGATTATTCAGAAGATCATGACGTGTACAAATATAACCTTAAAATAGAGTAAAAAATCTCATTGGTACTCATGGTCTTTCGAATTACAATTTCACTCTGATAATATATATATATATATATATATATATATATATATATATATATATATATATATATATATAATGAAATCATCATATTATTTGGAACTCTGTTTGAAATGATCTTCCGTTATTATACGGAGAATGTGTCATTTGGCCTAGACGGCGTAAGCGTAAATGTACAATCGAAGAAAATGTGACAGCTTCAGGAATCGAGCCAGCAACTTATCCCAGCGTCCCATAAACTACTCAAAACAATCTTTAAAGTCCCCTTCCGAGGTCGACAATCAGTTGCCCCGTAGTGCTCTCCTCAATATCATCCAGGGTCTAGAATCTCCTTTCTGTCAACAGCAATCTTTGCTTCGGGAAGAAGCTAGAAGTCTGGATCATAGGGAGTGATCAGACACAGGTGATGCGATATTTCGATTAAAAAACAAATATACATACAGCGTTAAGAACGAACCTACTCATTCGCATCTCATCCAAGCCACATTTCAAATTGTAATAGTTTGTTGCTTATAACTTGGAAATCTAAGCATCAATAATATTACAAATGTACACGAATGATTAGCATACGATAGTTGATTAATATCGAATATAATGCCATGTTCTTACATGGATTAAATCATTCATCTTTTGCAA
Organism: Thysanoteuthis rhombus; assembly: GCA_963457665.1. Taxonomy (NCBI): domain Eukaryota; kingdom Metazoa; phylum Mollusca; class Cephalopoda; order Oegopsida; family Thysanoteuthidae; genus Thysanoteuthis; species Thysanoteuthis major. The sequence continues at coordinate 23,429,152 of OY735235.1, forward strand.
AAATGATCAGGTAGGGAATCGGAATGAAATGTCTCAGTCATTGCGAATGTGACGGTCCGAAAGTACACAATCTCAGTCAATAGCGTCACCCTCACAGGAAAGTGTCTGTTCATGCATACGTAGTAAACTTCATCCCGATCGATTGCTAGGTTAAGGCAAAACTGGCTCTCAGGATTTTAGAAATGCCTGGGTCTTATTTAGACAGAACTTGGGGATATATATATATATATATATATATATATATATATATATATATATATATATATATATATATATATTGGTCGATGTCTTGGCCAAATGATACATTCATTGATTATGAATTGCACTATATTATATCGAAACTCCTATTTAAAATGATTTCCTGTTATTACGTAGTGAATATATCATTTGGCCCAGACAACTTTATATAATAAATAATTAAAGAAAATGGGGCTAACACAATTTGTAATTATATATATGTATATGTATGTATGTATATGTGTGTGTGTGTGTTTGTGTGTGTGTGTGCTAGTGTATATAAACAGACAAAAACTTATTCAAATTAATGATTCAAACGTCATCAGTCCTGATATTTATTGTCATAGAATCCAAATATTTTACTTATGATGAACGGAGTCCCTTATCAAATTATAGTATTCCTCTGAGTTCGTCTGTTTAAATTGATGGGAAATCGATCGTTGCGTACATCAAAGAAAGTGATTCTCTTTATATTCGCGTTTATCAAACTATTCTAGTTCTTCCACAGAGGGATAGAGTCTAGACTTCACTCTTTTCGTCGAGTAGATGACTATTAGAAACCATCAACCAAAATTGTATGCATTAACATAGTCAATATCAACGTTCTTTCAGTTTTTAAGTGGGTTTGGCTTCCCGGCTATGTATGTATTGAGCGTCTAAGCTTGCATCAATGAATTGATAGAATTCGAAATTCAACATTTACACCTTATGTCAATTAAAAGACGTTTTCTTTTCGTTTTTTTTCAAATTTTACCCCCAAAATAATTTTTAGTGGGGTTGTCCTATTTATTATCTAACTTTATGCTAAATCGGCCCTTAGTTTGTGTCCTGCAGCATTCACACTTGTCATTTTGAAAGTTAGAACATTTTTAGAGGTCACAGCGCAACAAAAGACATAAGATTTAACTTATTCATTGATCACCCCTTTTTTCGAATTTTTTAATTGATCACCCTTAACGCAGTCTGCTATAAGGACGTTGATCATGTGACGGCTTCTAATGGATGACTATTTTGGTTGGTATAGTGTCATCATTTTGATTATTATTCATGAATCTACATTTTGGCACCGGTAATGTCTGTTTGTTGTCCCTAGGGGAAGAATTTCACCCCTTCCAAGAATCTCCAGTTATTTTAACGTCATTTGGGCGGTCCCAAGTACTTGAAAAAAACACTCTACTTGGGCTCGTGGTGTTGTCAGGGTGGGGTTGATCGAGTTATTTCATCTGTGTGTTTTCCTTTTCATCCTCCTTCATTTTATTTTCTAAATACTTTATCAACAGTTATTTAGTATGTGTCACTTCTATATTGCTAGGTCTGTCGAAGCCTCATCAGAGACCCGTTACCCGTACGTTTCGAGAAAATGTCCCTCAGTCTGTCCAATACCAGTTTCTCTTGACGCTGAACGAGGACTTGGATTTCAGTTCGAATTCAGAGTTGTCCTTCTCCTAGATTGGTTACCAACCAAAGCTGAGAAGACCAATTTCCTCTGCTATTTACTCATAGCTGTTGGAGAAGTTATGAACTCATGTATTCCCCAAGGCATAAATGCGAAATGAGCATAACTTGGTTCAGTCACGGTATGAACTCGGTTCGCCGATTCCATCTCCCGTACTACTAACCGTGAGGCCACTCGCACCTACACACAAATGATAATTTGGATTAAAACAATGAACTCCATGCAATACAGTAAAAAGATTCAAAATGTCAGGTCCAAAATAGCATTGAGTGATTCCCTAGTCAATCTCTTGATATGAATCATATAAAAAATGTCTTGGTAATTAAAAAAATTTTTTCGGGTGATTCAACTACTTGTTGGTTTATATTGTTATCACGATCCAATCGATTCCACGGCCTTCTCCAAGGGTACTATCAGGGTATAATGGGGATAAAGAGAGTAAATGTTCTCATCAATGGCAGCAACGCTTATGACGTACGTTTCGGGCGTTTCTCTTTCTTTTCCTTGCTAAACTTGGACTTCCATACCTTGTCCCGGTGGAGTAATGAAAGTCGAATTCCGCATTTGTCTGACTAATACACTCATGTATGCTGGTCCTGTGAATGTTAAGCCTGTCTCTTTAAATGCTAATCATCCTTTTCAAAACTATAGACAGTATGTCTGGGCTATTTTGGATCGTGGTATAATGAATATAGAAATACTTCTCCAAACAATTTGCTTTGTATTGAACATGCTGACTGGTTAGATACCCCACGGGTAAAGGTAATAGATCTGATAAACCTGAAAGAGTATAATGTTTCGAAATCTGTTAATAGCAATTATACTGAAATATTCAGTTACATAAATGAATTGTTTTGATCGTTACGCAGACAAACATCGTTCAAAATATTTCCTTTCATGTTCAAGTAGACAGAGAAAAGTTTATAAACATGTTCATACGTATGAATTTTAATAAACCCGTACAAGTTCACTCATTCACATACATTCATACATATGTACATACAGACACAGACTGGCACAAACAAACACACACACACAAACTAATATATATATATATATATATATATATATATATATATATATATATACATATACATATATATATATATATATATATATATATATATATATATATATATATATATATATATATATTGTGAAATTCCTATTATTGAGTCACAATGGAAAGGCAATAGTCAGATTGAAATCAAGTGGCGCCATGAGCAGTGATCTACGCAAAATTCGAAGGCCCAACACAGGCTGACTTTCTTTCCTAAGCATTTGCAAACCCAATTTACCGTAATTACTAATAAAGGATCTGAAAGAGACACGAAATTACAGAATAATATTGTATGGAGGAATGGATTCTGTTTCGTTCACCTTTTAGATTCTAATGAAGCAAGGGAATTTGACCTTAGCGCAACCGAGCTTGTTTATATTCATTTTTTTATATGTTAAGCATATATACTCTATACTTAGCTCTCTCTCCGCACACACATATATATATATATATATATATATATATATGTACACACACACATATATATATATATATGTATAAAACGTCAGTAATGCGATGTTTGGTGCCTTGTTTTGGCCCATTACCTCTGCAAGCATCCAGGGAAGTCTAGTCAGATAACAATCCATTGTGTTTACGAGACAGGAAAAAAAACTGCTTATATTCGCGTCTACTGTAAATGAAACCTTTTTCTTTCTCTATTTTTCTTTTCTCATCTTTTTATTCTATTCTGTCTTTCTCTTTCTGCTCTTTTCGTCGTCATTTCTCTGTTTTATCTATTTTCTCTTCTATTTCTTTGTGTTTCCTCTTTTTTCTTGTTTCTCTTCTATTAATTGACTCCTTTCCTACCTACTCCAGTTCATCTCTTCCCTCTCCTTCTTTCTCTTTATTCATTTATTTTCTCTTCTTCTTCTTTTTCTTCTTCTTCTTCTTCTTCTATCGATTTCTTTTTTTCATCCTTTCATTTTTCATCATCATTTCTCTTTTTTCTCTCCCTCACCCATCTTCTCCTTCTCTCACTTTTTCTTCATCAACCTCTTTTCAACCCTTTTCAACTCCTCCCTCTGTTTCATCTCCATCCCTTTCTTTCTTTCCACCTCTTCTATTAATCCTACTCTTCTTCTTCTTCTTCTTCTTCTTCTTCTTCTTCTTCTTCTTCTTCTTCTTCTTCTTCTTCTTCTTCTTCTTCGTGTTATTTGATCCCGTTCTTTTTTTGTTTTGATTAATGTTCATTGTTTTCTTCAGGGAAGCATAAACAAACATTCGTCAGCACACAACCCAGGCAGTTCAGGGCTCTGAGTTTTCTGTAATTGTGTGTTTCGGGTTACTGCGTCGCGATGTATTCCTCATACCCTTGACGGCTGGGTGGATTTGTTTTGAGTTCATAACACCTCTTTCAATGTGGATTTATAAGTGCCTCCGTCTGTACGGATTTATGTTTCTCTATCTTTGAAGATTTATATTAGCTTCTGTCTTCTACGAATGTAATTGGCAAATTAGATCAGTTCTGTTGATATTCAAGTGAAGTCCTACGAACCATATCCAAACAATGCCAATAGCTGATGTATTGACATCTGAATTACAATATTTAAAATATGAAATCCATGTTACATGACTGCCTGATTCTTCCATTCAGAAAGACTCGCTGTTTATAACAGGAAGAAATAAAATTCTCTTGAAATTCATGGCTATCAATTGAAACAATGGTAGATTTATCTACCATGTAGACACAAAAAACACAATAAAAATTGGTTCACATTTTTTATATGCAAAAACATTTCTCAAAGCATAAAGTGTCTAAATGGGGAAAGATGATGAAGATGCTGTGTCTACTTAATGTAAATAAACAACAAAACTATGCTGAAAATAATAACTAAATAAGAATTAGTAATGACTGATTCATGTGAGAAATTTGGACAACTTGAAACTATTGCGATCATTCAGCTCTGGATTAACCATCAAGCAAACTAAGTGCAGGGTATCATAGGGAAAGGGGCGCCACATCATCCTTGCAGTTTCCTGCATTAAATTATCATCTTTAACATGGAAGTTTAAATTCAAATTCAACTCTTACTTTTTTATATATTTACCTCATGTATTCAAATGATTCAATTCTTCAAACAAATACTAAGGTAAAAAATTAGTCATAATGCACATGCTAGTGTCGTTGGTAGAAAAATAGTGAAGTAGTACTTTTCTGTAGGGAAATAGGATTTTTTAACACATTTCTATGTCTTTCAAATGGACACAAATTCCATTTTTTCTGGAATGCTTTATTTTTGAAAACTTTATTTGATAAGCAAAGTAAGGCCAAAGTTAGGGGCACGATTTTGGTTGGGATTACGGTATCAAGTGGCTTTATTTCGACCCTGCAAATACAACATTCAGTGAAAAGCAAAATAATTAAGACGTAAGAAATACTAATAAAAACTATTATTATTGACAATGTTACTTTCAAGAAATTCGATCTGCTGATGACTATTCATTGAAAAAAATCGTTACATAGACTGGCTTGAAAAAACAAACTATCTAATTTGTTAAATCATGTTACATGAATTTATTAGTTTATCTCAAAGTAATATTTATCATATTCAATCAGAAATTTACTTTGAAACGAATCAATAAACTTAGGTTACCAAATTCTTTTCAACGAAGTATATTTTTTTAAATTTGGTCCAAAGAAAAACTTACCACTACTACTACTACTACTACTACTACTACTACTACTACTACTACTACTACTACTACCGGAAGACGAAAAAGAATTAGATTTTTAAAAATAGTCAAAAGATCATTAGAACTAAAATTAAAAAAAGGTTTGCAACATTCAACTTTTACTGTATAAAACGAAATTTCTCCTTAATGAATGTTTTGATAAAGGGAATATATCGGGTTGCAATGCTATTTTCTTGGCCAATTCCTATGCAATAATGATTGACATGCATTCATCAAGAATGTTCGGTCCAAAGTTTAATATTTGCCTAAACGGTTCCCGGGGCGATTGAGCTCCCTATTCTTTGTGTTGTTACCTCGACGTTAAGGCCGATCCATTCACTGACCCCCTTCAGGTGTAATATACAAAAATGATGGAGGCAAATATACATTTTTGCAACGGCAGCAAAGTTACAGCATTGGATTCAGATATCTTTCTTTTTCCCTGTTAGGCTTATATTTCGACACCTCGTTGAGTGATGGAAAGGTTGAACTCTGCACGTGATTGACTTATACGCTCAGTTGTCACGTAAATGTGACCAGTCTCCCTTGATTTTTCTCAGTTATCAACAGCGTTCCCTGTCTATGATACCAACTTCTTCCCTTTCTTCACCTTTCTCTCCGAAGATGTGGTCAGGATCTTTCTAAATCTGCTTTGATAATGGCTTTTTGTGCCCATCGAGTCAAACTTAGAGAAGCCTACCAGAAGAAGGCCGTAGAATTGTTTGGCCGTAGAGAAAATCTTCAAATGTAAATGAACCTTCTCAAAACTATAGAAAGTACCTTACCATTTGTTGTTTAAAAAGATTTATTTGTATCAAAACAATTATTTGACGGCCTGACGGAGAAATATTGTCCGCTGCATAAATGTTTAATTTTTGGATTTGTTCTAGCTTAAGAATTCTGTGTCTGTAAAGTTGTGAGTTAGTTCGAATGAAATCTGTTCCTTAAAGCAGACCTTTTGATGTGGTCTTCCGTGTCTCAGTTTCTTTGCCAAAGTTCTGGGGAAAGAATTATCATTTTTCAAAAGAACCTACCTCATAAGTAGACTGTCATCTGGAAGTATGAATCAGAAGTCTGGACCTCCCGGGTGTCTATCTTCCTTCTTGTGTGCTTCCCTGTGTATTGCATTAGGGTGAATAAAAAACCCATGCACATACACTGAAAGAAACACACCCAGACACACCCTATCCATCTCTCTCTCTCTCTCTATATATATATATATATATATATGTATATATGTGTGTGTGTGTGTGTGTATATATATATATATATACATATATATATATACGCATATAAGTGTGTGTGAATAGATTCATTATATATATATATATATAAATATATATATATGTATATATATATATATATATATATTCTAAGTCTATAGCCTGAGACTGTCATTAGGTGATTTTAGGTCTGAAACTTTCACTGTATAATTTTCGTGCTATGTGATTAATGGAGAAGAGCTGGTTAAGTACGTTGACGAGGAAGGAGGTTAAACTGGAAAATGAAAGTTCGTTGTGTAAAATAGATGCTTTTTCATCATCGTGCGATGGACTAATTGACGTAGGGGAGACCGGCGTTGTTTCGTACACCCTCCTCTCAGAATGGCTGTAACTTATAATAAAATGCGAATATGACCAAGAGTTACAATGGGGAAAAGTACTTCGTTTGGATAGGTCGTTTAAATCTGGAACATTAGTTGAGTTTATCATAATATCATTTGAGCACTTGGAGAAAAGTATACCAACCTACCCCACGAGTGAGGATGATTGATACAATCTGATGGGACAAGTTAATTATCTTGCTAGTGGGTAGAGATGTGATGAATATATTGTTATTATTGATTATTGATTGAGAATTATAGAATCGTTATAGATATCAACAAAAAAAACGTCATCATCAAATCATGGCAGCCAAAGAGCCAATCACTGATATGGCTTCTAATGCGAGACAATTAATAGTCAAATTTAAGATTATCATATGCACAGTTTTGATAGAACAAAGTAATCCCTGTTGTTTTCAGAAACGAACTCAACGCATGCCCATATTTGACGATATGAGAACCTTATGCGATTCTTGAGTTTGAAGTTCTGCACACATCGAATAGAAAGTTTCATCACCTTGGGATTAATCAGTTTTTTTTCTTTTGTTTTTGACGCCTTTTCACCTTTTTTTTAAATCTGAACACTATTTGACTTGTTCAGGGTTTTGTTTTGGGATGTTCAAGGCTTTTTTGCTCCTCCTCTGTCTCGATTGTATACAACTGCACTGCACCAAGAGGCCCCACTCAGAATGTACCAACCAACCCCAAACACATGGTATTAATTACATTCTACTCAAAGTTATGACAGAACCTATACTGTTTATCGCCACTCCTCATAAACATGGGCTACACTATCACCGACCGCTTATTACAGCTTAATGAAAATGAAAAAAGTAACTTAACAAAAAGAAGATTTTCTTCCAAAACATTTTTTGCTTACCCATATGTGATTGAAGAAAAATAGCCAAAATCTCTCCGTTCAAAATAAAGCTAACAGTGGCGACATCAAGTGGGTGAAACAAAAAAAATCGAGCTGCCGTTTTAACCTTCCCCATTTACCAACCAGCCCAAATATCACCGACATATCCTTACACACACATGAATATTTTCTTTTGTTTATGTGTATTCGTTTGAAATACATAGTGTTCAATATTACAAACAGATACTTGAATACATCACACGGGCGAGATTAGGTGAATAACGTAGAAAGCAAACATAATGTTGCCAACTCAAGTCCTGAAACTGCATATGTACGGACAAATTAGAAAAAAAAAAGAGAGAAAGAGAGAGAAAAATGAATAAATAAAACGGACACTCATATTCTCTACCCGTCTAGCCAATATGAAAACTGCAAAAATAAGAAGAAATTAAAAACATCGAACATTAAATAAACGGAAAATAAATAAGTATTTCCTTGGAGCAACGAGCACAAATTATATATACCGAAATATATCTTTAATATCCACTTACTCATTGCAAAGAAACACATCGATCGACTGTCGTAATCCATATGATAAAGTTATATATATATATATATATATATATATATATATATATATATATATATATATATATATATATATATATATATATATCAATTAATTTATAGATTTATCAATGACAATGTTATACTCTCGTTTTGCTTTATTCAACTCCTCAGATAGACAATGTAACTGAGCCTTATAGTTGTATACATACTCAGAAAGTAATTTCCACAATAATTTGAAATGTAACGGTTGGAATGATTTGTAAATATTTACCTGTCAAGCATTACATGATATTGTTTCATCAAGGTTTGTTAACTCGGGTTACATAACATTTAGTTGCTTTCGCTTTCAATTAATGTTTTTTGTTGTTTTTTTAAACTTTTTTGCTAATACATAATTTAATTTGTCCATTAAATTTAATGGTATCATTTGTTCAAGCAATTCTCATCTTTATTTCAAATTATTTCCCCGTTTTCAAGCATGCTTCGTTTTTTATTCATTTTATGTGGAAATTTTTTCTCATTTTTTTTGTTATTGTTCTGATATACACACATATATATATATATATATATATATATATATATATATATATACACATATACATATATATATACATATATATATATATGTAAATATATATATACATATATATATACATATATATATATATATATATATATATATATATATATATATATATATATATATATATATATCAGATTGAAGCAAAATTTCCAAGTGTCATTTTCCATATTTTCAAGGAAATCATAAGATTTTCTTCGAAGTTTACTCGCTGTTCATTGAATGTGCATTCAATAAACTGTGATACGTCGTGTACAAGCCTTTGGAAAACTTCAGAAACAAGGAATTTATGGAAGTAAACATAGACCAAATTTTAAACAGTTGTCTTCCCCTATTCAACGAAAGAAAATTTTCCGGACAAGACTATCACATGTATTGAAAAACGAATTCATCTGAATACAATTGAAGAAATCCCTGTCCATCGGTGTGTATGCACTGCAATTACTCGATAAGCGGCCATTTAAAAAAGTTCATATTCACAAGATAGATTACTGAACACAAAAGACAGCGCAACGTACAGTTTGAAGTTTTTAGGATCAGTGGTTCAAGAGAAATCTGATAAAAAATAAATAAGAATTGCTGATTAGAGATTTTTTATCTAAATGTAGATATAAAATATATAAATTGGCAACACATGAGAGAAGTAACTAGAAAACTTCGAAGCCGTAGTTCTGTACGATGGACAGAAACACATTTTGCATGCCTATAATCACACCATAAAGCCCAGTCCCTTCTGGACAGGCACTTTTTAGTACGGGAACTGTCTTAGTTATGTGAATTCTAAAAGAAAAATATTGTGTTCAAGTTCAAAATGACCTTAGACTCCGAAACTCAGATAGACTTTGATTTATAGGTTCTTCAACCGGTTGTTGTGGTTAACATAGAATTATTCATGAACTGCTTGAACCCGAACAAACCATTAATGCACAACGCTACCGCAAGCAATTGGCTCGTTTGAATGCTGCTTAGAAGAAAAATAAACTTTAGAGCCATTTAGCCTTGTAAGGCAATCCATATTGAGCGTCAGGCTAGCATCCGGTCTCGTAAAAACCCATCATTGCTACAAATATCGATTGCATTCCTGTGGGTCGTCTGAGAAATTGAGACGGAAATCACTGCATCGTGTGTCATGTGACTCAGGAAGCAACATTGCTTTGTTTAGCATTCAAAAGGATCTCATGTACACATTGATATATATTTTACTTCTCATGCATATGTAAGAATCCATCCCAACGTTTAATAGCATTCGCTAATTTAATATTATTTGTATGTGTTTATGGAAGTACGTGTTTTATTGTCTGTTTTATATGTGCTCTCATCGTACATATTTGCTGGTATTCACTGTTCCATGTGAAGGTGAATAAGAGGTAACAGGGCTTGTTTCCTGGAAGTCTCGTTGAAGCGTGATAAAGCGAGATCACGTTTGGTGTACAGTTAATGAAGCGTATGTCAAGAAGACCTCGACGGGAGGGAGAAGAAAGAAAACAAAGGAAATATGAAAATGGTTTCAGATATCAAGTTGCAACAACAAAAAATGAAAGATAGAAACGAAGGAAAAAGGGAAGGGAGGAAGAAGTTGAAAACATGCATTGAAACAGTGATCGAAAGAGGAAGAGGAACGGAGTTTAATGGGGGGGAAATTAAAGAAGAGACAAAGAAAGGAAGAAGAAAAGAGAGAAAAAAGGTGGTTGGGAGAAATGGGAAAGGAAGCAATAGACAAAAGAAAGAGTGAAGGAAAGGAAAAATGAACGAAAATTTAAAAAAAAGAAAGGAAGAAAGAGGACAAAAAGACATAGGATAGAAAGCTATAGAAGAAGAAAGGGCAAACGGATGAAAGAAAGAAAAAGGATTGAGAGCAATACAGAAGAAAAAAGGAAGAAGATGGAAAAGAAAGAAAGGAAGAAAGAAAGATAAAAGAAGAAAGAAGGGAGGGAGAAAGGAGAGTAGAAAGGAATGAAGAGGCTAAAAGGTGCAATACAAGGATGAATGAAAAAAGAAAGAACAAATGAGAGAGGATAGAGAGCAATAGAGGAGAAAAAGAGAAAAAGAAAGAGGAGAGAAAGAAATATAAGAAAAAGAGGGGAAAAAAGCAAAAAATTGCGAGAGGAAGAAAAAAAAAGAAGGGAAATGATAAGCTAAAAATCAATGAAAGACAGGAAGATAAAAAAGAAAGGAAGAAGGAATGAGGACAGGAATATCAATGAATTTGAAAGAAAGAAAGAGAGAAAGAGGGAAAGAAAGAATCAATAAAGGAAGCAATAAAAGAAAGAAAGGAAAAGAGGGAAAGGGTGAAAGAATGAGGATAGAAATGAATAGAGTAAAAAAAAAATGAAAGCAATGGAGTGTAGGAAAGCAAGACTGATGAAACATCCGAAGTCCAAACTCCAAAACAGATATCAATCGATCTTTTAAACGTGCTTCAAGAGATATTGATACAAGAGAAGTAAGAAAGAAAAAAGGAAGAGCGAAAACCGACAAAGGAAGGAAGAAAAAGGAAAAAGAGAAGGTGAAAAGACCGGAAATCGGGAAGATAAACATTTTGAAAAAAACAAACAAACTATGTTATGAAAGCTAGAGGAAAGGATCTTAAGAAATAGGAAAGAAAAAAAGAACAGTTACCGTATTCAAAATCTATGACAACAGCATGCTGTGTTTGGAATGATCAATTAAAAAAAAAGGGAAAATAGTGGATTAATGAATGAGTTACTATCTCGCCTTTTGTTGGGCAATTGTCACTAAATTAAAAAAAAAAGCAACCGTGAATGCTGGCAGACACGAACTGAGGGATAGATATAACATAAATTTACATTGAAAACTGACCCCCTGAAAACCCATTTAGGGATTGGAATTGAAAAAAAATTCTTGACAGAATAAGGATCGAATATTTGAATTTGGAGGGCTTCTAGTAACATTGGTGCGTTTTGTACACGTGATGCATTCATAGACGACCAACCAGTCAGAATCACTTAAAAACTGTAGAAACCCACGTTGAGAGTTTTGATGACAGTTTTTGTTGATGAAGGAAGAGAGAACTACAAAGGTAAACGAATGAATAAAAAGACGTTGATGGTAAAAAGAAGCAGAAATAAGAGAAGAATTATTTGTATTTGAGAATGAGGAAGAAGCAAAAAAAAAGAAGAAAAAACAAACAAATAGATGATTGCCAACACAGTCAATGATTGAACAACCATAACATCAAAATTTGATGTCTTGTAACAAAATTCCATCAGAGAATAAATATGGTCATAATAAATTCTATTTATGACATCACTTGCGTTTCCCCCTGGACAACATAAGGAATAAAGTAAAAAAAAAAAGAACATTAACATTATCCAGAATCTTGATGTTATTGATAATACCATCAGAATAACTCTTCCAAAAATGTCAAAGAAGCTTCTTCTTTTTTTTTTTTACAAAAACAAAACAAAAAACTTGACAGTATGGCCAGGAAAGTTTGAACAAATACATAAAAACACACTTACACCCACATATAGAAAAAGAGATCGACACCTCCCCCATCTTTCAGTGGCTGCAGTTGTTCAGGATGAAGAAAATATGAAACGAAAAAGAAAAACGAAAAACAAAAAAATGTTGGAGGTATTCAGAAAACTAAGAAAATTGAAAAAGAAAATGAGACAGACTGATGAAAAAAACGAACGAATATGGAAAAAGAACGAAAAAAAAAAAAGGGAAAGAAAATGAGAAAAAGGGGAAGAGACATGAAAGAAAAAAAACGAACGATGGATTGAATGCAGAGAGAGAAAGGAAGACATTGGGAAATTAACCGAAGAAGAGGGAAAGAAGAACTATAAGAGAAAAAAACACAAGAATCCGGAAGAGGAAATGAACTTCATATGGGGGCAAGAACCGGAAATCAGGAAATAATAGCCACAACAAAAGAGTGGGATAGGGAAGCGTAAATTGTCATACATTAAGTTTTTTCTGCGTTTTCGACTTTGATAGTTCATTGCACCAACCTAGGACAAGGAATCTCAATGAAATCCTCAAAAGAAGAAGAAATTAAGCCAAAAATCGTTCTAAGATGGCAAGCCTGCGGTAGAGCTAGCTCAACCTTCATGAACAAGAAAATCTCATTACTCATAAAAGAAGAATATATAGACAATGCATCCTCCCGATAGTCACCTATGGAGCTAAACTATGGAACCTACATGGAGCATTGATTTTTCCTTAGATCAACGAATGTAGTTATTTATCTTCTTCCCAACGAGGTCAGAATGTGATAAAAGGTCAGTTTTAGTGTAAAATTACAGACCATGGAACCATGCAACGTGCACGTGAAAGGATCATGCTTTACCTCACATGAAGTGATCACTAGATAGCACAATATATCGAGGAGAAAAGAGAAATCTGACACATCATAGAATCATTTTAAACTCAAATAGCAAAGGGCTGATCATGCTGCAAGAATGCCAGACAACCGCTTGACATCACGACTTACAACATGGCTCCCCGGAGATCACATGCATGGCCGATGCTCTGCAACACCCATGTTAGGGAAATGTGGCGAATCCTTGAGGATGCCTATGCCCAACGACAAACGATAAAAGACTGATGATGATGATGATGATGATGATGATGATGATGATGATGATGATGATGATGATGATGATGATGATGATGATGATTTTCTTTATTGCGAAATCACGAGAAAAAAAGGAGATAACAGAGCAAGCAATAAAAATAGTTTTATAGAAGACGATAGACAAAGCTTGTTTTATCAATTTTTCGGTAAATTCCTCCTGATTCTCTACAAGGCAACGAATACTTCGACCAAGCGTATATAAGAATTGGAGACAAAAACAAATAAAATCACAGGTTTCCTTAGTTTTGAACTCATACAATCAATATTTCATGTTCTTGAAAATGTCAAGAGAAAGGCTTGAAGCGCTGGAACTGATTCTCATTGAAGATTCTTACACACACTCGATCCTGACATTCGTTACCTTGTACGAAGACACGAGACATCCACATTAACAATTAATAAACCAATTCCCTTCTGCTGTCGTCATTAAAACCAGTTTGAATAGAAAATATTCCTTTTTCGTATATGAACCTAACACGTGATATGACTGACTGCAGCAGGGTCAAGCTCAACTCAGACTTTCATTCCGGCTGAAGATGATTACTACGCCTTATGCATACACAATAAATAAAATGTGCGTGTGAGCGTGTCTGTGTATGCTTGAATGTATTCATTTATTAGAACGAAATAATCGCACGCGTATCTATACGATAAGTTTTGTGAATGTCTAAGACCTGTCAATTTAGCTTGGTCAGTAAGACATGCTTTTGCACATCGATTAGGGATGTGAATTTTACTTATCAGTTCACATCCCTAATTTTGGTGAGGATTGTTCTTGTTGTTCTTGTACTTGTTACGGTAAAAAATCAAATCAAATCTAGTTCCGGTGTTCGACAATAGCATAATACAAAACATAGATTTGAAGGGATGAGGGGGAGGATGGGCAGGTACAAACAAAGTTTGAGAGAAAAACGAAGGCATGAGATGATGGATAATTTTAATTGTTAACACCTTTAGGAGATCAGATGGTTAAAAAAATAGCCATTCAACAGGTCCGTTATGGTTTTTTAATACTCTAATTAATTTTAACAATACGGATATTTCAGTATATGAGTTTTTTTTTTCAAATCAAATTCACAAATTTCATCGGATGGTCGGAGAATGGACTGGCCAAAAGGTTGTATCTAATATAAAAGACCTTATTGGTTTCTTCTCCTTCTTCTTGATATTTTTGATATTTTCCATTATGTACTTCCATCATTTTTTTCGTAATCTCCTTTTCTGGATTATTTTTTCATCGTCTCTCCTACCCCTTCTTCCTTTTCTTTCTTTCTTTATTCATATGTTTCCTGTGCATTTTTATCTTTGATTTTTCCTTGTGTTATTTTTTTTAGAGGTTTTTCATCTTCCTTTCTACTCTTGTTGTCCTTGCCTTGTTTTTTCTCGATATTATATTCTTTTTCCGCCCCATATATCAAATTCTTCTTCTTCTTCTTCTTCTTCTTCTTCTTCTTCTTCTTCTTCTTCTTCTTCTTCTTCTTCTTCTTCTTCTTCTTCTTCCACCCTTTCTCTACTTCTAGATTTTTTTCCTTCCAGTATTTCACTTTTTTTGTATGTCTTATATCTAATTCTCTTCTTCCATTTTCCATATTTCTCTTTTTCTTCCTTTTCTCCTTAATTTTAACTTATTCTTCTCTCTTCCTACCATTATCAAATCTCCGTAGCCCCACAAATGACCAACAAGCCAATTGAATTGCAGATTCTTCTCTCTTTATATATGTGTATGTGCGCCCGAGCACCCCTGGTCTCATTTTAGCAGCTACAGCCATAGAGATTTGCATGAGGATTGTATTTTTCAAAGGACTCTTTTTGGGGTTTATACAGTCATTTTTGGGTCAACAATCTCCTAATCTTGGACTTGTATTTTTTTAAAGATAATTCTAGATAAAAAAATCCATCTTTTTAGATAATTTTAGATATATTTTTTAAAAAAGACAATTAGGTGTAGCACACGTGCAGGCTACGGTAATTCATTTATGCGAGGTACGGATATTCTTTCTCTTTTTCCTCTCCTTCTGTTCTCACTTTAATCTTCTCATTCTATTTTCCTTCGCAATCTTTTTTGGAGACATTCACCTTTTTCTCGCTCTCTCCTTTTCTCAGCAGTAATCTCTTCCAATTCATGTTTTTTTTTTATTTCCCTTTTCTTTTAATTCGATATTCCTAGCCGTGTTCCATAGAGATTTCCTGATTGTATCAACCATATCAACATTATTGTGTCAAAACCGCTGGCAACTCGTGTGATAAATCGATTTACTCTCGGCTTCCCCATCGATTATAAACAGAATAAATGACAACAAATAGAAAAAAAGGGGATTGATTTAAAGAAAATCAATGAATTTTTATCAATATGATTCCTGTTGTCCTGTATTTTATCGGACTTTATTAAAATCCCATTTTTTTTTATTTTATCGGTATCATTTTTTTTTCTTTTACTTGTTTCTATTATTATGCATCTATATAATGAAAAGTGTGACTTTTTCTGTATGTTTCTTCTTCTTCTTCTTGTCCATAATGCATAATAAGAAATAAAATAATTTTTTTTATTTTGCAGATAAAAATATCTCCTAGCCAACATTTGAAAGAGTCGACTGTCCCACTTAAACGATTCCAGTCACTTTCTAATGATAAAACCTATATTTTCTTTTCTTCAAACAAGAACCAAAAGTTCAATGAGGTGTCCGATGTAGAGTTTAGACGCCATTATTGGAAAATCATGAGAGTCTGAATGGAAGATTTTTTTAGATAAGAACCATCATATCAAGTAACACCATTCTATCGAGTTACAAGTAAATCAGACTAAAAACAGCTGAGAAAATCGATTCCGGAAACAAGAAGTTTAAACACCATTATTGCTGGATCGTGTGATTCTGAGTAGAAGATAATTTTAAGTAAGAAGCTTCTGATCAGGAACATCTTCGATCAAGTTCAAAGTAAATCAGACTTGAAACAGCTGAGAAAATCGATTGTAAGAACAAAACGTTCAAAGGCCATTATTGCAAGATCCCATGACCACCGATAGAAGGTAATTTGGGGTAAGAAGCGTCTGATCAAGGAAAATCTTTCCATCAAAATTTAACAAATCCTACTTAAAACGGCGGAGAAAATTGATTCTAAAAACCAGAAGGTTTGAGCGCCATCATTGACAGATCACATGATTCTGAATTGAAGATAACTAGGTAAGAATCACCTTATTGAAGAACACTTTTCTATCAAGTTTCAGGTAAATCAGACTCAAAACAGCAGAGAAAATCGATTCTGAGTACGAAAAGTTTAAACACCATTATTGCCAGATCATGTGGAAAGATTTCATTGGTAAGAAGCAATGGACCCTTTTTTCGAAGTTTCAAGTAAATCTGGCTTATAATCGCCAACAAACAAATGGAGACCAACCTAATGACGAACAGAGCCTTTTATACTAAGGCAAGAACACCTGTAAAAACCATTTAGACATTCAAATGTATCCATGTATCTTTTCACGAGTAATCAGTTGTTAATATATAAATTGTTTCAACTATTTACTTTTGTTTCAAAGATTATTTGGACGACTGTTCTTCACTGGTAACCCAAATATTCTCACTTTGCGGCACACTAAAACTGACCCAAGTTACGATTTTTGGAAGGAGTCTAGGAGAGTACTGATATCAATTTCTAAGTTTGCAGACAAAACATTAGGGCCACGAGCGCTGGAACACACAAACAAACACAAAATCAAACGAATGACAGGCAGATATAAAAAATAATCATCCGTCATTTTTAATGGTTACGGTTGGGAATTATTTACTTTTGTCAGTATGGTTGCTTCAAATTCTGAACTCCGTGTTTGAGACGAAATAAGATTGGTGAACCGAACTAATTTATCGGCTCTCTTTTCGTATCTGTCTAACGTTTATCGTTTAATTCAAGACTTAAACTAACGACAGATAGATACAAAAAGGGTACCAATTATTTAATTGAACCACTAAAGTAGTGTTTAGACCCATTTCCCATAAATAATCGACAGTAATAAAATGGTTCGCTAACTATAATTCAATTTCGTTTCATTCTGAGTGTTTAGCTCCTGTAACAGCAGTTCCTGATGATTGATTCATAAAATACTAGTATTGAACCTTTCCCCTTTATTTTCCATCTCATTATTGGTAAATGCTCTGACGAAATGGTCTGTGAAAACATTTCAATAGTAACTGAGCACTCCAATTTATATTTTTTTCAAAAAGATTATTGATACCAAAAACTATAAAACTAAGTTTTCCCATAATTATACACACACAAACACAGACGCACACACAGAGACATACACGCAAACACACACACACATATATGTGTGTGTATATATACATACATGTGTGTGTGTGTGTATATATATCTATATATATGTTATTATTATCATTATTATTATCATTATCATTATTGTTATTATTATTATCATCATCATTGAGTGGATAATATAGGAAATAGAAGTATTTAATTCAAGTTTATTATACTAATATGGTTTGCCTTTTAGTTTCGTCAAAGTACGTCAAAGTAGTATTTTTAAATGAAACAATATTGAACAGTTCAAGTGAATAATGTCACGTAATATCATAATAGACCTGAGTTGAATATTACTGATTTCTTGTTTTTATCTACTTAACAATATTGTCAAATATCGTATCCACATACTCAGTATAGTTTTTGTGTCTGATAATATCAACCAATTTTTGTATCTAATATACGACTGGCTTTCAAGATATCTAGACAAAACAGCATGATAAACAACAAACCCAGTTGAGGAGTCATTAGAAGCGCCCTTTACCACCTATCAGATTAAAGGGCTTGATCTGATAAACCAGTTCTAATTTCGTTTTGTATATTTTCACATAGTTCTTTTTTCAGTAACATTTGTCGAGCCAGGACGAGTTTTGCCACAACATGTGTCGCCTAATTAAATTAGATAAAGCTTAAACAGTTGGGGGAAGAGGAAGACGGAGAGAGATAGTATGAGGGAATCGGTGAAAAGCGGAACAGCTAAGCATGGAAAAAAAAAAGCACTCACGAACAAAGTTGAAACGAAAACCAAAAATTACGAAACGGAATGATGCAATTATTCATTAGTCAACCAAACAGTTGCCTTCGGATTTGATTTTTTTCCAAAGGAGAAAGAAAAGGGAGAACGAAGAAAGATAGATAGAGAGGAAAAGAAAGATAGAAGAAGACAGAGAGAAAATATTGTCTCTATCGGCTAAATTAAGTCGCGAACAAAAGAAGAAAGAGAGAGAGAGAGAGAGAGAGAGAGAGAGAGAGAGAGAGAGAGAGAGAGAGAGAGAAACTATCGTCTTTCGCGACCAAATTAAGTAGGTAACAAAGAACTTTTAACAAATAAAAACCGGGTATTTGCTCTGTGCGAAGTGAGATAACAGCATTAAGGCTTCAATTGTAGTTAGCGAGGTGAGAAATCCAACATCTTTCAAACAATAAATAAAAAGTGCTACAATGTTTCTCAGACTGTGTGTCACGGCACAATAATGAGCTGCAACTATCTCCCAAAAATGCAGTTCGAATTTTTTCGAATTAGCAAACCTTTATTTCGAGCCTTAAACGCGTCTATCACGGGTATTACGTCGGTCCCGATTCTGCCGTGATCAATTTGATAGTTTTCTCACCACATTTTGCGAGATCTGAATCTTCATAGTGACGAATGAAAGAGGAAAAGGGATAAATAAGTATTCTTATATAAAAGTTCCATTTATTGACTACAGAAATATTCATGTCAAATCGAATCACCGTAGCCCCACAAATGACCGACCTGAAAGCCAAGTGGGGTACGGATTCTTCTTTCTTTGAGTGTCCGTGTGTGTGCGTCCAGGAACTCCTGGACATATTTTGGGGGTTCCCAGCTGCCTTTCCCATACTTTACAAACTTTTTTTCACCATGTATTCATTACTGATAGAAAAAAAAATCTTTGCCTGTCTTGAAAGTTTTCTGGCCAAACCTTATCCAAGCATCTATAAAACGCCGGCATCACCACTGGGTACATACACGCGCTTCGATGATTCATTTACACGAGGTACGGATGTTATTAATTTCATTTTATAGTTCGATGTATTTCTTAGTGTGCCATCGTACAATACAGTCTGAAAACCACTGAAATAGAGTACTGATTTACTGGTCATCCATATGAACGCCAGGGCTAATAAAAATATTTGGGATGAATACTGAGTTTCGCCTGTCCCATCAAAGATAGTATATGATCTGATGGAAAATTAGCCAAGTAAAAATCTGATTATTTAGAAAAATTATACAAAACAAGCAAATCAGCATTTATTCAAACAGTAAAGATATATATATATATATATATATATATATATATATATATATATATATATATATATAATTGTGTGTGTGTATGTGTGTGTATGTGTGTGTGTATGTGTGTGTGTGTAATCATACATTTATGAAAATAGCATACAAATGAATATAAGATATCAAGTTAACCAAATATAAGTGAGATATACGGATAATTGCATGAGACTATCTACAGAGAGCGAGTGAGCGAGCGAGCGAGAGAGAGAGAGAGAGAGAGAGAGAGAGAGAGAGAGAGAGAGAGAGAGACGGACAGACAGATAGACAGAGAACCGTAATCAAGAAAGCATGTCATACGCTTGACTTATTTGGCCACACGTTCGTGCATTCTCCTCGACGCCGTCCCAATTGCCCGTCGTCAGACGAAGCACACACACACGTAGACGCACAAACACAAATATATATATATATATATATATGTGTGTGTGTGTGTGTGTGTGTGTGTGTGTTCGTGTGTATAATTCTGTCTCACCAGCCCACATCTCCGTAATGTCATCCAAACTGCCCATCACCCTATTCGATTACCCGTTATCAAACGAGGACCCTTTAACGTAGATCTGATTTTCGACATTACTGACGTACCAGTCGCCATTTGGTCGCTAGCAAGACATTATCTGGCCGTTATAGACATCGTACACATGGCCACTGTCCTTCCCCGTTATCGCTTTTCAGACAACTGACCGTTACTTCGATTGCTCAAAATGGGCAGGTTGGCCAGACGTCATTCAGCAAACCATTTATTAGGATATCAAAATTTTTTGATGATTGAACGAAGTCACTGGTTTTCTGGTGTTTTATCCATCCATACCTTCCTTCTAGATCTCTTTTTTCTTTCAGGTATTGGTGTTGATCTTTCTTTCTTTCTCTTTCTCTCTTTCTTCATTTTGTTGTTGACCCATTTCTTTTAATTTTCCTCTATCTTTCTTTTTTACTTTCTTTCATCATCTCTTTCTTTCTATTTTTGCGTTGTTTTCTCTCTTACTTTCGTTCTTTCTTTTCTCATCCTTCATCTTTCTTTATTTTTTTCTTTTGTTCTTGATCCCTTTCTTTCTTTCCCCTTTTTTATTTTCTCCTTTCGAATTTACATCGTTACATATCTTTCTTTCTCTTTCTCTTTCTTTTCTCGTTCTTTCTGTTCTTCTCTCCCTTTCTTCTTGTTCCTGATCCCTTTCTATTTTCGATTTTTGCCGCCCCTTTTATTTTTCTGTCTTTTTTTTTCTTTTTCATTTCTTCCTTCCGGTTTTTGCACCTATTATATTTCTTTCCCTCTTTCTTTATTTCTTCCCTTAAGTACCGTTTTAATCTTCTCCATATCTTCTTTTTCCTTGTTCCTTTTCCTTCCTATTTCCACCGGCTTTTATATCACCCTCTACAAAATTTAATTCTGTTTTCTTCAACTTCCCTTCAGACACACATTATATGCTCTCTGCTATTCTTTCCTTTTCAGATCTTTTTTCCTTCGTTTTTCCTTTCTCAGCTGCCGTTAGTATCCTTTCTAATTCCTTCCATTCTTTTCTTCTTCCTTTCATCACACCTTTTCACACTTTTTCGATCGTCCTTTTCCTTTTCTATTAGATCTCCTTCACTGTATATTTAGCTCCCTTTCTCATGATCCTTGCCGTTTTCCTCTTCTCTTTCTTTCTCGTCTGCTTATACCAGCAGCCATTTTCTAATCTCAAACAACATGGCAACAGTCTTTGCTTCAATGACCTTCTATGCCACATTAAGATTTAGAAGCAAGCGTTTGGCATAGACTCTTTAGGTCAGCTGTCGTAAATGGCCTCTCCTACTGGACGGACCAAAAGTATCACGAATGCCTCAAAATTCCGTCACTATATCTACATAGCAGACCCAACAAATAACAACAACAGCAATAATCCACATCAACAACGACTCAACATTGAACAACCATAGCCATCAAACATGGCAAAGGATTCTTTTTTTTTTTTAGTGTGTTTGTGTGATAGCATGTTATAGCGCTCCAGGCCATACTGCTTTGTCTACTGACTTGGAAATTAGCACCAATTAACCACTAAACCGCTTCTGAAACTGTTCTCTTGATTTTCGGAAAAAAAGTTTTTCGACTTTCTAAGGCCTTATTTTGACGGATTTATTTATAAAAAGTAGAATTTTTACAAAATGATTTTTTTTTACCTGTATTTTGGTTTTTTCCATTGGAAAACGCCTGTGATGTCATAAGTGGAATCTATTTTGATCATATTTCAATAGCTTTTTAAAAAATATTTTGACATTGATGTTGTTCAATTATTGATGATGACGCTGAGTCACATCTTATTTCATATGAAACCTCATCACTTTTTCTTGTAGGTGTACTGGTTTGTTTCTCTCACGCCAAACCGAACAGAGGAAGAGGAAAGGGGTATTGAGAACACCCATTCAAAATAAATCAGGTCTCAGGTGTGAGTGCTTTTCTTGGAAGCAGGCTTCGGATGATATCACTACTATAGCTGACTATAATAATAATAATAATAATAATAATAATAATAATAATAATAATACTGATAATAATGATAATGATAATATTGATGATAATGATGTTTCAGTTTCATTTTTTTCTAATTGAATTTCGTCGTCTTATCCGCTTAAAATAATCTAAAAACAAATGAACAAACAAAAAATAGATAATATAGAGAGTTGGAAAAATAAACAGGAGAATGAATTTCGTTTGAAGTGTGCTTTTGTTTTCTGTTTCCCTAAATACTTTTATACTAAAATATACGTTTTTTTTTTAATAATCAATGCATACGTAAATATTCCCATTATTTTTGACGGGTACCACTCTAGTCAATCTATAAAAACCGTCAGTTATCACAAGATTCTTGTCTCTAGTCACGCACTTATGTTTATACAAACGCAGTGTCACGGAAAAGACTTGGACAAAACAGACGTCCGTCTATTAACTGATGGGTTAAGCTTTTTTATACAAGCTGCTTGGTGCATTCCTCGTTTCTGAGACTGTACGATATGGCCTCGGGTGTCTGTCTTTGAGGGTGTAAGAAGATCAGGGAAAAGATCGAGGGACAAGTCTAGGAGATTTAAAGATTATTAAATAGTACATATCAGGTAATCGCGTTCTATGATGGCTGCAATAAGCAATTCTTTGACAGTCTGCCAAAATTCTGGAGAGAAAAACGAGAAGAGCTGAGAATGACGAAAAAGCTGCATTGCAAAAATTTATTTTCAGGTTAACATCTACAATTGATTAAAAAAAACATGTAAAATACTTAGAAACGTCTATCTTCTCCAGATATATCTCTAAAACCTAGGAAATATATTACATATCTATCATATCCAGCCTTCGGAAACATTGACGCAGCCCAGCTAGATTTGGAATGTATTTTCAATAGATCTAGGGAAGGTTTTTGAAGTCAGAGTTTCAAAAATTGAAATTTAAAAGGGTCTTAGTAGGGTCCTATTTACAATGTAAATTTCTATCGCTTGTAACAACTGGTCCTGTTTGTCACCGTCATCTACAATGCTGGCACTTTGCATAGGAGGACTTGTCGATGACAAAATTACTTTTTTGAATATGTTGCCTTTACTTCTATGTTAATTATCTGTTTCTAAGGCGCAGAATGGTGGCACATATTTTAAAAATTGTTTTGGAATGACCAAATATAATGGTCACCATGAGGGACGTTTGGAGTCAAGGTTAAGATCTTTGCTGTGAGCAGATGCACCCAAATGTTGACCCTCAGCATCTTTGTTACCCACAATTCTCTGAAAACTGGCAAGAAATAACCTCGGAATGACCTTTAGTGACCCCGAATGACATCTCAAGTAAATCTTACAGAGCCTTTGTGATAATTTGACGTCTTCTTAGACTATACGCATATTAGTTTGATAGGCCACGTAGTTTTAGCGAAGACGAGGTATGGATGAACCATCTAAAAAACAAAAGATGTTAGAATACTAGCTGAATACCCGTTCTACAGACGGTTTATCAGGCTAGTATATATATATATATATATATATATATATATATATATATATATATATATATATATATATATATATATATTGAACTGAGAATAAGTGTCCATTTTTTCATAATTTCATTATAAAAAGAGTACCCTTGTTTAAAATACTTCTATCCTCAAAACTTTTTAATTTCATTCTAATTTAGGGAAACTCTCATTCTCG
>OY735235.1:23458299-23468299 GCA_963457665.1 Thysanoteuthis rhombus
ATGTTTCGCTAACAAGCAAACTTGATCCTTTCGGTGAAAAACTGACTCTGCTCCAATACGAAGCACACCAGCACAAGAATGGTGTGCAGAGCGGACTCAGATTTGATATTTGAAAGACGGATGGTACGGAAGGTTGTTCTTGATGAAAGAGAAATAAATTACCTCCTCTCATTCTTGTGTTTTTTGCTCTTGACTTGTGGGTAATGTTAGAACTTTTAGAGACTATCAACCAAAACTGTCACCTAAACAGTGTTTTTAAATTTGGCAGGCTCGCTGGTCATGTATGTATGTATCCTGCGCATGTACTGCACTAATGGAGCTAAAGGGCTGAAAATTGAACCATTCACTTATTATTTTGTATAAAAACAAGGTTTTTCTTCAAAATCCGAACTAACTAGGTTTTTAATTGGGAAATCAATTTGCAATCTAGCGTTATACTAAATTGGTCCATTAATTTGTGTCTGACAACACTCACGCAGGTATTTTGTGAATTCTGATATTTTTAGTTATCACCGACCAACAAGAGGCGATAGGAGTAACTTATTCGTTGATTTTCCCCTCGTCCAATGTTTTCGTTGTTCACCCCCAAACTGGCCTGCTACCAAAAGACGTTAGCCACATGAGAGTTTCTATTGGGTGACTAACCAAACCTGTTTCTATTGTTGTTTTTTTCTCTTTTTAGCCAAATTCCTTCGAGTCATTTACGAGGTTGTAAAATTTATGTGGTTGCAATCCAAACTTTTTTTTTCTGCCAGTCCAATTATTTTGGGTCGGCCGCGCGCTAATATCATTTATTTTGTCTCAAGCTTCAGTCTTTAGATAGATGGTTGTGAATAGACGTAGATAAGAATAGACTGGAATAGATCAGCCATGTTTCTTTTTTTCCAACTTTTCAACCTTTCCTATTGCCATGAGGCGGAGTGATATAATTGCTGCTGATTCCAGAAAGTGCTGGGACCGTTGTGTGAGCTGTTGATCATTCTTCATAGTTACGAACAGGTGTGGGCCTCAATCTCGAGGTTTATTATAGGTATCCATACTTCCAGACCTCAACCTATTGAAGCAATGCTGAACAGTTTGCATTCTGGTAGTGTTCACCCTAAACGCCTTCTTGAAATTATTAACATCTTAAGCAGCATTATGTCTCAATTTGAAATCGTACCTGAAAATTAGGCTAACTTCTTTGGTAGACATTGTTGATGCTAAAGTCTCATACGTTTTCAATGAATTTTATCTATTTACGAAAATATAATTATTCTCAATGAAAAATTCATATGTAAAAACCTAATATCAAATGAAGGGAAGGGGATCTATTTGGTCACCGATTGCAAAATTCATGCCGTTGAAGGTAAAGGTATAAGCAAAATTAGTCTTACTAATAACTCTTAGAGATAATCGTGGCTGTCAGCGATAGAACTGATGACGAAGCTCGCTCAAATGTCGTCTGCTTCCTGTTCAGCTATGTCATTGGCAAGTCGCAGACCGTTTAGAAGAATCTGCAGATGCAATGATGATAACGGGATTGGCTGAAAGCGATTCTCTATCCAGATTAAGGCTTCTTGTTCAATGATAATCCAGAGGCTTCTTTCCATTAGCCCAGTCCTCTATGGAGAGAGAAATAAGGTTTCTCGTTCACCCATGAAAGAATATCCCATGTTGACACTCAGGAATACAAAGCTGTCGCGTGTCGACGATATATGCATGTATGACGTCAATTCTTCCTTCATTTTTTTCCATTCTATTATTGGTTTTCCTGTTATTTTCTTTCGTGTGTCCTTTTCTATCGCCATTTTCACTTTTTATAACTCTTCCGCTTTCTCTCTTTCCATCGTTCTTTCTCCTTTTTACCATCTCTCTCTTCAATTCTCTCTCTCTAACTTTTTGACTTTCTCTCATTTCATTATCCTTCCCTTTCATTAGCTCTCTCTTCCATTCTCTCTCTCTCTCTCTAACTTTTCGCTTTCTCTTTGTCGTTCGTTCTCTCTCTCTTCCATTCTCTCTCTTCTCCGTTCTCTTCTTTCATTCTTCTTTCTCTCTTTCGTTCTTTCCCCCTCTCTCTCTTTTTTGCTCTCTTTTTCTCTCTCTCTTTTTGTTCTCTAACCCTTTCATTCTTTCTCTTTTCTGTTCACTCTCTCTCGAACTTTTTTGCTCTCTCTCTCTGTTTTTCCCTTTCATTCCCTCTCTCTTCCGTTTTTCTCTCTTTCTCCCTCTAACTCTTTCGCTTTCTCCCTCTATCAGTTCCCTTATACAGGTATACCCCAAATTCCAGAAGTTCGTTTTATGCTATTTTTTACTTTCACGAAAAAGGAGAGAAACGGAAATTGTGTTCAAGTTTTTTTTTACAATGAGCTGCTATTGAGGCAGCGCACACCCTCTTCCCACCTGTCTCTTGCACATTCCAGTATCCCACAACTACAACCATCGACTCAGCCTAACATGCCATCATAATCGTTTTGGGAGGTTTGGAAGTAATCCAAAATTGTTCCCATGTAGATAAATTTCGATTGTTTCTTCACTTTGCGCTATTTCAGCTTACAAAAGTTTTTTTTTGTATATGAACACTCCATTTTCGGATGATGGGTAAACATGTACGTTTCTGTTTTTGTTTTTTTTTGTCCACCAAGTTATACTCTGCCTTCTCTTTTCTTCCTATCACGTTTTCTCCTCTCTCTCTCTCTCTATTCCTCTGTCTCTCTCCCTCACATTTTTTCGAGATAACATCAGTCCATTTTTTTTTCTTCGTAATTTTTCTTCATTTCACTTCCTCCTTGTTTTTCCACCTTACATCATCATCCTCTTTTTCTTCCCTTCCCTCTTTCCTGTCCTTATTCCCTTCTGACTTCACACATTCATTTTTCTTATTCATTTTTTCCCTTCCTTTCCCCACATACAGTTGAATCAGAAGTTTACATACACCTGAGCCAAATACATTTAATCTCAATTTTTCAGAATTCCTGACATTTAATCCTTGTAAAGATTCCCTGTCTTGGCCCAGTTAGCATTTCCTCTTCTATTATTCTGACATTTCACATTCTTGAAATAAAGTACTGATCCTAACTGACCTAAGAATCTTTACTTGGATTAAATGTCAGGAATTGAGAAAAACTGAGTTTGAATGTATTCGGCTAAGGTGTACGTACACTTCTGAATTCAACTGTAGCCATATTTCCTTCCTTTCTTTCTTCTTAGGTACCTTTACCCTTTCTTTCAACAGATTTATCATTGTATATCACAGATTCTGTTAAACATTTGGGTTGGTGCGGGTCTCAACGATCAATCTTTCATAAAAATTGAATTAACTGGGGAATATAGACATATGAGTAGGTGGTGTGTGATCGAAGGTCCGATATATCATCAAAATTCGTTACGGCCCTTGCCCCGAGGTAACATTTAACAAGTTAATCTTAGAGGCCATTACTATTAAAGTGATTTAGAAGAATGTACGATGGTTTTATTACAGACTTTGGAAAGCTTCGTTAAATCAGTAATGTCGAGTAAGCCAAGGGAATGTCAAATTTTGATCTTGTAAACTGCGATGTATTCGTAGATCTCGAAAATACGTAATCCCATATATCTATGCGTCTTAGTCTATTTATATCTCACATTATTGGTCAATTCGTATCAACTTATCTGTTTGTCAGTTCATATTTAACAGTTGATCTATCAATCGATTATTATTATTATTATTATTATTATTATTATTATTATTATTATTATTATTATTATTATTGCCATCGCTGTGTTTAATGATAATAATAATAATAGTAATAAATAATAATTAGCTGAGGACCTGAGGAGACTTATTGTCACTCAGCCTTCAGCGATAACCACTGGGCAACCGGTGTGAAACTGTAAATCGTAGAATTACTGCGACCTATGAGTACTAGGAGAGGAGGGCTGGAGACTTGAGGAGACTTGCTGTCACTCAAACTCCAGCGGTTACCACCAGGCAACTGGTGTGAGATTCCGAAATAATAATAATAGTAATAATAATAATAATAATAATAATAATAATAATAATAATAATAATAATAATAATAGTAATTGCACAGGAACTTGGCGAAGGGACTGAAGAAAATATGGAACATGAAAGTCAGGGTAGTACCTGTTATAGTAGGTACACTCGGAACAGTACCAAAATAAACGAGATTGAAGGAACCGGGGATAAAGGGAAGTTAAGACTGTACGTACCACAGCCCTTCTAGGGACTGCACCAATACTGACGAGAGTACTGGGAATATGAGATCTACGACTCCCAGCTGTTTGCAATTGCCTCACAGCCAAGAAAAGCACATGGTGGAGGTGGTACAAATCACAGCGCTGCTGTGATAGGTTAGGAAGATATGAGCGGATGGCTGATGACTAGAGGAGACTTACTGTCGCTCACCCTTCAGCGATAACCATCGGGCAACTGGTGCGAAACAGGACTGTTGTGGACTGTGAAAGTGCCAAGAAGAGTTCTGGAGACTTGAGGGGACATGCTGTCACTCAGTTTCCAGCAGTGTCCACCAGGCAATTGGTGTACAACAACAACAACAACAACAACAACAACAACAGTAGCAACAAGGATAATATCGACGACAATATTAATAATAATAATAATAATGATGATAATAATAATAATAATAATAATAGTAATAATATTAATAATTATATTAATAAAAAGTGAAGAAAGGACAGGAGTAAATGGGAAAAGAGTGAAGAAAGGACAGGAGAAAATGGGAAAAAAACGGCAAAACATAGAAAAGACGGAAAAGAAAAGAATACTTAAACTTTTTCAGTCCGACTCCAGATGGATCCTCTCTACTGGACTCCCAGATTTCAAACTCTTTCCAGTGTTTATAATTTCCGGTAGTTATTTCCATTTCCGCCCTACAATTGTCGGACAAAATCTTGTGATTCTCCTCAAATTATCCAGTTGGTTTTCAAAAGTGTTTATTGCTTTTTCTGTAAAAGAATGTTCCGACAGAGAGTTTCATTTGTTTGCTAATCGTCTTTTTGCAGTCCGCACAAGTATTAGGAAGATTTTCATATCATGCGTCCCGAAACCTGAGCTGTCTTTCGAGTCTTTCCAGATACGAAAGTTCACTGCTGGTCTGTCATGTAACCCTGATACTATCTTAAACATCTCTGTCATGTCACCCCTGATACGATGATAGCTTTGTGTACATTGCTTCAATGTTCGTAGTGTTTCGGGGTATGTTAAAGTCTTCGTGTTCTGTAGTTGTTTAGTTGCCCCCCTTTGAACAGACTCCAGTGGATCTGCATGTTTCATCTCATAAGGAAAATCTGCTGAGCTTGCATAGTCGAGATGCCCTCTAACTAGAGACCTGTACAGTGTTTGGGATGCCTTAGTACCCATAAGTGAAAAGAACGTTGTAAAATGTCTAACGATTGTTTTTTTCGACTTAGTCACTGATTTGGCCGTCAAAGCTTTGCTCATTATATATAGTAAGCATTATGCACCTTTCGTAATTACATATCTGGAGCTATGTGCTTTTCAGACAGTCTCCTTTCTACCTGTATGGCTATGTTTGCATTTGCGTAGATGAGATCTGAAAAGCCCTTATCGCTACACTGGGTTATGGTGTCAAGGTTTGTCAGAAGAGTTTCAGTATCTATCTGGTCCTCCATAGTTTTGAAGAACTTCGTGTCGTCTGCAAACAAGTAGACTTCGGACTTTAAAGAGTCAGGTAGATAGTTAATGTATGATACGAATTAAGGAAATGAAGAAGAAAAAGGAGAAATGAATCATAAAAAGAGAAAAAAGAAGGAGAGGAGAGAATAAAAAAACAGAAGGCAAAAAAAGAAAGAAAAAGATACGCAGAGAGTGAAGCTGAAAGAAAGCAGAGACAGAAATGGAGAAATAAGAAAAAAGGGAGAGAACAGTTGAGGTGAGGTTAACCGACAGAAAGAGATACAAGCAACAAAGAAAACAGATAGGAGAGGATACAGATAATAAAAAAAGAAAGAAAAGGAGACAGACAGGAAAAGAGGCTAGAATATTTGAGAGACAAATAGAGAGAAGGAGAAAAGGAAGACAGACAGAAAGATTGGAGAGGTAGAAAGAATAGACAGAGAGGAGCGCAGACAGAAAGAAGTAAGTAGACAGACTGAAAAAGAGAGAGATAGGATGAGTGCATAAACAAGAACAGAGACTAGTTGAGGCGAGGGAAGACAGAAAGGGGAAATAACCGAAATGATAGAATGGCGAAATTCTTTAAAAAAAAGAGTCGAAGAAATTGGAGAAAAATAAACCCGAGGCAATAAGGAAAACTTACCAAGTGTGGAACCTAACCAAAAGATTGGCCCTCCAGCTGAGAACCATACAACGGGCACAAGAGAGAATCATGTTCATTAACACATGGAGAGATCACAAGACACCACAATATATCAGGAAAAAAACAGGTTTCAGAGATATAGAATCGATTAGAAAATTTGAATGGCAATAGGCTGCCCATGCTGCAAGAATATCGAACAAACACCATAACGTTGATCCTCTGTGACCATGCACAAGACTGTGACTGGCAAAATATATGATAGCGTGGTGACCTAGACGAGTTCAGAAGGTACTGGCTCTGTGACTTTTATGATGGAGAGTTGAGACGAATTCTTGGGAAGGTCTACTTCAAATGAAGAGAGCTAAAAGACTGTTGCTGCTGATGGAGATGAATCAGGAAACATCGATGATCACATAGTAATGAGCGAAAGAAACAGATGGTTGAAGGAAGGGTATTTATCTGCAAGAGTGCCTGCAGATAGATGCTAAATGGACATGGAATATGAATTGACAAAGCAGCGTCAAATATGCAGTGCTGTTCAAAGACTAATCGGTCGGAAGATTTCAAGAATATTTCGGCAAAAGAGTGCAAAATGACCCTAAAAGTATCACAAAGAAGCCTGTGAGCGCTTAGGTCAACACAAAGCGGAACTGGGACTTCATTCATACCCTCAAGTCTGAAATTGCAAGGACCATAAAACACCCTTGCGTAAGATAATTGCTCCAAGATGGGAAGAAAGGTAATTGCTGATACCTTGTACAATGTCTCGAGGTACCACGCCAATTACTCAGGGGGTAATTATGTTTGATTTGTCCTCGAGCCAAGAAGGTGCAGTAGTTCTGCAAACTTCGCTGATTTCTGACCAAGGGACTTCAAGCCTTCCTCCATCCCGGACCTAAACCAACTACACTACGCCAGGGAGGCGTTTCAAAGCAGACCACAAACAAGATCTCCCATCCTCACATCGATACCCTCAAGGCTGTCAACATGGAGGAGTGGGCCAAGATGTCCAAGGGCTTCGTGGTGAAGGGTTATGTACTTTTGAGGGTCGTGTTAAAGCTGTTATTTAAAATAGTGCGGGCAACATTGAACGCATTATAAGTTTTGATAATATTTCGAATTTCATTGATTTTATTTTGTATCAATAGGTAAATTTATGCAAAATAAGCGAAGTTTCGAAGGTTGCAGCAATTTTGTGTGTCTTGCTTCCTCATTATATATATATATATATATATATATATATATATATATATATGCTGTCTCAGTTCGTTCATATATTATATATATATATATATATATATATATATATATATATATATATATGAACGAACTGAGACAGCATATTTCTAAGAGAGAATAC
This sequence comes from Thysanoteuthis rhombus, assembly GCA_963457665.1. Classification (NCBI taxonomy): domain Eukaryota; kingdom Metazoa; phylum Mollusca; class Cephalopoda; order Oegopsida; family Thysanoteuthidae; genus Thysanoteuthis; species Thysanoteuthis major. The sequence goes on from OY735235.1 coordinate 23,465,941, forward strand.
AGAAGAAAAATGAGACGATGGAGTTGATATTAACGAAATAGATGGAACAATGGGTGTACGTGTTTTAAAAAGATGAGCGGAGTAGGAATCCTAGTAAGAATAACCTAGTAACGAAAGAAAGAAGGGGCAAAAAACGAAAAGGAAGAATGAAATGAGAGAAGAAAGGAACAATCGAATATACTAATAAAAAAATCTGAGAAACAGCTCTAGTAATATAAACTAAAGGAAAAAACCAAACTAATAAGAACTCAGAATCTTCAAGAGAGTAAAAGAAGAGATGTTGAAAGATATTCATGAAGAATGTAAAAAGCTTAGTCATGGCCCAGAGGAGACACCATTGCAGTCAAAGAAGATGCAGACGTTTTTACGTGGATAGAACGAAAGCCATAATCAAATGAAAAGAACAGAAGATCGTTGGTTTCCTTTAACTAAAGAGCTACACGAAGAAGAATGGCCGACATGATGAATGGTGGGAAAATACGTCTTCGTTTTTTCTGTCTCTTTGTTTTCTATTAAGTTACCCATTTTTAGTACAACGTTAATCGTTACAAACCGGCGAGATTTTTTTCCACTGAGTCAGGGAACGGTAGAATCACAGTACTAAATTAACCCATTAACTGCGAATGAAAATTTCCGTCAATGCAGTTCTAGGGCTAACTCAATAAATTTCCCCTTTTATTGTGAATAACGACCACCTAGTTCTATCTGTGAGTCGGGATTTTAAACTCGGGCGAGTATCATGGGAGACTTGTTTGATATGACCCACCTAAAACTATTACCTCTTTTACTACTAGGTGCAAGCAAACAATATTGTCGGGTGAAATCGGAGAATAAAGAATGTCGATATATAACTAAATTTTGAATGACATCTGTTGGTCGGCCATTAATCAGTAAGCCTACAAATGCTTCCATTATAGACTATTGGACATAGTCGTGCTTCAATTAGGTGCACCAGTCTCCAAATTCATAAAGAAACCATCAGTTAATAGCGGACATTGTTGGCTGGTAATTAAGCACACTAGATTCCGATTGCTAAATAATGTGTCTGGGTAGAATCAGCCATTGTCGCACAGTTTATCGTGTGCATCAGATTCTGAATGCTTTGATAAACCGTCAGTTACTAACGGGTATTGTCAAGCAGTATTTAGGTACACCAAATTCCTGGTCTTGCAATAGGTCATCTGAGCTAAATCAGGCATTTTCTGGTGATGGAACAGAATGCTTATACAAGACAAGGTTCAACATCAAGCATTGATTGCCTGGCGGTTATTACATCAGACACTGAATACTTGAAATAGCCCGTCTAAGTATTTGGCATTGTTTGGTAGTCATTAGGTACACTTAACCAGAAATGCTGGAATTATAGGCCGTCGAGCGTTGCTAGGTGGTAGAATACTTGAGACGCTTGACGGTGGTACTCACATTAGCTCTAGCTATCGTTCAGTGTCGGGCATTGTAAGGCGGTATTTAGGTTCATCAGACACCAAATGCTCAGTAAGTTGTCGCTCGGCGCTGGATATTGTTAGGCACCATACATTGAATACTTAGAAAGGCTGACGTTGTTTGGCAGTAATTAGATAGATCGGACTTGGATCATTTATAAAGGCTGCCTGGCAGTACCTGATATTTCTAAAATTAAGTGAAAAATCACTTGACTAGCTGGACTCGGCATTGTCGAGCAGCAACTGGGTATACTAAACACTGAGTGCTCAAACCCCTCTTAGCAGTGTCACAGTAATTAAGTACACAAGACTTCAAATACTTGAATTAGGATTTCATGTTCGTGTTGGGTGGTAATTAGGAGCATAGCTTGTCCTTATATCAGCAAATATAGTTACTTATCTTCTTCCCTACGAGATCAGAATGCGACCAAAGGTCAGTTTTAATGTAAAGTTACATGATGGAACCTAACCAAAAGACTGACCCTCAAACAGAGAACCATGCAACGTTCAGATGAGAGAATCATGCACAACATGACATGGAGAGATCACAAGACAGCACAACATGTCAAGAGGAAAATAGGAGTCCGAAACACTAGAGAATCTATTAGAAAACTCAAATGGCAATGGGCTGGTCATGTTACAAGGATGGCAGACAATTGAAAGATCACACGCAAAACTGGGGTCGGGAGAACACAAGTTGGTGTGAAAAATTAGACCAGTTCAGAAAGTATTGACTCCACAACGCTCATGATGATCTAGCAATTCCTGGGAAGGTGTATGTCCGACGACAGACGATATAAGACTGATGACGATGATATACTTATAACGCCTGATGCTACCAAACTGTCACCCACATAAGTACTGATCAGATTTGACGCTGCTTGCATTCCATAATCGAACAGGAATCGATGCTACAG
>OY735235.1:23473299-23535799 GCA_963457665.1 Thysanoteuthis rhombus
AATGTCTGATATCCGATTAGTTTTTACATTAGTGGTATCAGATACCTTTTGCTTGATATCAAGTGATAACGAGACTCCTGAATACTCCAGCTTTCTCTCTTCAGATTTTTTTTCTTTTTGAAAACTAGAAAATTCCATCCATTTTTTAAGAAAGAAGTGCCTACAGATGCATCCTCCCAAGAGTCACCTATGGAGCTAAAATATTGAACCAAATCAGAACATTAACCCTTAAACCGAGAACTATGCAACATGCACAACGGGGAATCATGCTCAACATCACATGGAGAGATCACAGAACAGCGCAGTATATTAGAGATAAAACAGGAGTCAAGGATATCATGGAATCCATTAGAAAATTCAAATGGCAATGGGTTGATCATGTTGGAAGAATGTTGCAAGATGGACATCACAATTCACAGCGTAGATCACATGAGATCATATGAGAAAATGTGTCCGGCAAAATATAGAGTAATGTGGCAAAATAGACATATTCAGAAAGTATTGGTTACGCGACGCACCTGGCTGATGCTGGGGAAGGTTCATGATCAACGACGGACACTAAAATGCTGATAATGATGATGAAAATGATGATGAAATTTACCTCCTCGAGTAGTATATAATGATTGAGGTACAAAAAGGCTCAACAGTTATCCACATGAAGAATATCGACGAACCGAGTTCAAATCTCGAAAAAGACAGTTCTTGTTCAATCAGTACAAAATGCCCGTGGGAAAGGTATAAATTTATCTCCTCGCCTCCCAACAATGAGAGAATAGTTGTAAAAACTGACCTCTCGTTTCTTGACGAGGAGACTTTTCCCTTAAGCAAAGACTTTCAGCATCAACTCGTTAATCTTTGGTTTGCCGAATAGTGTTTATTTGATAAGCGTAAATTCTCATGAATTTCTTGTTGTTTAATTAATTCTTTGCACAGACAACTTTTATTCAGCGTCACGTATTGAAGCGAAGATGTGAACGTGCCTTTTTGAAAAGACTTCTTTGTTAATATCTTGTAATTTTCAAAATACAACAATACCGTTTCCTATGATACAGTGCACGACTGTGTAATTGATTTCTTTCTCTCCAAGAAAAAATATTTTAAACTACGAAAATGATACACACTAACTTGACTAATTCTTTACACAGACTTGAACGGCTTCATATCCTTCTATCTTTACACATACACACACATACAAACACACGCAGACATACATATATATATATATATATATATATATATATATATATATATATATATATATATATATAGTCTAGAAAGCTATGCAGCTTCAAACACTGAACATTGAAAAAACTTTTTCTAATATTTTTGCGTATCACTTGAGTCACTTATTTTACAATACCTTTCGATCCAAGTCATGTAATTCTCTCCAGTGTTTCCTACCCTGTTTCAAATATACTTTGTTATTATGGTATGATAACTTTATAAAAAGAAGGGTTTGCAACCAATGCATTCTCCCGATTGTTAACTATGGAGCTGAAACATTGAACCTTTGACTCTCAAATTGAGAACCATGCAACATTCACATGAGAGAATCGTGCTCAACACAACATGGGAGGATGAGAAAATGGCGTAATATATTCGACATAATATGTTGTAGCGCCAAAAATGAGCAAGAGCGCGAGTAAACGCACACACGCACACACACACACACACACACGCACACGCACACATACATTCATATATACCTATAAAATCTTCAATATGTTTATTTTACTCGCTCCATCTTATTAGCAATATTGAGCAAATTTATTACTAACACAATCATCATCACCAGAATGGAAAAAACACACATACATACCCGCACATACACACGCAAGCAGCTGTATTGTCATGTTAATCCTATGATGGGTTAGCTGACCTCTACAGTTAGTACACATCTGCTTTGGTCGGAGTGTCTTTTTTGTGCTTATATAGACATATATATATATATATATATATATATATATATATATATATATATATATATATATATATATATATTGAGAAATAGATGAATGTGAAAATGAGGCTGCTGCAGTATCTCCATTTTCTTTAATTGTTTTTTTTTTTATATATACGTTGTCAAGGGTTAGTGATACATTAACCGTGTACTGACAGGAGATCATATCAAATGATTTTTTTATGCAATATAATGCAATTTATATATATATATATATATATATATATATATATATATATATATATATATATATATATATATATATTAACGAATATACAATACAAATTGGGAATACAATATAATATGATATAATGCAATATCCGATATGTGATGTGCTTATCTCATAAATTGCTCGATACATTCAGCATTACACATTAAGTTGACTCAGAGTAAAACTTAAAATATGGTAAAATAAACGAATATATATACAGATATGAACGAATGATACAAATATATATATGAACGAATATACATACACATACATATATATATATATATATATATATATATATATATATATATATATATATATAAATATAAAGCCATCATACATCGGATATTATATCATATTGCATGTGATTATTAGAGAACGTTAGAGTAAGTGTACGGACAAGGAAGAATTCTATATAAGAGATAAATATTTCTTGTGTATGTTGGGGACAAGGACACAACGACAGGAATCGAAAATGGGAAGCTGTAGAAAGTAGACCACTACATATACGTAGGATAATGAATCTCCATGAAAGCATCAAAAGAAAAAGTAATAAAGGGAAGAATCTACACTTGGTTAGTTAGCTTTCGGTGGAGCAAGCTGACTTTTAAGAGAGAGAAAACCCCACCAGTCCTAAAAAGAAGGGTCTACAACCAATGTATCCTACTGATGGTCACCTATGGAGCTGAAACATGGAACATAACCAAAAGATTGACCCCCAAACTGAGAACCACGCAACATACACAAGAGAGAATCTTGCTCAACCTCACATGGCGAGATCATAAGACAGCACACTATATTAGAGAAAAGAATGGAGTCTGGGACATCATAGAAACTGTTCGAAAACACAAATGGCAATGGGCGGAACATGTTTCAAGAATGGTAGATAACTGCTGGACATTGCAACTCACAACGTGGATCCCCAGAGATCAAGTGCGAGGCTGTGGCCAACAGAAAGTGAAATGGCGTAACGAGAAAGCACTGATTCTGCAAGATCTATGATAGAGAGATCTGGCGAATCTTGCGGAAGGTTTATGATGATAATATACCTAGGTGTGTATGCGTGTGTGTTGGAGTAAAAGATTTTCATGCATATAGATTCATGAATTCATAGAATCATTAATCAGTCACCAAAGTTTTTCCTGGTCTGTTATGATATGGAACATTCTGGTAAAATGTGTATTCCATCAGAAAAGAACGGTTCCGTTATTGATTTGATAAATTATCCGAATTATTTCGATATCATGAACACGCTGGAAACATTGACAAGAAACAGTATATATATATATATATATATATATATATATATATATATATATATATATATATATATATATATATATATATATATATAAGAAGCAACAAACGTAGGCTCTACAAAATAAATGTTGAAACAAGTCTCCGTGAGAGATATATTTGCTGTCTATATATAAAAAGATGTATACGTACACATTATGGCAATAACGTTATCACATCTATAAGAGTATTTACTCATGAATAATACTCATAAACATAAAGACACACAAATACACACATATCATCATGTATAATACATGACGCACACCGACAAACATGAAATATCTTTATGCTGTGCCCACCAATATATAAATGGAGCTCCAAACAAACATGGTGGAATACGAAGATAAAAGACAAAAATAATCAAGTTTTGGATGGATTAGTTCAGCCTAACATCATGCGTACGTGACTCGGCCAAAAGGGTCTCGCGAGAATCTGCGATGCAATACGGTAGAAGAAAAAAAACATTCGAGGCAAACAGCGAATACAAAGCAAGGCAAAGCGATGAATAGTGTCCGGACATCAAAGAAGTCAGCACCAAGTAGCATTATTAATTGATTTGCAGAGAAAGAAAAAATGCCAACAAGTTTGGACAACATGCTTCAACGGATAACTTGCGGGTATGGCTTATTGGTCGAAGCGTAGGGTTCTAACCAGAAAGTTTCATATGAGAAAGGTCAGTTATTTGTATATACCTAGAACGGCTGAGGTGGTGTTTTTTCGTGTGTGTGTTTTTAAAAAAAATCTTTTTTCAATCCTTTGTTGTCAGGGGTAGGAGTGATGAGGTTGGTCACGTTACTCAGCCCGTCCTTTTTTTATCATCTTTTATTTCTCAACTTAAGTTTGTCATAATCTACTTCCGGCTTGTCATACCCGTCAAAGTATCAACGGAACTCCATTAACCGTCCTCTGTTCATTGCCCGTCTTTCACGTCGGTTGTCAACAGGGTTTGACTTTGCTGCTTTGGAATCATATTTACTCCTGTCCTAGACTGGTTGATAACCAATGCTTAAAAGTATGATCTTCCCATTGGTTTACCTATAACTGAGGGAGAAGCTTGGCCCATTTATTGCTCAAGGGCATTAATGCAAATTAAACTATCACAGCCGGAGTTCAGACTAATTCCAAATTCTGTGCTGTTAATCGTTAGGCCAAGCGAACTTCAAGCTTTGATTACGAAATGTAATATCATCAGGTGATAGTGAGCAAGAAATTAAAATAATCTTATAGAATAGAACAATAAACCAAAGTCTTAATCCCAAAAGGGCCGATGGTCTGTATACACCTTGTAGAAGAGAAGTGTAGTGAACCATAGCTACCACAGACCAACCTACAACGGTGATATTTATAATTTGTGCGATATTAACTTTGAAAAATATATTGTACACATGGTTCCCCGTTGTCAAACTGAAACCAATTTTCATTGCAACCTCAAGTTCAACGATGCATCCACCATCAGTGATAGTAGTAGCAAGAAGAAGAAGAAGAAGAAGAAGAAGAAGAAGAAGAAGAAGAAGAAGAAGAAGAAGAAGAAGAAGAAGAACTCTTTCTTTGATTCAATTGATTCTGATACTTGTGAAATATGGTGATAGGGGAATACTCTGTGAGTATCATTTTCAATAAAATTCGTAAATAGCCATATATGGCCACTTTTGGGTTATTTTTTTTACAAAACTGCAGACCTTGCGCATTCTGTTATAGAATCATAGCCGCTGGCAAAAAATTAATTTGAATTGATGTTCTTTCAATGACTGCACACCTTTCAATGACATCACATTTCTTCCTTACCTCAAATTTCTTTAACGTAACAGGAACCTACTGACAAACAGAAAAGCATCTTATTGAGATGTGTGGACATAACTAGAAATAAATGGACCATTTTTGGGGTGGCGATTTATCTGATTTCCGGTGAATTCATGCCCTATCCAATAACAAGTTTCTCCACTTTTCCAATTAGTTCGGATGTTCTGGGATTGCTGAAGCTGTGATCTTTAATGTTTGGACCATTCCTTAAGGTGAAGATCATGTTCATGTAAGTCTTTTAATGTATTATTTGTAATTGTAACAGAATGCCCTCTCCCCACTTCTGCATTTTAGAACGTTAGAAACTAACAACGTTATGTGTGCTACAGAGCTGCGAGTGGCATAACGGTTCAACGATGCCAGCAATGAAATAGACGAGCCCATTTCTAACTACGGTCGGGACTGTTTACGTTCTTGGTACATTGATACTCTTGAGAAATGCATGAATTCATCTATTCTCCCTGTTAGCTATGGATTAGATAGTAGGGCATTCTGAGCACTGTAGCCTTCGGAATGTTATCAGTCTAGGAGAAAGACAGCCTTGATTCCAAACCAGGACCTGGTGCAAAAGGTAACCTGCTCTGCTTTTTTTTGACAGGATCAATGAGACCAAATGGGGAATTCTATCGACTCGACATTCCGTACTCTTCACCCTGGCTTGTGCCCTGGAAAGATCAATTCAGTCTCATTCCATTGTGTATCGAGATAGGAAGAGGCCTTCTTTAACGAGGTAGTACCGTCGCTTGATTTTGAATGAATGTCTCTGATAGTCTGGGGCATTGTGACCAGGTTTAAATTCAGGCAAGAAAACGATGCATGACATTTCAATTTTCATCTCAAGTCTGGAGCCATTATAGAGGCAAATCAATATTTGTAAAAGAAAAAGCTTCATAAATCAACAGGACAATGGTTAATGTTGGAAAATAAACATGTAGACTAGAGAAATATCGAGTATATATGATATTGCAACATGACTAAAATCTGGCGAAATAAAATCAACCATCATATTGCAGACAAGACAATAAACTTAACAGAGGTGTGAGTGGTCAAGTGGTTAGTAACACAGAAAATGTAATCGTCAACGACAATTCAAACTCCAATTGAGATCTCTGTTTACTTCAGACTAACGTCTTTGGGAAAAGTATGAATCGATCTTTTCTCTCCATTTCTATGCGTAAAAAAAGCGGGTGACGTGGATGACGTCACTCTGGGTGCTTGTTGCCTCTCATTCAATTCCACATATCGCAGACTTCGAAGAACATCGTGCTATCAAATATGTTACCAGACAGAAACAGATGCCAAAAAAAAAATAATGGCTAAAACTTTAATTTTACTTTTAAGTCTGGAGCCAATGTACAGTTAAATCAATATCTGTGAAAGTATAAAAACATCATAAATCTACTGGATAATAGTTAATGTTGGAAAACAAACATGTGGACTTGATAAATTTTCTGTAGACATTATATCACATAACTCATCAGCAGCAGCCTCTTAGCGTCTGTCGTAGACATAGACCTTCCCCAAGACTCGCCAGACCACTTCATCATAGGCATCGCAGAATGAGTGTTTTCTGAACTTGTCTAGCCACACCCTCTCATTATTCTACGGCAACAGTTCTGTATCTCTGGGTATCTTCATTTGAGCCGAGACGTCCAAGAGTTGTCTGACATTGAAGCAACTTGACTGGCTCATTTAATATATCTCGGAATTTTATAAATTATAAATAAAGGGTTCGGTTCGTTACTTCCCAAAAATCTCCCAGATGTTACCTGACGAAGGCCGTAGAGTGCAACGGCCGAAACGTTGTATGAAAAACAACAAAGATGAGGATAGTCCGAATAATAATGGAAATGGCTCATTTAAGTTTTCTATTGCTTTTCTGCGATATCGCTGTGTCCGTTGTCTTCTCTACGATGCTGTCTTGTGATATCTCCATGTGATGTTGAGCTTGTTTCTCTCCTATGTACGTTTCGTGGTTTCCAGTTTCAAGGTTAATCTTTTTTTCCGAGTGTTCAGCTCCCTATGTGGCTATCGGGAGGAGACATTTGAGGTAAACCCTTCTTTTAAGGGCCTATTGGATTTTCTTGATTTAGGCGGTTGTGCTTGCCAAACTATAGTGATTCTTCACTTGATTTTTTCTTCTTTTAAGGATTTGATGAAAATTCGCTGTCCTTGGTATATATAGTATTCTGCTTTCATCAGCTCTGCGTCGTCGATGTTAATTATTGTGTCTTTGTTCTCGGTATGAAAGTTCAACATGACATTTGTTTTACTGAAGTTCACAGGAAGACCAGCCTTCTTATTTTTTTTCATTTAGTTTATTTAGAATTATTTCGAGATCTTGAAGGTTTTCAACAAGAAGGATGATGTCGTCAGCAGATCTGAGGTTACTTAGGCATTTGTATTCTATTCTGATGCTTCTATTTCCCCAATCTAAACTTCAACATGTTTGGGATTTACGCCTTGTTATGTGATAGAATCAATATCTTCGGATATTTCCACTGAGTCGAAGGCCTTCTTGAAGACAACAAATGCTACAACAAGTGGTATTTTGTATCCTGCTGTTTTTTCTTTCAGTTGATTTACCGAATGAGGATGGTTGATGGATGAATAGCTTCTTCTAAAGCCAGTATTTGGTGTTTATGTTATCAGGGGCATTATCATTGTTAACTAATTTGAAACTAACATGATATAGAGATTCTCTTGCGTTCCCAATTCATACTACACAAAACAACGTTCCACCCCTACTAGGAAAAGCAGTAAAAAAAATATATAAACGAAACCCAGCTGTGCATATTACCTACCCCCAACGATGGAACTGAAAAAAAAAACAAAAAAAAAACAATTGTTCGTTTATCGGAATTGCATCAGTAACAGCAAAATTGTAAATATTTATCCATCCATCCATCTTTCTCACTCTCTCTCTCTCTCTCTCTCTCTCTATATATATATATATATATATATATATATATATATATAATTGGTTTGATTTTCACAGTATATGATTTCAGCCAAAACACTTGTAAATACATATATTTAGGCACATCCATCGATATATGTATATATATGTATATATATATATATATATATATATATATATATATATATATATATATATATATATATATAAAAGCATACATATATGTGTGTGTGTGAGTACGTTTGTGCACGTGCGTGTGTGTGTGCAAATAACAAATAAAAACTACACGTACCTAAAACGTATTATTAATTTAATTTTCTACACACTCACACACATATTACGTACACACACATAAACACACACACATATATGTATATACATATATGTATATATATATATATAAATAGAGAGAGAGAGAAAGAAGAGAGAGAGAAAGAAGAGAGAGAGAGAGTGAGAGAGTTGAGTTATTTGCAATGAAAATCAGTTGCTCCGTTCTGTAAACATGTTTGCTTTAGGGTCCTGAGAAAACGTATATCATATTATGCACGATTTTTTAATTGATTTCTTTCTCTGCAATACGATACCACCATTATTTTCAATAGAAGATTCCTTACGCGGAATTGAATGGCTTAATATCCTTTCATCCAATTCCAATATTCTGGAATACCTTGATTAGTGCGTGTTTTGATGTTGTACAGTTCTGATATTGTTGTTTAAATTAATGCATGAGAATAAGAGAAAGTAAAAACACATTAAATTTATTGAGCAGTATGATTTTGAACAGGACGGAAAATATCAATTTAGTGCAAGAATGATAGCAGTTTTTCATCATCAACTTTAAAGCTATATCTCTCAACTTACAATAAAAGTTATTAATCAAAATAAGAACCTTAAGATTCTAAATATTTTTGTTAAATTTTAACAATCACAGATTTATGGGTTCTTGGAACATTTGCTGTCGGCCAATCAGTCATTGGACTCCTTCTTGTTGATTGTGCAATTAATACGATGTTATCGGTCGATTCATTCTACGGCTCTCTCCGGGTGTACATTCCAAATGTGATGGTGTTAAGCAGAATTTTCCAACAAAGACAGAAAAAGAAATCGATATCACTCGAATCCAACATTGCTTCATGGCCACTTTTAGAATATTAAGTCTACCTCCATCATGTTTGGATAGTACACAAGACAGAGGCCGTAGAATGGATCGGCACATTTAGCAAGAAATAGTTACATCTTCCGAAGTCTTTTTTATATGTTTTTGATCTTAGAGGATGATCTTTATGGATTTATGCATGAAAAAAAGAAGAAAAGGATGAGTCAGGCTGCTGCAGTGTCAAACTCCACCGTAGATGATTTTATATCGTATATACAGCGCAGTGCGAGTATATTTGGCATCGTGATAGGTATTTGGCATTCATTTTGATAATAAGAATTTGTTAAGAAATTTTTTAAAATATCAAATACAAAAATTACACATTCATCACAACCCACTTGGTTATATTTTGAGTGCTAATATCTAAGAAATCTTTTTTCGAGAAATTTTACTTTTCTCCAGCTAAGTCCTGTGGAAAAAAATCTGCCGGCTACAAAAACATATAATTTTGATTAGTTGTGGCCATGCCTCTTGGGAGTATTCAGTGTAAAAATTTAGGAATTTTGTTATTTAGTTTTTATTATCATCAATAGAATTATTAGGTGGGTCTATTTGGCACTTTTTGATTATTTTAATAATCTGCTTTTACCCTCTTTCTACTTCATTTTTGTTTTGTTTTTTATTTCAGATTATTCAACTTCTACAGTCAAAACAATAAGGGGGCCTCAAAAAACTCTATGAATAGATGTTCACCTAACGCATTCTTCTAACGTTATACATGTCTGCTGACACCACATAGGGGACCATTGCGCTAAAAATTGGGAGGGAGCTTCAAGGAGCCTAGCAGCCCACCTCTCAAGTTGATGGAAGAATGATGAGATTTTAAATTGACTGGGCCCTCAGAAGCTTTATGAATAATAGTTTACATACTAATAAATTTCACTAAATGTCTGGGGCTCGCGGGGCTAAGTCCTTTACCTGGGCCTCTTAAATCTCTCGCTAAGTCGGTAAGAGAGACACCTACCGATCACTTGGCTGCGATTTCACGGTAGGGAGATGTTCTTTTTATTATTGAATATATTTATGAGAATGAAATAAGCCCTTGCAAATTTCTGACAAAAATATTTGTAGATTTTGAAAATTTGCCAGTTTCGCTCAGTCGGCAATAGAGCCGCCTACTAATCTCTTGGTCTTCATTTGAGATCACAGCAGAGAAATATTCATTTTATACATCGGTTTGGTCCAACAAAACGGGACGGACAAACAGTGAAGAGTTTACTCCCCTTAATTTGGTGAGGATTGTTGTTGCCACTGGAGTTTTCCCTAAATCTATCCACGCCCATAAAAATGAACCTGGCAGACTTCATTAATCTCTTATGCCTATAACTTGAAATCAATGCATCACTAATGTTCTCAGTGCACACAAACGATCACTAATGCACAATAGATTAATATTTAATTTGACCATCTTTTGTAACATTCAAGTGTTTAACCTTTGTAATCAATGAATTACTCAGTGTCTACAATTCCATCTTAATGCAAGGCATCTATTACAACTGATGGTGATTACTGGAACTTATGCAATATTAGATGGAAAGACGAGCTAGACAAGTTTAGAAAGTACTGGCTCGACGACGCCCATGATAGAGAAGTATGACAAATCCTGGGGAAGGTCTATGTCCACCGACGGATGTTAAAAGACTGATGATGAAGATGATGATGATGATGATGATGATGATATGAACTCATAGATATCTAAAATGGTCAGAGCTGCCCAACAGTCATGGTTTCAAATTATGGTATGGAAATGTTCATTTTATACATCGATTTGGTTCAACGAGACCGGATATAAAAACAGTGAAGGTTCTACTCTTCTAGATTAGGTGAGGATTGTTTTTGTTCTTGTTGTTACGGTAGAAGAACAGAATCAACTCCAGTCTCAACCTTGGTTTGGAGTTGGACAATAAAAACACATGGAACATGGGTAAATAGAGAGAACTTGTGAGCTAACCGGTATATATAGATTCCAAATACTTGAAAGCGATACTTAGTTCGTGTCATAGAATCGGCCATTTTGGTTAGCCTATCCAACTGCGAAGTCTTGTCACCATAAAGAGAGAGAGGGAGAGAGAGAGAGAGAGAGAGAGAGAGAGAGAGAGAGATGTGGAAAGAGAGGGGTGAGGGCGTAGAGAGAGCCAATGGCGTTCGTTGGAAACTCCCGCTTGGTGGCCACAAGTAAAAAGTGCGTATCCATTCCCAGTGGGGCAATAACAGCGATGATTTAATTGTCCGCCTTCCGATCAATCTTTTGCTGTTTTTGACTTCTTTTTCTTTTCGGTATGACATCTTGTCTCCTCTCGTATTTCTTCTTTACGTGAATTTTCTAGGCCCCCTGTTTCTTTTCCTCTTCTCAGCTTTCCATTTGTTTTTAAAACTCAACTGTCCTTTCACTTTTTTGGAGACCGTCAACCAAAACTGTCAAGATCACAGTTTTTTTTACAGTTTTTCAGTTGGTCTAGCTGATTGGCGTATCGCACCAACAACGTGCACCAACAGAGCAACAGGGCTGGAAATTTGAACGTATAATCATCCTCGTCTACAAAAGATGTTCTTTGTTGCTTTTAGTAAATTCTCCCTAAAATGTTCATTAGTGTGTGTGTGTGTGGGGGGGGTCATTCACAATATAAGTTTATGGTACATCAGTCTTTCGTTCATTTCCGACAGCGTTCAAGCTTTTCTTTTTTGAATCGGAATTTTTTCAATGATCAACGCCTAACTAAAGGCGTGAAAAATAACATATTCATCGATCAGCCCTATTCCATTTTTTAATTGATCAGCGTGCTGCCAAAAGACGTTGGTCTCACGACGATTTCTACTGAGTGAGTAACCAGATCTGTCTTTTATCGTTTTCCAGCTAATACCTTTGTCAGGTCCTTTTATCTGAACATTTTGAACATTTGAAATAAAGTGCTTTTCAGCTAAGTTTTCACTATTTTTTCAAACTTGTACAGGATGTCAAAATTACAGGAATACTCACGTATAAACCGGCAATTCTATCCAGGATCAGTGTATCTGAGCGCTCTGCTTAGGATCAGAGTGTCGCTCCCCAGGATTTCTGCCCAGAATCAGTGCGGAGTCTGCGCACTCATCGAAATTTGCTACGCGCAAGAGAAACAACAGTAGTTTTTGGTTAAATAGAACATCGCTTACAAGGAATAGCCACTAAGAAGGACCAATAGTTTACGAATAGAATCAAACGGATGTAATAATTTTCTAATGCAAAACAGACCGAAATTCGCATCCATAATCTGTTTCACGTAACAGGAATCCACTATATATACGTATCGATACACATTACAGGTTATATAGCTCTACTCTTTATAATTTTAAAGGTTTAACTAATTTCTTGCTAATATCCATAGCTGCTCCTAGCAAGGTGTATACACATTTTTGAAGCAGCACTTTGCCGTGAATTAATGGTTACCAAAGTGGTTTCGCTAACCATTCTCTCAGATTGGTTTTCACTTTACATTAAAGATGCACAACCGGTTCTCGAGATAATAGAACTGTCTGGACACTTCCTTGATAGATATTGTATATCGTATATTTCTGTATATAAGATGGACCTTAAAATTAGATTTAGAAAAAAGAAGAAACCAATGCAAATATATCGTGACTAAAGCACTGGTATTATGGCTAGGGGGACGTCATGGGAATCAATATGGAGAGTTAGAGATATTGGATGAGTTACAGTGAGCGGTAGTGAGTCCACACCTGGTGCCCCCGAAAATTGGCCTTGTGCCAATTGAAGCTAAGCTTAGAAAATATCAATCTTAGGAGGACAACTTGAGGATAGTATGTCTATTAAACTCGTGTGCACGGAAAATGAATACATGACTTGAATATAATCTACTGAGCATTGCTTAGTCTGACACAAGGCCACAAGAGCAGGGGTTCCCAGTGAGGATTGAAACTAACTTGCTTACTACTCCACCTAATGGGGACACATATGGATGGATATGAAAGGGCATGGTTACGATACGAGGTAAACATGCTCATGGGGAGACACAGGGGACTTATGGAGTATATATTGCAGAAAATGGACCATTCTTGTCTGAGCTGACCCCCCTGATGAAGAAAGCATGAAATGCTTATTCCAGGGAATTTGATAAGCAGCAGGGTGGATAATGGCATTTCACTGTCTTGATCAGAATTCTTTGTTACGAAACACAAAATCACTTTATCACACCCTGTAGGTAAGCAATGTTATAGTATCTGGCAGTGAAGCATGAAATATTTATGAAGCTCTGGTTAGTCTTGCACTTCAGCAGTAATGGCTTTCTGGACTAGCTTGTTAACAACTACTTAACGGTGAAGCATACAAATAAAAAAAATACTATACTCGCAGATTTATGTATGATCTGTCCAGAAAGTATCCACCTTATTGGTATTACGAAAAATATAGCCAACCTAGGGTTATGGTACCTCAGGCCCTTTCAAATCATTCCTTGTGGCACGCCAAACAAATATTCAGTGTCCCGTCTAACTTTCGAAACAATCTGCAGAATCTTCTTTCGCTATTGGCTGCCTTGTCGTGTCATCCCTAAACTCGTCCACGGTCTGGAATTTCCTAAATTTCAATTGCGAAAAGCTGTAGTTAGCTGATAGCTTTAGGCGAAGCTAATAGTCTTAAGGCGAATAGGTAGACCTGGATCATACCATGTTTTGCCTGAAAAGTCTAAAAGACGAATAATACACACGGCCATTGTTAATGCGACGGTTGCATAATTCACTATCTCACCTAGTGATGTTTCACTACCTAGTGAGAAACCCCAAACGAGAGTGTAAGTTATTGTACGCGCAGTGAGGTCACCTCTGAATGGTTTCAAGATTACATTAACGCCGCATAACCAGATCTCAAGATAGATAAAATGGCTGAATATTTTCCGGACATACCTACCTGACTAAATTTGGGAGGGGATTGAAAAATATGTAAGATTGCATTGTGGCTTATATATTGATACTACGACTTGGAAGTCATCAACCAACGTTTGACATGGAAATTTAGGAGACTTAGTGAGTGGTAGTCCTCCAAATGTATTTGTAAACCATTTGTCTTATAGTCTGACTGGGGGCAGGGCGATTGGCGTTGTAATAACGTCGCAAATGATATAATCGGCGGGCTGAGTTCAAACTCCAGTCGGGGCTATTTGTTCACTTCGAACTAATGCCCTCAGAAATGGTATGAACCCATCTTTTCTCTCGGCAGTCCTTGAGATACTCAAACTCACTGGATATTTTCTTTATTTTCCATGTCGAACTTCAGTAGACGGCTTCCAAAGACCACCGTATTAGTCAGTGTAAAATAGCAGGATAGATTGAGAAAGCAACCAATCTAGGAGAAGGACAACTCAGATAAAAACCACGGAGTAGAGCTCTTTCAGACGGTGTGATGCTCGATTTGCAGTTCTCCTGGCAGCCTTTGCAGCCAAGCTAATGCAAGACGCATCAGTTTCTGCTCTCTTCTGGACTACATCAGCGACACTGAGCGGGAGAATCTTGCAACTAAGAATCACATGATCTCCATCTGCTTCACCCGGGCATGCGCTGTGGTGGGAAATCTCCAGTGTCGTTCCATTGTCTGCAGAGACATTCATATAGTTCGGTATACACAGAACTTGCAAAAATGACCATACCAATAAAGATACAAACACACTACACACAAAAAACACACACAGACACATATGCATACACGCACTTAATCATGAACGCATACACAAACGCTCATTCGTACATACGCTCACTCTCACGCACGCTCATATTCAAATACACAAAAACTCACTCTCTCTCACACGCATGCGCACACGCGTTGTCCTTTGGGAATTTATTCCAACAATAAACCATTCCCAGCCAAATACTAACGTGCCTGAGTTGCATAAACTTATCATAGGTGTAACTTTGCTGCGTTAAAACAGATTTCAACTTTCAAGTTACCGCTTTTTCCCTCGACAATACACCGTGGAGAACGCGGAAATTAGCTGTGGATATTTCGAGAAAGAGACGGGAAAGAAACATGGGGTTGAAAAACGAGAACAAATGCTGACAGGTTGTGGTTTACGAGCTTGTGATAACATTTGGGAAAGAGGCAGGTGGAGAAGAGGAAAGTCAGAAGAAAATATTGGGAGATTAGGAGAGAAGACGAGATAGATAAAAAAAATGTGAGAAGGCTCGAAAAAGGGATATATATATATATATATATATATATATATATATATATATATATATATATATATATATATATATATATATATATATATCAATTTCTATTCGAGAAACAAAAAGCGGAAGAAGGTGGAATTATTTATAGAATTTTGGGAAGTAACTGAAAATATCGAATGAAGTAAAAGGGCAGTATTTTGGGGACAAAATCTTATATTTATATCAATCCATAGCATTGTTATTCGGATATCAGAGTAATATCCTTGGATTTCTGTGACTTCCAATACTTCCCAGGCATTGAGTTAATGAAAATTGTTCAGCTTTTTTTTAACAAAACCTTTATTCAAACTCGTCGGAAATACCCGCCTTCCGGGTGGTTATCCCCAGTTATATGGAGCATATGACCGTAAAACATTAAACCAATACTTACCCCAAGGCTTTACGGCCGTAGGCCCAATATCGCTGTGAGTAACATTTTTATTCAATATTGAATAATTGAAAAGGATGACGAAATTCATATAAAAATTGTAGATTTTATTGTAACTTCTAATTCTGAGAAAAATAACAGTAAAGAACCTGTCAGTGTGTCTGTATTCTCTTTGTATGTGATGTTATACGAATTCTGAAAACAAAATTGAATTCATTTCGAAATAGATGCAGTGGATGTGAAAATAAAAAAGCATTCTTCGAAAAATGATGTCAATGTAACCGTTTTAGTCTTTGTACTCTAAAATTCTAAACGTTTCTTTTTGTACAGTCTTGAAAATGTATTTTTTTTTTACCTTAGGAAGTCAAGACAATCTTTGGAAATTATATTCTGAAATCAACTACATTTGAGTAATCTATAGCCCTCAACCGTTTTTAGTGAGTACAATGCAATGTATAGGGTTACAGAGAGGTTAGGCACATCTTCATCATATGTAAGATAAATTCATAGAATCATTCAAGATGTCTTAACACACATACATTTCGATAAGAAAGAGGGTCAGTCGCCACTTGACTAACGACATCAAAGAGCAATTCTTTTTTTTTAATCAATTCTCGTGATAGATATAAAATTATGTTATTATTTTTAGTTTCCTTTTCTGAGGTCCACCCTTAACCACGTTTTCCCTTTCAGTGACCTCCCCTTACCTAAGGATTCCTTTTCAATGGACAATCATTAGAAATCCGTTTTTACTGAGCTATCGAAGTATTTTTTCTGTTTTTTCAGATCTTAATGCCAAACCCCAGGTTTGTTTTCCATCATGAAACAAAGAATGTGGTTTTCTTTCATGGATTCTTCGACGAATTTTCCGATATCTTAATATTGTAATGACCACTATCCAGACAAAAAGCAATGCACGTGATAGCCTGGAGGTGAAAGGTCTTTGAAGTAGGTAACATGCGGACATTTCCTCATCCAGGCTCCATGATCATTTGTTGCACCGTATTTGCAATATATTAGATAGGTATTATCGTGCAGCAAAATCATCAGTTGCTTTACCTGTCCAGAAATGTCTTTTCTATTCCAATGCGACTTCCAAACAAACCGAAGCTTTTTTTGACGCTTTGGAGCCTCATTTTGACGGGTTTATAATAGCATCAACATTCTCTAAGAGATGTTGAGATTTGTAATGTTTTCAGGTAGAAAACGCCAGCGACGTCTCAGATAAACTTTTTTCTGATCACATTTAGTCTTTGGTGGAATTTTTTTTACATGACATCCAATTTCGTTGTTCAATTATTTACTGTGATGGCGAGTTTTACTCGTTTTTTATTCTCACAACAAATCTTTTCTCCATCGCCAGTGACCATCTTGTCCAAAAACGACATTTTTCTTTATTAAACAAAAAACGGAAGTACAATTGTTTCAAAGCTTTCATAGTCTTCAGATAATTCAACGGGTCATTTCATCAGTCCTAAAGAGAGTATACAACCAATGCATCCTTCCGATAGTCATCTAAGGAGTAAAAACACAGGACCTAACGAAGAGACCTACCCTCAGACTGAGAACCATGCGTTTTGCACATGAAAGAATCATGTCCAACCTCACATGGAGAGATAAGACAGTACAATCTATTAGGGAATTAAATCTGGTCTGAGACATCATAAAAACCATTAGAAAATGGCGATAGACTGGCCATGTTGCAAAAATAGCCGATAACCTATGGATATCACGACTCACAACATGGATCCCTAGTGATCACATGTGTAACCGAAGCCGGCAGAATAGAAGAACAAAAAGCGAAAGAGATGATTCATTCATTGATTAGCCCTTTTTCCCAATTCTTTTGATCGATCACCCCTATCATGATATGCTTCCAAAAGAGGTGGTGTGGTTCGCATGACGGTTTCTATTGAGTGATTAATCAGATCTGTTCGTTTTCCATAGGCTTCTAAGCAAGTAATCATCAATAAAACTCCATAGACACGTCAAAGATTTCCCTAACATTGTGCAAAAATGGCGATTCGAACTCTTTTATCCGTCTGTATATATCCCTCGCTTTTTGAATGTTCGCTCTAAGTCAACTTTTCGCTTTTACGAAAAAAACGAAAACTGGAAATAACGTTTGTTTTTAAGTGAGCAGTTGTAAATGTTGCACAGTCCCGTTTCATGTCTTCTACACTCCCATACCTCCTACAACCATAACCTCCGACGACTCAGCCAAACGTACTATCATCACCATTTTTTAGTCTGTAATAGCTCCCAAGTTTCTCCCACATAAATTAATGGTGTTTTCTACTTTGCATCACGCTATATCTGCTTATGAAAGTTTCTCTTTATTTTTATAGAAATTGTTAAAAAAAGGATGCTTTTCAAGAAGATAATAACACGTCTTGTGAGTCACTCGATAGAAACAATCATGTGACAAACATCTCCTGGTACCATGCTATTTTGATCAAAAAAGTGGAAAGAGGGATGATTGATAAATAAATAATTTCTCTCGCCTTTTGTTGGGCTGTGATCACTCAAAAGATTCAATTTTCAAAAAACAAGCTGGAACAGTGCCGGACATGAAGTAAGAGACAGATTTTCGACTATTCTCGGGGTGAATTAAAAAATATATATATCTTCCTTGTAGACATAAGAAGAAGTAAATGTTGAGATCCTCAGCCCTCTAGCTCCATTGGTACGGCTTGTACGTGCAACACTTACATAGATAACCATCCAGCCAAACTCAAATGAGGACTGGAAAAAACTATGTTGAGAGTGTTGGTGACAGTTTTGGTTGACAGTATCTAACGCAACATATTTGACGTTCATGCTTCTCCCGAACGCAGGATTAGACCAATAAATCGAGTTGAAACGCAATTTACGAGTCAGTGGTCAGTGAAATGCCCAGGCCTGGCCAAAGACGACCCCAAGTGGACTTATTCCATTCGTTAACACCATCTTAATGACTGTAAATGAGCCAATCACCAACAGCTGCTCTGGAGTCAGTTCACACCAACCAATTGAATCACCATTGTTTCAAGTAAGGCCATCCAACGACGGTTTGCAATTTCAGCGAGTGCATAGGGGAGAGAGGGAGAAATTTGTTTGGGTGACGCAAGGATGGGTATCATTTTTTATGGGGCAGGGATAAAGTATGAGAGCTGCAGATTTAGGTGTCGTCTGCGACTCCCATTTGGTAAATGAGGATGAAGTTTTAATATTTATAAGATTTGAGTAAGTAGTCTAGGGGGGGAGGCGTTGGAAACCTGGGCTCAAGAATGGCACGTAGTTATCAAGTGAATTTTAATCTGAAATGTTTGATGTATGTTATTATCATTCTCAACTGGATCAAGTGCATAGGCAAGGTAAGAGATTATGACGAGTAATATGTATTTTTTGTGTAAAATAACAAATGCCTGATTCTAAGATCATCAGATGAAGCTTTGATTTAGCAACAGTACTTGTTTGAATTTATATTTATATATAAGTGTATGTCTGCATGTGTGAAGTGTGTGTGTGTGTGTGTATGTGTGTGTGTGTGTGTGTGTGTGTGTGAAAAGTGTGTGCATCCGTCTGACGATGGGTAATTGGGATGGCATCGTGGAGAATGCATGAACGTGTGGCCAAATAAGTCAAGCGTATGACATGCTTTCTTGACTATGGTTCTCTGTCTGTCTGTCTCTATCTCTATCTCTCTGTGGAGACTTATGTTGCTGTGACTTTGCCCTTTTGAACAAAAATTACATCAAGCTACGCTAGTTAGTTCAGGAGCTAAACTTTCCAGAGTGAGCGTGTGTGTAAAGCGTTAAGCTTTTTCCCTCGAGTTCAGCAATGGAGGATGGTGTTTGTGAGAAGTTCTGTTTCACTTCAGGAATAACTTTTTTGAGACCACTCTCACGTTACTCGTCCTTTTCGTCGTCCCCTTCCATCTTATATTTCTGATCTTTTTTTTTTCTCTGTCTCTTCTCCTCGTTCATCCCGTGAACTAATTCTTTTGTTCGAATTTCTGTGCAAGTCAAGACCCAGGCACGTGACAACGGATAGAGACGAAGCTCAGACAAAAACCCCGAACTCGAAACGGAACACAGTTTAAAATAAATGAATAAAAAAAACAAAAAAAACGATATTTATGTATAAACAAAAACTAACTGCGTTTTTTTTTCCTTAATCTTTTTTTCCCGGCCTCCAAAATCTATATTTCTTTATTTCTGTCAATATTATTATAGCCAATCTATTTACCTACCTTATTACGTATTCCCCATTGCCAACCGATCATGACATGGTTATGTTTTTATTTTGACTCAGTACTGCTCCCTGGACGAACAGGAACCAACGGCATTGTTGTCTCTCGAAAGCAGATCAACTGACAGGTCAGCTCAGGATAGACATGTCTCGGGGAATGAAGGCGCCATGCTTACAGCTCCAATATATTATACATATATATATATATATATATATATATATATATATATATATATATATATGTGTGTGTGTGTGTGTGTTTGAGCAGTAAGCAAGTAAAATCAATGTTAGACAAAAAAGCAAATTCATTGGAAATGGTGGATACAAGAAAAAGATTTTTACTGAAAAACTACGACAGGAAAAAACAATGAAAATCTTAACGACTAGATCAATATCAACAAATTGATAATTAGACTGTGAAAACAACTCGGAGATATAAAGAAAATAGATAAACCATCATTTAAATGGATAAAGATATAGAAAAAATTAAAACAATAAAACATGAAAATAACTAAACTATCTTGTTACAATCTTGATTATGAACAATTTTATGAAAAGTTAAAAATACATTAAACAAACACGTTGAAAACTGTGTTTCTGATCAATATACAAAACACAAAATATCATACAAAACATGTTTTTTATAAATGCGTGTAACAAACGAGGAAAATAATTAACACAATGAAAGCACATAGTGAAACGAAAACATAATAGGAAATTTTTTCAAATACTAAACTCAGCGGAAGATCGAAAGACCATGAAACAGATCTGTCATGAGTATCCATTAGCATAAATATATATATATATATATAGAGAGAGAGAGAGAGAGACAGAGAGACAGATAGATAGAGAGAGAGAGAGAGAGAGAGAGAGAGAGAGAGGAAGGGAGAAAGGGGGGAGAAAGGGAGGAGAGAGAAAAGAAAAAGAAAAGGAATGAAATATGGAAATAAAAACGACAATCGGAAGTTGAAAAGAGAAAAATTGAGATCTAAAATCTCTAGGGTTTTTCTCTCCACCTTCCAACTATCATTTTTGCGTACATTTGGTCGGATCACTTCGCATGTACAATACAAACACACACACACGCATATATATATATATATATATATATATATATATATATATATGTATATATATATATATATATATATTATTGTGTCATCCACAGACAACCGTTTCGATGCATCACATCTCTTCAGTGTGGTTATAGACTTTCCATTATCCCATCCAGTACCGTCAAGCAGAATTGAAACCTTCCCTACAGGCCGATATCTTACCTCTGGACTACGGAACTGGACACTCAGTAAGGCCGAATTTAAGCGATATATTTATTTACACACGCACACACACACACACACACACACACATATATATACGAATCAAGAATACAATATGATATGATATAATACAATATCTGATGAGTAAAACTTCTCCATTATATATATATATATATATATATATATATATATATATATATATATATATATATATATATATATATATATATATATCACTCTATCACAAGTTATAAAATATGCAGAGAAGATTCTTCGAGAAGGACAAGCTGGAAACGTTTCTCATTCCCTGCTGTGCTCTAGATGCTTTTTTTTTTATTGAAACACAGGTTTCATTTCATCATCAAAACTAGACGAGATACAAGACGAACAGATTAAATTTTCGAATCTTTATGCAAAAGTAAATGAAGTACACCACAAACCATGCACCATTAAATTTAGTTGCTGACCTGAGTGATTATCATCCATGGTTAAAAACTTGATTTTTTAATGCTGATTTTCAAGACAAAGGATCTTCCTCAGAGGACTAGTGCAAAGCAGTTTCCCCAGTCCTAATTTTGGCTAGACCAGGTAAACATTTAACTAGTTGGGGTTACCTTTTCTCAAAGATTCTTGAAGAATCTTCTTTGTATATTCTGTAACTTGTGATAGAGTGAAACGGACTCGAGATTCGTAATCGGCATAAAAAATCGGTCTCAAAAATTTGTGATACTACCATGACCAGAAAAAAAAGCTCAGTGATGTTAACTAGTGTTACTTTTCTATTTACATTACCTTTTTCATGGACATCGGAAGCTTTTAACCAAAACTATCGGTTCTTTCAGTCTTCAAGTACAGGTCAAATCAGTGCAGCTAGAAAGTTGGAAATTCAAACATTCATTCCTTGCCATGTCTAGGTATAACCCTCCCCTAATACAAAGTCTTTAGTTTGAGGTTCGTTTTACAATGAAATTTGATGCTATATTAGTCTTTTGTTCGTGTCCGACAGCATTCTTCCTTGTTTTTTTTAAAGACTTTTTAGTGATCTTGGCTCAACAAAAGGTGAGAGAAGTAACTCATTAATTGAGCCATCTTTTTTTCCATTTTCAATTGATCACCCCCAACCCAGCATGTTGCAAAAAGACCGCCATTGAGAAAACTTCCAAGCTCATTTTCTTTACATTTAAATTGCTTGAAAGCTATAGTTTGTTGTCCTCAAATTTCAATTTTTCTCTTCTTCCCTTCCGACCTATCATTGACCTTGTTCATAATCGTATTACTTCGTTAAATCACACCTGAAAGTGTAGAGACACTGATGGTCGCAACCTGGAATCTATAGTTAAACTCGAGTCCGTATTCTTCCAGGTATTATTAAAAAAAATATATATATACGTATTTTAAATAATTTCATCCTGTCTTCTGTATCTTGTCTCTCAGATTCAGACTTCGCTATTTACAATGCTTGAACATGTGTTTCATTATGATGTCACCCTCTCGCTCTCTTTATCTCGCCCTCCCTCTTTCTGTCGCCGTATCTCTCACCCTCCCTCAGTTCCCTTCCCTCCCTCTCTATCCCCTTACTCTCTTTTCCCTACATCTCTCCCTCACCCGCTATATCTCTCCCACGTTCTTTCGTATTCTATTGCTCACATCTTTCCCTGTTCATACTTCCGTCTCCCTACACTTGCGAACCTCTCCTTCTCCCACAACCTACCGTACGACCAAGCTCTACAACTGACCATGGGTCATATTAATGAGAAGCAGACGTGATCTGTCCTAGTCAATTTCATATCAAGCAAAGTAGAACGTGACCGGTGAGACGCGTCGTTCTATCTAGCCCGCTATAGGCTATTAATCAAATTCGTACGGGGGATAGGGGAAAGAAGATGGAAACGGAGAGTAAAGGGGGCCAAGATGCTGGACGTACAACCATCCCCTCCTCCTGCCCAGGAAGGCCTGCCCCGACTCCCGACCCCCGTCAAAGACACAACAGGCTGCCAGCGACGGTAGGACATCTTGAAACAATGCTTCAGCTCATGTCTTCACGGAACTTTATTAGATTGGCGAGGAAAGTTGTGAAGCCACAAGCCGGGTAGCATCGCGTTGATATATGATTGGTCGACTGACAGATACAGTTAGATAGATATTTATTCTGCTGGTGACGTGGGATCGTATCTTGAATGGGTGATTGTCTCTTCATGTGAAAGATGTTTGATTAAATAATGAAGATATTAATTTTATAGTGTAATATTTAAAATCTCAGGCAAAAGGGATGGATATTCACTGCTATTTTTCCAGATAGGGAGAAGAATATTTTTCGGGGGATGGGGGTCAAAATGTATATTCGGAATAAAAGCTTAGTGGTAACCATGTTATCAGCGAATAATATTAAAGTTGGGCATACA
This sequence comes from Thysanoteuthis rhombus, assembly GCA_963457665.1. Lineage (NCBI taxonomy): Eukaryota > Metazoa > Mollusca > Cephalopoda > Oegopsida > Thysanoteuthidae > Thysanoteuthis > Thysanoteuthis major. Next base: position 23,497,144 of record OY735235.1, read on the forward strand.
TAAAACAATTGTATTGTATGTAACGATTGACTATAAGGTTCCAACTGTCTAACACTCTTGCCTTTGATGAGAGGGTTTGATCCAGACAGAGGGGGGATGTCCCGTTTGCCTAACCCCATCGTTTTACGATAACTAGAAGAAAAATTACGAAGTTTGTCTGGATGTGGGTATTTCTTTGCCGCCTCGTGAAGGCATGCAGCGTGCACATGAAAGAATCATGCTCAACACCAAATGGAGAGATCACATGAACAGTATATCAGAGAAAAAACAGGAGTCCAAGACATCATAGAATTTATTAGAATACTAAATGGCAATGGGCTGGTCACGTGGCAAGAATGGCAGACAATCGATGGATATCAGACACACAAATTAGATCGCCAGAAATCACATGTGCAACCGAGGCCGGCAGAACACAAGATGGAGAGACGAACTAGACAATGTCGCTATCAAGTATAGGCTCTGCAACGCCCACAGAATCATAGAGAACGTCTATGCCCAATGATGAAATCTTGGTTATCCATGTCCCTTTAGTTCAATGGGAGGCGGTGATGCCCTGAAGCCAATTGGCTTCTAACTGGAGATGGCATACTTGGAACCACAGGCTTAATCGAGATTCGAAAGTACACAAAGTAAGTATCCGTCCTTTTCGAATTTCTCGAGAACAGGCTGCACAGATTGGATGAAACTGGATCCCTTTTGGGAAACTTAAATAATGTGGTGTCCGTAGCTGTGAAGCTTTATAGACTATATATATATATATATATATATATATATATATATATATATATATATATATATTGTGTCATGTGGTGATAACTAGAACAATATCCCATATAGTACCAGGAGGTAGGATCGAAACCTTCGCTTCAGACCCCGAAGCTGGCATTTTAACCCCTATCCTACGCAAAACGTAGGACCGAATTTAAGCGACATATTTACTTATGCACAATTCTTCATCCAACAGTGGTCCATTCCTGAGTTGGAAGAGCACTGCTATATAGTTTATAATGGACGAGTTTCCCTACCTAAACAATGCCCAACCCTGAAAAAGGGAGCATTAATCATAATAATGATTAATAATTGTGTCATCTGCAACTCTTCAGTGTGGTTATTGACTATCCAATATCCCATCCAGTACCATGCGGTAGGATATATATATATATATATATATATATATATATATATATATATATATATATATATGAACAGGAGAGTGTAGAAAATGAATTTATTATATTATATTTTTGGTGTAGTAGTGGTAGTATTGACTACAATTCGTACGTTTTATTTTCCCTGGATTTCCTCCCGTTGACATCCTGTGTTTCTTTTGACATCTTGTGTTTCATTTGTCAACGCGGCTTGCCTCAACAGATATCTGCCGGGTTGGTCCCATCTTTTCTTACTTCTCTGTTGTCCCTGGGGTCAGAAGGCGTTCTATGGATCAGGGAAAAGTGGTATGGTGTTAGATTCTTGATGGGTTATAGACGAATGAAAGTAGTAGTGAGCAGAATTTGAAGCTTTACAGCTCTAAACACTAAAGATACAAAATATATTTTTATCAAATTATGTGTCGATTTTGTCAATCATTTTCAAATATCTGTTGATGCGATCCATATAAACTCTCCAAATGTCTCGTGTTTTATACCTAATTGCACATTATGTTACTATGTGTGGTTTTCTCTTGTTGGGATCATCGTTTTTTTTTCCATGTAAACATTTCATGAATTTAAAAACAAAACAGATATTATTAACATGACTCCCCCACAGTGTTGATTAAATAACTCCTCCCCATATGATTATAATATTTAGCTTTCTTTTATTTTTTTTAGAGCCGGGTCATTATATATGTACTTTGTTATTTCATATTGGATATTATCATAATGTGTAGTGCATAGATGTTATCTTATATTAGACGTCATTTAATTTTTTGAAACAAAGGGCATACTTACTTAGGTTACCCCAAAACAAGTCTGACGATGAGAGATCTCTAAGTTCAGCTTGAGTTAGTGTCAGTTCTGTTGCGTGTTTACCAGTGTAAATATTACATCCGTTATGTCGGATTTAATCCCAGACTGCATGCAAACAAACTCATAGTTTCATCTTACATCTTCTTAATCAGAAACAAAATTCTTCGAGTTGATTTTCAACCGAAAAAATATTTCAAAACCACTAACATTACACCAGCTCACTTCAATCAATATCTTTATATATATATATATATATATATATATATGTGTGTGTGTGTGTGTGTGTGTGTGTGTGTGTGTGTGTGTGTGCGTCTTTGCCTGAGTGTGTGTGTGCACGCACGCACATCTGTGTATGTTTGAGAACATACTGGAAGAGATACGATCTCACTTGGATGGAAAGATGAACAGATATGAAGAGACTGAGACAAAAACAGTGGTGTATCGATAGATCTTACTTCAATGAATGAATTATGAAGACAAAATAAATATGATTTCGCCAGCGGCCGAAAGGTAGAAATTGTTAAGATTGGACACAACAATATTGAAAGAATTTTAAAAGATAGAAGATGTTTAATACAAAGAAAAATCACGAATTCTTTTAAAATTGAAAGTAAAGTCTTTCCAGTTATTTCATTATTTTATTTTGATATTAGATGGAGTATTGTCACGCACTGTATCGGTTTTGACATCTATTTACTTATTTCCCAAACACCATAAAATCATTTCAAAAAAAGGAAAAAAAAAAGGTTGAGGGCGAAGACTAGTCAAAATAAATTCCTTACAATTCTTCCATTGTAATAGATAAAGGAATCACTGACTTCAGTCGCCATCTTTAAACTGTGTTACTTTTTTTTTCCAGATTTTTTTCACGTGTTGTCTACTTCCTTTGAATTCGTTCTCTATTTTTCTGCTGGTTTTGGGATTTCCGTTACAAAGTATTCCCCCCCCCCTCTTCTTTTTGTTGATGTTCCTCGATTGTATTTTCCAAATAATTGTTCCGAATGATTCTTCTGTCTCCGTAAATATGCTTAGGGCCAAAGTCAAATTTTTCAATTCTTGTGACGGTTTTCCTCCAGGACTCGTTATTTGATTCGATAAATTCCGCTTCTTTTTTCAATCTTTCAATGTTTACTTCTCTCCTTCTTTACTTCTGGCTATCTTTTTTTTTCTTTCTCTCCGTCTCTGTCTGTCTGTCTGTCTCTGTCTGTCTGTCTGTCTCTGTCTGTCTGTCTTTCTGTCGCTCTCTCTGTTCACTGGTTCTTTATTCGTCTACACGTTTGATTGTCCACGCCTTACATAGAAACTTTTCTTAAGAATTCCAATGAAATATTCTGGAAGGGTGGGCCATGGACTAAAGAAGATACAGGAATCTTTTTATAACTATCTCTTCTATTTTCTTTCGTCCTTCCTTCTGTTCTTCCTTTTCTTCCTTACGTCTTTTTTTTGTCTTCTCGAGTTTTCTCTCTCTCTCTTTCATAAGACCTCTCCTTCTTGGTGTTTTCTTATTCTTTTTTTTTCTCTTTCAGATAAGTTCACACCTCTCTATTAGACAGTTCATGATGAAGTCATAATAGAATTCCAAGGTCCGAATTTTTATGTAAAAAAAACAAAATCCCCCCCCCCAAAAAAACGTGCCAAAAATTGCAATTTACGATTTTCATTGAAAATCATGTATGCATAATATTTCCGTATCGCAATATTTTACAATTATACGAACCAATTGTCTGAAAAGAGTGACTATTTGGTCTTTTTCCTGATCCTCCTGCTACAACTACCATGGATGGTGGACACATCGTTGAACTTATGGTTCTTGTTTTTGGTTCTCTCTCTTTCTCAGGTTTTCTCATTTTTTACATTTAGGTTTCCAATCTTTATTTTTTTCCCCTTTTTCTTTCCTTCATTTCTTTAGCTCCCGCTTCTTTCCTTTTCTCTTACATTACTTTTATATCTTGTCCTTCTTTCTTTCTTTCTTTCTTTCTTTCTTTCTTTACTTTTCCATTCGTTTATTTTTTCTTTCTTTCTTTTTTCTTTCTTTACATTTTTGTTTCTTCTTTTCCACTTTATCATCTTTTTTTATGTCATATCCTCCTCCCTTTCTTCCTTTTTTACATTAGCTTTCTTTTTTTTCTATTTTTCATCTATTCTTCTCGTTTGTTTGTTGGTCTGAATTTATTATTCATTTCTGTTTTTTTCCGTTTTCTTCTTTCATTTCTACTTTCGTTCGTTCTTTTTTATTCATTCATTCTTTCTGTCCTTCAATTTAAACCTTCCTTTATTTCCCCCTCCTCTCTTTTCCCCCTTTTTTCTCATTTCCTCGACTCTGTCCGCCATCTTAAATGGCAAATGGCTTTTGTTTCTAGAAAACAATATGGCTGACCTCTTTCTGATTCCCTATGTAGTTCCGTGTGCAATTCACTGACCTTAACAGTTTAACAAGATAAATTTTATTGTTTTTCGAGTCACTTGATTTGTTGAAAGATACGGCTTCATACACAATTCCATTAGCCTTGTCTCATCTCCCAAGAATCACTTACTAGCCGAGCATGAAACTGTAGATCATTTGGTAATACTACAGTTTAGCTTCTCATAAAGTTTAGCCGCGTATCTGAACAACGCATTTCCAGGGGTAGAATTTTTATTTTTGCTCCACTAGTCATGAACCGATGGTACCTCAGGGGATTACTCCGATCGAAAATAAGTAGTTTAATTTATACAGATTATTTAATCTATCATTACAGCACCTCATGCGATCAGTTGACCAAGGTTATGGTGTCCTCCAGTACCCATAATATATCAATATGGAATAGATAAGACTGGCTGATGCAAGGTTCGACTTTATTCCAACCTCTATTCCGACTGAAGATGTTCACTACATTGTTTATATGATAAATAAGAAATAATAAAAATATACAGATTTTGTATAAATGAATTTAGAATCAAATAAGCCTGCGATTTGTCCATTTAGCTTCGTCAATATGATTGTCTGCTGGCAATTGGTTGGTTACCATTTCAAATCACTGTCGGGGTAGTGAATTTCACACATTGGCTCATACCCTTATTTTTTGTGTGAATTGTTCCTGTTACAGTAGAAAAATAAAGTCAACAGATTTTCTATATTAATCAAACTACTTATTCATTTTCAAAAACACCAGAGAATCAATCGTTTTACGACTAGTAGACCCTCCCAACCCCCCCCCCCCAAAAAAGATTTCTACCTCTGGAAATGCACAGTTCAGTCAGAGAAGCTAAACTGCCAAACAGTACATGAATAGAAGGTCTTTGCTGTTACATCATAATCATCAGCCTTTTAGCATCAGTTGTTAGACATAGACCTTCCCCCAAATCCATCAGACCTCTCTATTCAGAGCCAGTATTTTCTGAATTGGTCTAGCTTGTCACACTATCAGAATTGTGCATATGATCTCTGGGGATCCACATCATGAGTTGTGATGCCCTGCAGTTGTCTGGCATTGTTGCAACATGACCAGCCCATCGCCATTTGAGTTTTCTTTGTGGTTTCTATGATATCTCTGATTCCTGTCTTTCTTTAATGTACGGTGCTGTCTTGTGATTTCTCCGTGTGATTTTGAGCATGGTTCTCTTGTATGTAGGTTACATGGTTCCCAGTTCAAAGGTGAATCTTTTGATTAAATTCAATGTTTCAGCTTTATAAGTAACTATCAGAAGGATGCATCAATTGAAGATCCTTGGTTTTAAGAACTAATGGGAATTTTTTTGTTCATGAGATTGACCCACTGAAAACTTGCATTTGAAGACCGACCTTCTTGCATTTTTCATTCAGTTTTACCATTATTTTGAGGCCCTGATGGTTCTCAGCAGAACCCAATGATGTCATCAGCGAATCTGAGGTTATTTAGGTATTTGCGGACTCTAATGATTCCTTTGTTTTTCCAGTCTAGGTTTTGGAAGAACATCTCAACACAGACTGTTTCGTTGAGGTGGTAATACCTTGCCTTGCTCCGGTTTTTAGTTGCTACCTTGCTATAACAGCTCTGTCTTCTTTTGATCAATATCACCGTGATGAATCCGTTGTTTGATGTAGGCATCCCCAAGGTCTGTTGTTGTGAGTGCAAGATATCAGCAGCGATGTGTTCAACCTGCCACGCTGACCCATAACCTGTGGAGAGGGTTGTATCATCTTTGTCTGGTAGTTAAGTTTTAGCCTCTACAACAACGTAGAACGTATTTGACACAGTCCTAGACTTGTATGCAAGTTCTTCTATATTGTATACGTTGAAAAATGATTTTTTGGGCTGACAGACACTATCAACTCCAAATAAATAATCTATCATATTATTCTACAATGGTTGATTTTCAGTTTAACTGGCTCCATTTTTTAACTTTTGATTTTACGTAGCACCTAAAACACTTCTAGTAGTCCTCAAATAGTACTTGTCTGCAAAATTGAGGTTTGATCAATCAAACCATAATACATGTAGTATATTTCAGGTTATATGTCTGCTAGTGTCTGGTTGAGGAATGCACATTCATATCAGTTTCGAAAAAAAAAGGTCTACAATCAATGCATACTCCAGATAGTCCCATATGAAGCTGAAACATGGGACTTAGCCAAAATATTGGCTCTCAAACTATGAACAATGCAACGTACACATGAAAGGATCATGCTCAACACCATAATCAGGGAACACAGAACAACAAAGTATAGTAGAGAGAAAAAACAGGATTGATAAAATCCATTCGAAATCTCAAATTGCTGGCTATATTGCAAGAATGTCCGACAACTCACAACGTTGATCTAATCGTTTGCACAATTCCCAATGCATGACTGTCGCTACTCTGTCATGCTTAATTTCCTTTTGGGTCATTGATAATTCGTTTATCGTCTCATCTCTTTCTCGACAGAGGTGGCATTTGATGTTCTGGTCGTTCCTTCCATTTTCGCCCTGACATAGTTTGTCCTAATGCGCTTGTTTTCGTTCGAGTTGATGACGGATATTATTTCTCCCTTCAAATGTCCTCTGCGTAGCCATGTTCATTCGCTACTTCTTACTCTACTTGTTGCACTGTTTTGAACGTTTATCATAATATCTTTTTGCATGTTTGCACGTTTTCCTGATACCACTTTGGCAATTGGGACACAGTCTTCTACACTGATGAATCACTAATATCCTCGCCACCTATAATCTGTCTATGTCATCTCAGGGATATTGAGCCTTGTGTATGATCAACAGTTCCCTAGTTGTTCGTTTGCTCAAGAATTTGTCCACGTTATTTCACTGTCGAAACCGGTCGTGTGTTCATTCCTTTTATTGAATTTCTGCCATTGGACAGCCGTATGCATCGAAAGTGGCAGAGGGTTTTACTCTTTTAAAAAATGTATGTGTGTGTTTGCTAACGTGTTTATGTGTATGACCTAGCGCTCCTTGCCATGCCATTACATTACATTACAGTACATCACTGGACCCCCACTGGAAATGTTATCATTTTCATTTTTGGGGGAAAAAAAACTTTTTTGACCTAATTATGACGGGTTCATTAAGAAGATCAACATTCACCAGAATCCAAATACTCCTACGAGTTTTTTTTACCCTATTTTGAATTTTTTTCCCCTGATATCATAAATAAAAATTTGTTCTGACCATATTACGTCTTCGATTCAGTACTCATGACTTAAAATTTTGACGCTACGGCCTTTCAATTATTGACTGTGATTTGGCGAGTTTTGTTTATTATCTTATTCTTTTAATGTTATTACAGGTTCACATTTGATATCTAAACGTTAAGGCTAGAGACTGAGAGAACGCAAATTTCCCCACACTTCCTGCATCATCTTCAGTATATTTTTGCAGACTTCCCCTGAGCCAGCACTATTGCTGTCCAGAAAGTTCCAATTCTTTGCATTCGCTAGATCCAGCCAGAAAACAAGACGTTTACTCTTTATGTGTTATTAGTTTGTCGAACAACCAAATATACTTTGAGACAAACTAATAAATCTACGTGTAACGAATTAAAGTAATTTTTGAAGGTTGGTCCTTGCAACATTTCTTCTCGTACAGAGCGAACAAGACAGTTCAGCAGTCATTATCTTTGGTTCTTTGTACTCTTGCAGTAAGAATTACACAATTAAGTCTGCAGTGCAACCATCAAGTGAAAAATATTGAATAGGTGTCCTTGAAAGAAGCACCGCTTAATCGTTAATTGGAACTAACAAGGTTGGTAATCTGTGACTCATGAAGGACTATAAATTCAGCTGTATTTGCTTCTTTGCAGTCAGACAACAATTCAAGTCGAAGTACAACGTCAGCTGGACTTTTTTCTCCGAAAAACCTCAACATGCCTAACTACACTCTGTACTACTTCAATGGCCGCGGCCGTGCCGAGATCCTGCGTATGATGTTCAACGCTGCCGGCCAGAAATACATGGACAAGAGGTTTGAGTTCAACGAATGGGATAAATACAGGAATGGTAAGTTCCAGTTTTAAAGATCTCATGTGAATACAATGATTATATATAATTTATTTGTAAAGCTAAAATATAGTACCATATCTTGCTTTGTCGATGTATTAACTGAAGAAAAGAAAACCTGCAAATTCAACAACACTGGAAAGCAGTTTATAGTTCATTGATATTTCATGAAACCAAATACGGTGGGTGGTGGGTGATATACACCACTCCGATTGGGCCAACACATACACATCTGGACAGACCTTCGTAGGCTACTACATATCATCAGACAGAACTATGTACTCCCATTTTGAGATTTAAAATGAAGAATCGCCCTAGGATGGTAAGCCTTTGGCAGAGTAAGCTCAACTGTCAAAATTTGGAGGTCCCATTAATCCTAAAAAGAAGGGTGTATAACCAATGCATCTCCCCAATGGTCACTTATGGAACTGAATCATAGAACCTAACCAAGAGACAGGCCCGCTAATTGAGAACCACGCTACATGCACGTGGAAGAATTATGCTGGGCCTAATATGGGAAGGTCTTTGTCCAACGACAGACGTTAAAAGACTAATAATAATGAAACTGAGAAGTCTTGTGTTTCTTGTGGCCTTAGTAGCTCGCACGCCAGAGCGGTCGATCGGATTTAAATTTTGTCTTTGATTTATTCATGCGTTTGGGATGGGATTAGTGTGAGGGATAGGGTTAGGGTATTTGCTCTAAGAGAAACATGTTCTATTGGAAAGTAAGCGTGTGGTTTAGAATTAGAGCTACATGGTAAATTTTTAGAAGACTCAGAACTATAAATATTCTCTTTCGCAGAGCTGACAAATTATTGGAGAGTTTGAAGGTTTTGCAGATCGGAGGCACATCAAATAAAAAGACTAATTTCGAAGAAAAATGCTGAAATTTTCTCCGTCGGGTTTTGAACTCAGTCCACCGATTCTCCCTCATTTTAAACACTGATGTATTGTTGTACACATACACACTTTACTACTTTATAATACAAATGTCAAATATTGTTATTCTGAAGTTAGAAACGAAATGCCGGATTTTGACTGAGAAGCATGTTCATAAATCAAGGGAAAATGAAAATTGTGATTGCGATTTTTAAAAAATCTTCCACTTGGACTGGAGATGTCTAAAGGAGATAAAGAAAACTGTCGCGTTGTTTTTTTCAAGTCTGTTCGTATTTTCCTATTACGTGAGGGGACTTCAGCTATCTTCAATACTGCCTGCACGTAGGCATCCTGGACTCAACGTTAGACTGACCTTGTGTCACATTTTGGCGCAGTGGAAGATCTGGATAAATAAAGAGAAAAGTGCTATCAATTTAAAGAGCCTTTTTCCTTGCTGGTACTACCTGTACTATATGTAGCACGATACTTGCCCTTTTACAGCAAAGAGTGTAGTACGGTCAGGGGTTTTCCTTGCTGCTGATCAAGTAACGCAGTACAATCTATCTTGTGATACATGGAGAGGAGACAGACATCGCCAAATAAGTGCTTTGATTTTTTACAGAAAATGTGGCAATCAGTTAGGACTGGTACAATACAAATTTAATTAGAATCATCATAATTAATCTTTAAAGACCGTTGTTGGACATAGACCTTTACCAAGGTCACTTATCATAGAAAAGGTTAAAAGGAGCTCCATCACCTGGTTCCACCAATACGAGATACGGTTTGCTATCTCAGTGAATCCCATCCTCACTTTCTGACCATTTAATTTCCACCCAAATAGCCTTTTCAAACGAACTGCTGTTCTGTGAAATAAACTTCCCTAAGAGTGCTTTCCTGCAGGGTCAAGAACAACTATCAAGAAATTACTTTGACCCTAACCTAGAATGGACCTTGGGCTTTAAATAGAGTGACTGGGTCAAGTTGAAAAAAGTTATTGCTATTGTAATCCAATTAATGGACACATAAACACAACATGATATTTTGATAATATCTGTTTAAAAATCGATCTTCTATTAGTGCTTCGGAAATGATGTCTGCTTTCTTTGATTCATAGACCCCTCACTAAAAATGAGACAATATTTTATACGAGACCGACATTTAAACGCGAAATGATGGTATACAATAGGGGTTTTCGTAGAATTTCGAGACACACGCCGGAAAGGGTTTTGGGGGGGAAAAGGTTTTTGTGGGACAATTGAACTCCTCGTCGCTTGTGCAGTTAAGACGATTTTTCGACCAATACATTTTACGGCCGTCTTCAGGTGTATTATCTGAAAGTGATGGTGGTTAAAAAACATTTTCCAATGATGTTGGTAAATAGAATTTTCAAATTGTAGCCAACGTTGGATTTGGGTAATTATCGAAAAACTCTTCGAATGTTGATGACTCTTTTCAAACTATGAACATGCTGATGTGTTACAAGATATTCGGGGGTTAATTCTATTCCTTTTAAAAAAAATTCTTTTCAGATATGCCCTGCATGCGTGTCCCTGTCTTGGAGATGGACGGTGGCATGAGGATGCCTGAGACCATGGCCATCGCCAGGTACTTGGCCCGCGAATACAGTAAGTATTTTGAAGTGAAAAACAAAGCAATGTTCAGAACTTTCAAAAATAACTCAATCGCCTTTAACGATATTTCAAATTAATACATATTCTCTTCGAATAGTAGCAAATCCGAGTTGTATGCCTAGCTAACAGGGAACGTTCCTGCAATCTTGCAGAGAGGTTGTGTTTTGGTAGTGGGATATGTGACATGGAGGGTTTGTTACCGTAACGTTGCAATTGAGTTTTGTTATGAACTCAAACTAGTTGCCCATCCATAACATTATCACAACATTATGCAAACGTTGTAAAGTGCGGAAAATCCTGCACAATCTGGGCAAAAAGCAAAATACTTTTCTCACTAAACAACATGTATATAAAGTATAAAAATTTTCTTAAATATTTCCTCAATTTAAAAGCATTGATTTAGATTTTGCATGTTCTTCTGATATCTTCTTTGAGATGTCGAAGAAAAGTTTACTGTAACGTTCCAGGGACGTTGTGGGTAGTCTACAAAGGAGCATTGTCCTAACATCACAAGAAGTCTAAGTAACGTTGGAGAAACGTCGGTTAGTCGGGCTATTATCTTTCTTAAGCTTTAGCGCCAATCCCAGTTTGTCATCCCGTTATCATTATTGCTAAGTGAACGCTAATTGATAAATAATTCGATAATCATATTAGCAGGTCTATTTTGAATAATTCTTCTGGCTTGTATACTTATATAGTAGACATTTCTCTATTTGCCAGTTATTTTCCTACTTATCGTATCTTTCGCATAGGAGAGTATATAATTAGAGTAAGTATTTCAAAATTCAAAATCTATTATTTTAATGTTTCTCTCGTTAGATTTCTACCCCAAGAGCAATATGGATATGATGAGGTGTGACTACATCGCTGACTGCTTCTATGAAATCATGCACGATTACATGAGGTACTACCACTGGAAGAACGGACGCTTCAGGGTGAGTCAATTATTTTGAACATTTCGTGTCTATATCTTTCAACAGCCCCGATAGAAATGGATCGGTAGAGAAGCCATGTTAGAATGATCGTTAATATTAGAAGGGATTAGCTGATACAGGTGTCGAGTGCTTTGTAAATAATGCCTGTTCCAACGAAATCTTTCAAGAACATATCAGATACTGCAGTTGGAAGAGCAGACACTTCAGCGCACGGTTGTGATTTTTCAATTTCTCGATTCTGGGAGTCGTTTTCAAATTCGAAAGAATTACAAAAACCATCTCGATTAGCAACATGGGAATTCAAAACATGAAAAAATGTTTTTAAAAATCTAAATATTGTCAACATTGGACTCAAAAATCCGGGAAAAAAGCAAGCAAACCTACAGAAAACATCTAACTTGGAAACCATGTTTACTTGAACGATGTCCTTGTGTATCATTCGAGATCAAATACTAGCAAAAATCCAGCTTACTTGAACGATGTCTTTATGTATTATTCGATCAAACACTGGCAAAAATCCAGCTTACTTGAACGATGTCTTTATGCATTATTCGATCTAATACTAGCAAAAATCCAGCTTACTTGAACGATGTCTTTATGTATTATTCGATCAAATACTAGCAAAAATCCAGCCTACTTGAACGATGTCTTTATGTATTATTCGATCAAATACTAGCAAAAATCCAGCCTACTTGAACGATGTCTTTATGTATTATTCGATCAAATACTAGCAAAAATCTAACAACTTGGGTTTCTTTCTGTATCTCAATCTGAGTGTAAATGAAGTATGATGAATTCTGTTAATTCTTTTAGATATAACTGTTTCTAAAAATGTTCTTGGTGTTGTTATCATAATGATTATTCTACATCGATCATTACAAAAGATGAATCATTCATTCAAAAATTAAAAAAAACAACTTTTTGCTACAGATGAAAACTTAAGAGGGGACACAATTGTTCAAAAGGACTGCAAAAAATCCTAAAAATTAAAAAAATCAAAATGATGAATGTGATAGGGATAATAATAGCAGAAAAGGGTGTCTGGGAAAAGAGAAGTGAAATAAAGAAAGATCAAACCCAACATTCAAGAACGAATATATCCCATCTGTCCCGAAAAGAAGGGCCCGACGACCAATACGTCCCCAAAGAGTCCTTTATGTAGCTGAATCATGGAACCCAACCAAAATATGTGTCTTCAAAGTATGCAAGGTGCACATGGAGGTATCACAAAACTGCACAGTATATTAGAGGAAAAGAAAATAGGAGTCAGAGATATCATATGATGAATAAGAAATCTCGACTGGCAATTGGCTGGTCTGATGAATCCCCAGAGATTATACGCTAAACTGCGACCAACAGAAAAAAAGATGGTGAGATGATCTAGACAAGTTCAGGAGGTACTGGCGCCTCGACACTAGCAATAGAGAGATCAGGGTTAGGTCTATGTCTATCAGCGAATGCTAAAAGACTGATGATGATTATTAGATTAAATTTAGGTAAAGTTCATCGGAAGCTACACAATGCATCATTGATACTTATGTTATAGTTACAGTAGTTGCAAATACGAGTTCAGAATGGGATATGTTTTTATCTCATTCAAGGTCATACCCAAAAGTTAACATTAAAGAAATAAGACTTTTTCTAAACCTTTATTTGATTTCTATTTCTTTTAGTTCGGTAACAATGGAGAGATGATGCCTTCCAACAGTGGCGATATGAAGGACTCCAACTACGACGTAAGTACAACTTTCTGTAACTCATATATGAGGTGAGATTCTTTAGCGTTTACAGGTTTTGGTCAGTCATATTCAGTGGACAATACTAAATAAAGTAAAATATCAAATGCATTTCTCTATCAAAATATACGTATTGCATTTTTATAGTAAAATGATTTTTAGTATATTTCTATAGTAAAATAATCGCCAATAAATTAGTATATGAGCTTCTGATATTTGCTGTGTCATTATACAAGTAATGATTAAGGCGGATGAAAGTTTTGATATTTGATAAATAATTGTTATGCATTTCCATAGTAAAAATAATTTCCAATGTATTCATATAAACAAGTATTTTCCAACAGATTTCTATACGTGCTTTTGATATTTGCTGTCTTACTAGGTAGGTGATAACGAATTATTTTAGCGCGGTGTGTCGAAATTTTGATTTTTTTAAAAACATAGTTACCGGAGTATCACTTATTTTAGCTTCGGCTTTTAGATAAACGGCCTGTTTTTTCTGATATATTTTTTCTAACTTGGAGTCTGATAAAATATAACTTTAATTTCCTAATTAATGAAACTAAGATAATACAATGTTCATTGTGTTTCACCTAAAAACCAGTTACGTGTCACTGCTAACACACGTGCCATAGGTTCAACAACTCTCTATTAAATGAAGCGGTAAGGTACAATTTGTCAAGTATGAAATCGAGTTAAGTATTACCACAATCATCTCCAAAGCCTTCCTGCTTTAAAATGCCACATTTTTCTCAATGGAAGTGTTTGCATCTAGAATTAAAAGCTTTTTGCTACATAAAAAAGTTAATGGAATACGTTCAATAATTTCAAAAATTGTGGTTAAGTAGACATCCTTTGGGCACGTTTTTCTCCGATTTTTTTCTCATTGGCAGAGTTTTCTTCATGATTTTAAGAGTGTCATAAATATAAACATTAGAGTGAATAAGATATATTTCTCTCATAAATACCACCCATAATGTTACAGATTACAAAAAACTGCTAATATTGAAATTATCTCAAACATATTTTTTTTATCATGAATATCATTCAGTGCACTCATAAAATGAAATGAAAAATAATTTCCGATGAATTTTTATAAATGCCTTTAGTGTTTTCTGTGTCTCTTTATAAATAAATATTCGATTAGATGAAAGTTGTCACAAATTTTATTTGATAAATACTACCTCCGATATAACATGTGCAGCTGGTAGTTGGATATTTATATAAACCATGTTAAACAATTTGAAAATATTCAAATGCATTCCTTTATTTTTTCTCACAGAACTACATGCAATGGAGATACATGAACACTTTCAATAGGATTATGCCCTTCATGGAAAGAACCCTGTCCATGCGTGATGGTGGAAACAAGTTCTTCATGGGAGACCAGGTAGGTACCATTTATTAGTGTTCATCATTAGAGTTGTCTCCACTACATGATTTCAAATAACGACATCATATAATTTTGTTCAGGAGATTTTTAAAATCTCGGGGACATGGTTTCCGTAATAAAGTTGCTCCAGTGTGGAACCAGCAATCATTCGAGTGGGAATAGATCATGGCGGTAGATAACCCAAGTTTCGGTAGCATATCGAAAGCTTGTCAGCACAACGCTTTAAAAAACTTTTTTGTCTTTCTTACAGCTATTATTTCCCAATCAAGTTTGTACAATCTTTCCAAGCCTTTGTTTGCCTTGACAGTACAGAAAACATCGAGCCATTTTAAATATCTGGAGAACTGGTGACACGACCAGGCTGTAACTTTGGAGCCCTTGACAGAGCACCTTGCTGAATGAATACTCTCTCGTTGCTTTATTCACTCGGGAGTGAGATGTCATGGAGTGAGCTTGTGTACTTGGTGACTTAAATTTAATTCTCCACTTTTAGGGCATGGTTCCTTTGCAAAAGACAAGATCACCTAGGTTTGCCAAAACATGATATTAGTATCAGTCTCTTAACGTCCGTCGTTCAACATACACCTTCCCCAGGATTCACAAAACTTGCCTATCGTGGGCGTCGCAGAGGCAGTACTTTCTGAATTAGTCTAGCTCCTCTCCCCATCTAGTACTCTGTCGGCCTCGGTCGTGCATCTCTGGGGATATATGTCGTAAATCAGGATGTCCATCGGTTGTCAGCCATACTTGCAACACTGTCAGCCCATAGCCATTTGAGATTTTTTTAATGGATTCTCTGATGTCCCTGACTCCAGTCTTCTTCCGGATGTATTATGCTGTTTTATGGTCTCTGCATGCGAGGTTGAGCATAATTCTTTGTTGTGCACGTTGCATTGTTCTTAATATGTGGGTCTGTCTCAGGGCTAAGTTCCCTGCCTCTGAGGTAGGTTCCATGTTACGGCTCCATAAGTGACTATTGGGAGGATGGATTGGTTGTATACCCTTCTTTTGGGACTAATGGGGTCTACCAAAGGCTTGCTATCCTAGATTGATTCTTCGTTTGATATCTTCTTCTATTGAGTGTCCAATAGAGATTCGTTTTCCTAAGTTGATGTAGTGGTCTACTTTCCCCAGAGCATTGTCCTCGATTTTAATCTTAGGGTTCTCTCATTTAATTATGATTTTATAGATTTTTATTCTTGCAAAAATAATTACAGATCCCATCCTATGAATTGCTCAGTAAAAGTAAAACTCACTCGCCAGATTGTTTCCTGATATATATTTATATATTTATTTACAATATTCTAATATCGTACTCTTCTTTGCAGATGATGCTCTGTGACATGATGATGTACTGTTGTATGGAGAACCCCTACATGGAGAACCAGTCCATGTTCAGCCAGTACCCCAAGCTGATGGCCCTCTACAACCGTGTGTCTTCTCACCCCAAGATTTCTCAGTACCTGAAGAGCCGTTCCAAGACCAACTGGTAGACTGTTCATTGAATTTTCAACCCTCAGATATTTTGTGCAAGTTTTGAAATCAAAAGGAATGACAAAAATGGATTCTGTAACTGAAACTGATATGAAAGGAAACATTAAATCAAAGTTTTCTGTGCGTTAAAGAATTGTATTCAAGTAATAAAAGTCTTGATTTTTCATAAAAATGGTCTCTGTTTTATGTTGTTATTTTGAATGCTGGTTTATTGTCTGTCTTTGACGATTATCACAAGTGTACAATAAACTTATGGCTGCAACTGATACTTTATAGTTCGGGCTTTTAAATTCTGCTTTTCTTAGGATGTTTTTACGATGTCGTTTTTGAAATCGTTGAGCATACTTATCAAGTTAAACATACTTGAAAGGGTAGGCTTATATCTATTGCTAGTTGAAATGTATGCTATCCCGTAATCTCTGCCCCATTCGCTGAGAATCCTTGCTGTCAGTGCATGCTTATACCATACTTGCATTATTCCCAACAGTACCAGTCGTCGGGTTTCATGCCTGGGTGAGATCCAGGATGCAAAACCAGGGGTTCTGTAGTATAACTAAATGTAAAGTGTAATCTATGATAATTCTAATATAGATATTATACATGTGTATCTTTCGATCCAAATTTTCGCTTTTCTTTCTTTTTTTTTTTTCGCTTTTATGATAAAAGGCAAAAAAACGCAAAGCCTGGGAAAGTAAACCATCACATATACCGAGGACAAGGAATCTCCACAAAATCCTTGGAAGAAAAAATCAAGCAAAGAATCACAAAAGGATGACAAGCCTTTGGTAAGGCAACAAAATCCCATTAGTCCTAAAAAGAAGGGTATACAACCAATGCATCCAAATGATAGTCACCTATGGTGCTGATATATGAAACGTAACTAAGCAACAGACCCTCAAACTTAGAACCATGCAACGTGTACATGAACGAACCATGCTCATCATCACATCGAGTGATCACAAGACAGTCTTATATATTAGGGGAAAACAGGAGTCCGATATATCATACAATTCATTAGAAAACTGTTATGATGATAGACTGGTTATATTGAACGACTGTCAAACAATTGATTGGTACAACGATTTACAACATAGATCCCCAGAGATTACACACAAAATCGTGGCTAGTAGAATGTAAGATGGCTAGAAGAACTGGACAAGTGCAAAAAGTATTGACTCTGTGACGCCCACGATGGAGAGGTCTGGTGATTTCCGTGAAAGAAATATGTCCAAAGACCGACGCTAAAAGGCTGCTGCTGATGATGATGGTGACACCAAGAAAGAATGAATGTTTTGATTTTTTGAAAGTTCCGCCCTCCAAATAGGTTTTTTTTTTTGGGGGGGGCAAATTGCTATGTAAGTTCAAGCTAAATCGGTCCCTTAATTAGTTTCACACAACATTCGCTCTTATTCTTTGTAAATTCAGATTTCTTTTGTGATTACCGAACAATAAAAAGCAAGGGATCGAACTTATTCATTGATGAAATTAATCACCTACAACACAGTACGCTACCAAAGTACATTGGTCATATGACGGTTCTAATTTAGTGACTAACCAGATCTGTCTCCGTTGTTTTATCATAACGTTTAGGACGATAGGTTTTTCGGTCGCTCTCAGATTCATCTACTCTTCGGCCTTCTTTAATAGTCATCTCGTATCGCTTTTACCCAGTCGATAGAAACGTTAAAGTTCACTGCCTAGCGATTTACATAAAACAAAAACAATAATGATTCGGATTTTGATTCGGATAAGTCATAATGTATTTCATCTTATAAAGCCTAGCATTACATGTAATTCTAGCGAGCACACAGAAATGATTTCTCAATGAACTTGAAAGAAGTGACTGAAATACTTAAAAGACATAGTTTCACGTGGTGGGTGGAAAAAAGAATCTAGTTCAGTATTTTACTTACATCTGAAATAGAACCCTCGTCCCGAATTTCGTGTTTCGGAATAATGATTTCTCAATGAAGTAAAGGGAAGTTATTGAAATACTCTTAAGTTGTAGTTTTGTGCAATGGATATAGAGTGAAGACAATTTCAGTATTATCAGAAATTGTCACCCTTTCCACTGCAAATTTTTTAATTTTGGAAAAATGACCCCTCAATAAAGTAAAGGGAAGGAAACAAAATACTTCATAGCCGAACTTTTGTACGATGGACAGAGTGTAAGTACCCAATTATAGTTATGCTATAATCATCCCTCAAAATAAAATATTATAGAACTCTCCACCCAAACATGTTATAACTTGTAAATTACTCGGATGTTTTGCCTTTCTTGTTCATCAACATCATTATCAGTCTTTCAACGTCCGTCGTTAAACGTAAACCTTCCCCAGGATTCGCCACAATTCTCTCGCTGAGCCAGTACTTTCTGAATTAACCTAGCTCGTCTCTCCATCTAATATTCTGCCGGTCTTCATTCTGCATGTGATCTTAGGGAATCCATGTCGTGAGTCACAATGTCCATCGGTTGTCTGCCATTCGTACAACATAGCCAGTCCACTGACGTTTGAGATTTTGAATGGATTCTATGATGTCCCTGACTCTTGTCTTTTCCCAGATGTACTGAGCTGCCTTGTGGTCTCTCCATGTGAGGCCCAGAATATTTCTTTCATGTGCATGTAGCAAGGTTCTCAATTTACGGACCTGTCTCTTGGTTAGGTTCCATGTTTCAGTTCCATAAGTGAGTATTGGAAGTATGCATTGGCTATACATCCTTCTTTCCAGGATTAACGAGATCTTCATATTTTGGGAGGTTGAGCTTGCTCAACTGAAAGCTTGCTATCCTAGTGCGATTCTTCACTTGATTTCTTATTCATTTGAGGGTCTCATAGAGATTTGTTGTTCTAGGTGATTTGATGCCCTAGGTAGATTTTATAACTACAAATTAAATCAAAATATTGCTTATTTTTTAATCTTCGAATAACTTTTTTAACCACATCAACCACAAACTCAGCCCTAGCCCTCAAGAGTTTGAAATTTTTGAATGAATTAAAATTTTCAGAATCTTCCGATTACTTTCTTTGAAACCCTGAATGAAAAATTACAACCTCAAC
Source organism: Thysanoteuthis rhombus (assembly GCA_963457665.1). Taxonomy (NCBI): domain Eukaryota; kingdom Metazoa; phylum Mollusca; class Cephalopoda; order Oegopsida; family Thysanoteuthidae; genus Thysanoteuthis; species Thysanoteuthis major. The sequence continues at coordinate 23,516,689 of OY735235.1, forward strand.
CCTAAAAAAAAAACTTAAATTATCAAACGAATTGAAATTTCAGAATTTTAGAAGGAGATACTTTGATAAAGCTGTACCTTCGTCCGTACTGCAGAAAAAAAAAATTCGGGGAAACTGCTATGCTAGTCGCGTTTTGATCAAATACTGCCCATTTTATCACAATGAATGAATTAGATTAGAATATTTTAATATTTTCTTATGACATTTTTTCTTAGCAAGAAACCAAAGTTTTCCCATTCAACAAAAAAAATTACACGTAAATCATTCTCGGAAGGAATATCGTATAGAAAACGCAAGGAAATTGTTCCAAAACAAAAAAAATTCTTGAGAATTTGATGATAAAGTTCAGACTCGACAAAAAAGTAATTTTCAGTGGAAGACATGCTAAAAGAATAACATTTCGCCGCCTGGAAATATAAGTGAATATTTTTTCAATTAAACGAATTGACTAATTTTGTAAACAACAAAGTGTTCGTATGATAGAGAAAATATATTCATAACCTCTTGGGGAGTCTTTCCCTTTTAGATTCGAAAGTATTGACTTCGTCTCATTATTCTGTTTTTCTCCCACTAAAAGGACGTGTAAAATTCAGTTGTTTTTTTCCCTAGATATGATCTGGAATTCAGCTGCAGAAGCCACGGCAGCTTTTTAGCTTCCTTCATTGGACATAGTCGATAAAAATTCACACAATAAATCCCTGTTGTACTTGGGAAATAATTTAGACAAATAGAAAACAGGATGGAGTTGCCTTACGCTTCCATTTTTGCACCGTTTTCCATGCAAGTAATTGAAAAAACACAACATTTTCAGGCGTAATAACGATGGGGTCTGTTTTGCACTCTGCGTGTCGACGGTTATAATTTCTTTTTCTCCACATTGTATCAGAACTAAAAGATGACCTTTAAAAGTGTAAACCTACAAAACTACTCGAGAACATACCCAAAATAGCATAGAGAGGTATGGAAAGAACAAGTTTAGGAATAACTCTCAGCGATCGAAAAACATCAACATGGATCCAAGAGAGGACTTGAGTGAATGATATCGTACAAGTAATTAAGCAACACAAAACAGAAATTAGCAAGGTGCATAGCAAGAATAAAAGACAACAAAAAGTGCTCGTGGGACAATAAAAGTTGTAGAAAAAGACCAGACACAAGATGGAGGGACGAGAAAGAAAGACATGACAGAGGTGAGCAGAATTGCAGTCATCATGGAAGGATGTAGAAAATGGTCACTGCTGCTGATATATACATATGTATAAAAGTGAAATGACAATATCTTCATTTCTATTATTATTCGGACTATCCTCATCTTTCTTTGTTTTTCATACAACGTTTTGGCCGTTGTACTCTCCGGCCTTCATCAGATATCATCTGGTAGGTGTGGGGAAGTAACGAACTGAACCTTTTATTTAACCGACGGGGGTATACAGACTTCCCTCTTAGCAGTAGCAGTATTTTCGAATTATAATTGTCTCACACTGGGATCGAACCTAGAACCATTAGATTACTTGCAGTAATTCTGTCTGATTCTCTAACCACTACGCTATGTGTCCACGTGGACAACCGGTGCTAATTATAATAGTCCGAATAATAATAATAATGATAGTAATAAACATAATGATAATACCTCATCACAAAAATTCAGAGAAACGACAATATCTTCATTTACACACATACTTATGAGTGTGTGAAGTACATCAGTACAGATTTATAGATGTTCATATGTTTACATGTGTGTGTGTGTGTGTGTGTGTGTGTGTGTGTGTGTGTGTGTGTGTGTGTGTGTGTGTGTAGACTGTATGATTTGACAGCATATTTTCTTTAAAAATGGTAGGCAAAGAGAACTTTACAATCTTCCAGAAATCTTTTCTTGTTTTCATACAAGTGAAAGGATCTTTGGCTTCAATGAATATAAATGTTCTACCAAAGAGTGAGCGCTTTCGGCGGCACTGTACGCCATTTTCAATATCAGTGCGGAGTTGTGCAGTTCACTTTTATGGTAGAGTCGTATCTTGTCTGATGATATTTGACTATTTCATTTTTCACAATTACATTGAGTGATTGCAGTTTGCTGTTAATTTTTGCCGATGACTATTACTGTTCTAGTGACCTCACCTGGTGGTGTGTGAGCATTATATATATATATATATATATATATATATATATATATATATATATATATATATATATTATATACAGTATATGTGGTAAAAATCAGGCTAGCAATATAACATAATGTAATAATATATCAATAATATAAAACTTCTGAAATGTAATGGATTTATTTCATAAAGTGCTCAATACATACAACTTTTTACTCATGAAGTTAAGTTGTTTTAGAGTAGAGCTGGAAATGAATAGTAGAATGTGGATTCGCTACTCGAACTAGCTCATGTTTCTGTCCTCTCCGGTCGAATCAGGCGAATGATGAGGCCTGAAGAAGGCAGAAACATGAGCTAGTTTGTGCAGCGAATCCACATTCTACAATATATATATATATATATGTATATATATATATATATATATATATATATATATATATATATATACACATGTACGTTACCCTGTTATGTTATCATATATATATATATATATATATATATATATACATATATGTATATATATATATATATATATATATATATATATATATATATGTATATATATATATATGTATATAGACATATATATATATATATATATATATATATATATATATATATATATATATGATAACATAACAGGATAACATACATGTGTATAATAATATTGAAGGAGAACCTTTTTTTTTATCAAAATGAGAAATATACATCTTGTTAGTGCGATTGGTATTTTACGTCTAGACAGTTTTCATAACTTCTTTTACCAACTTCAGGAGAAACCCAGAAAAACTAACGAACCTGAAATATGCGGAAATTATTCGATGTTCTTATTATTTTTTTAGATTCTGCATTTTCTGTTCAGTTGCATCTGTCAACATGTCCATTTGTTTACCGCTAATTATCATACGTGAGGGAGAAAGAAAAAAAAAACAAAGATTTGTTTGAATTCCTATGAGAGGATTTTTTCGAGGAGAAACTATTTACATTCACACAAACACATACATACGTACATATATCATTTCCAGTGACTATCATGAGACATCTATTTGGAATGATAATAACAAGAATAATAAGAGGTGTTGTTAGTCACTCAATACGAAACTGCCACGTAATCAACGCGTTTGCCGGTATACTTTGTTGGGGTGATCAATTGAAAAAAAATTGTAAAAGGGGTGATCAATGAATAAGTTATTTCTTTCGTATTTTGGTTTAGCAATGATCACAAAAAGTCTGAATTTACAAAAAAAATCAGGGATCAATTTAGCATAAACACACATTGTAAATTGAGCCCCCACTAAAAACCCATTTCGAGTGAAAATTTGAAAAAGAAGGAATAAATTTTTTCTACATATAATAAGGAGTAAATGTCCGATTTTGCAGCCCTGTAGCTCTATTAGAAAAGAATGTTAGCGAGATACATACATTGGGACAACCTTAAAAACTGAAGGAACCCTTGTTGACGGCTCCTAAAAAGACCTTCTATTTTGATAGATTATAGAACGACTATAAAGTGGTCCCTCTTCAAGTGGGTGATGGCACCCCACCCTTGGTCTTGCTTATATAGTCAAAAAGAAAGTAGGACAATATGCTTGGCCTCAGTTTAGCTGCAGGAGCTGCCGTAGAGAAGTCGGAGCTAGCATCCAATCACTTTGCAGGATCTTCTACTCCCTGGTTTGGATTAAGAGTTTTCTGTTTCCTAGACTGGTTACCAACCATGGCCTAATTCCATCCTGCCTTACTAATTATCAATATCTAGGTGTGGGATGGTAAGCATGGATTCATACCTAACTAAAGACATTAGTGCCCAAAGAGTTAGGCCACATCCATACTACTACTAATAATAATGATGATAATAATCTGAGTAATTAAAGCTTTTGACTATTGCAGTGTCGGGGTTAGCATGAGTACTGAGGAATGTGCTGGGGTTACGATAAGACTTGCTATCGCTCTATCCCCATCGATTTCTTCTAGCACCCTTTGGTGTAAATAATGACACGCGAAGAAAAGACAATTAAGCTGTTGGTCTGTTTTTGTAAGGACATGAACCTAATTAGGAAAATGCTTCTAAGCTGTTCGCAAATTGATTACCAAGAGAGCCATTAAAATTGATTAACTGAGCAGTCAACAACGCTATACGATGATTGGGATTCAAAATCGGTTCTTAGATTCGAAACCAAGCGGCCAAAAGTATACCTTCAACCCTTTCAAGACTACTGGGACATATACATCTCAAGGTATCTATGACTGTAGGCTGGATTATATATATATATATATATATATATATATATATATATATATATATATATATATATATATATATGCCCTGTAGATCTTTTTTTTTAGATCTCTACTGGGAGCTATGTGTCCCCAAAAAATTGGCTTAAATGAGTTCCCCAGCTTTTCAACTGCAGTAATCATTGTATGGAGCACACAAAGAAATTATTTTGCATTCAATGACTGAAAAGGAAAGACGTGTTGGCAAAGTGATCTGCTAACTCTGCGTTTGTCATCTATCTTGGGATGAATGTTTAATGGAAGAAATGTATCCCATCATGATTTTGGTTCTTACGAAGATGGAAAACTATCGATTTGATAAGAGAATCTTCAAGTTATTATCACCCTTCTCAGTATCCTCACAGTCACAACCCCGACTCTGAATTTTAAATCATCCAATTTTGATTTATCCCGACGTTCATATTACACACTTTACATGGCCCCCGGGCTGGGTCTGTCATTTTCCAATTTTTCACTCGCAGAAGTCTGCTGGCGTTGCCATGTCCAAGATTTAGCAGGTCTTTCTTTCCTTATTCACGACTATAAAATCCTGTCTTCTCACTTCGCTTGGATAGGTTAGTCGTTTATTATTACTATTATTATTATTATTATGATTATTATTATTATTATTTGGAATCTCACACCAGTTGCCTGGTGGTAACCGCTGGAGTTTGAGTGACAGCAAGTCTCCTCAAGTTTCCAGCCCTTCTCTCCTAGTACTCATAGGTCGCAGTAATTCTGCGATTTACAGTTTCACACCGGTTGCCCAGTGGTTATCGCTGAAGGCTGAGTGACAATAAGTCTCCTCAGGTCTTCAGCTAACGTCTCCTCTCTCTTTTGCATATCATGACAGGGCTACAATTCGTTGCAGTACTTATATCTCTAGCACCTTCCTCAGTATCTGTGCAGTTCCCAGTAGTGCTGTGGTCTGTACGGTCTCTATCCTTCTCCTAATCCCGATCTCCTCCAGTCTCGCCCTCAGAGTTTTGGGGACAGTTCCTAGTGCGCCCACTATGACCGGTACTACCCTGGTTTTCATGTTCCACATCTTCCTTAACTCTCTTGCTAGGTCCTGGTATTTTTCCCTTTTTTCACCCTTCTTCTTTTTTACTCTATGGTCTGCAGGCACAGCAACGTCTATATTATTATTATTATTATTATTATTATTATTATTATTATTATTATTATTTGTAATCTCACACCGGTTGCCAGGTGGTTACTGCTGGATGTTGAATGACAGCAAGTCTCCTCAAGTCTCTAGCCCTCCTCTCCACAATGTCATGGACCACAGCAAGACTGTGGTTTACAGTTTCACACCAGTTGCCCGGTGGTCATTGCTGAAGACTGAGTGACAGTAAGTCTCCTCATGTCTTCAGCATGCATTTCTTCTCTCCCTCGCCTATCACGCCAGTGCTGTGGTTGACATATCCGCTTCCATTTTTCCTTCCACTGCAAGCATTTAGTATCGAAGACCCTATAACTCTAGCCCTTCCCTCAGTATCCGTGCTGTGGTCTGTACATTATTATTATTATTATTATTATTATTATTATTATTATTATTATCATAATGTTTAGTAATATTCTTTCATATATCCAAAAAGGGGGTCAAAGTACAGGAGGCCACACAAGAAACAGCACATAGTTGTATAACAGACAAACTGTTTATACGGACAGTGCTTTGCAAAGGATGTAGGCAGTGCCAGTAAGGACAATTTTCTCGAAGATGCTTGGATTTCCTGGTATTCTACCTAAATATCTGTCCGCATCTCTTTTATATGACCCACAGGGCTCCAATAAAAGGTATTGTTTCAGTGTTAATTTGCCGCATTTTTGTAATCTCAATGTCCAGATCTTTGAACTTAAACTGTTTTTCAAACTCTTTTACAGATACGTTTTTGTCTGATGGAATGGTCATATCTATTAACAGACTTTCTTTTTCCTTTCTGTCTGTAATAATTATGTCTGGGTTGTTGGCTTTGATGTTTCGATCCGTGTGTACTGGGAAATCACATAATGTTATCACATCTTGTTTTTCAGTTACAGATTCTGGGTAGCGTTCATACCAATGTAGTCTGTATAGTGCGCTACAGTGCTTACAGATTATCAATTGAATGTACTGGCACACTCTATCGTGTCTAAGTCTGTATTCAATGGGGGCTAGAATAGAACATCTTGATATGATATGGTCAACAGTCTTAGTTGTGCAGTCAGAAAAACCTTCATTTGGGGTCAGCACCGTTTTTGATAACATATGGAGGGTATTTACTGATAGGAAGACACTGATCTTGGGTAGCAAGAGTGAAGCCCTTTGTTTCGGCTTTAACCCTGAACCTCGTAGCTATTGATGAGTTTTGAATTAATCTGAATTAGCATCTCAAGTGCAAAGTGCGTAATGGCCGTGCAAGGAGTTTTATTCCCAGTGTTCTTTTTACATTGGTAGTCCTTGTCGCTTGACTGTAGTTTTTATATTTTTTGCAATCTTGGTTGTAGACTGCGTACGGAGCTTGTTGGATTATGTTGGTCATTTCTTGATCATATTGAAATGTTTTTTTACTGTCTTGTGGTCAAAATCCAGTCGTCACTTGCCTGCAGAAAAGTGTGTAGGCCAATGGCTGCAGCCTTGAATGGCAGTTCTTATTTGATTATAACTTTACCACCTTTTTTTTCTGAGAAGGTAGAGTCGATCAGTCAGCTTTGGGTGCTGCATTCTGTTGGTGAGAAATTTCCTTGTGTTTGTAGCTATTCTGCGTATGCCAGTTATGTTCCAGTTAATGATGTTTAACTGTACTGTACTACGGGTATTACCAATGTATGTTGTACTCCCTCTTTCTTCTTCTTTCTACATATTGGATTCCATTGCCTTGAATAATTTCGAGGTATTTATAGTTACTTTCATGTTTAAGTTCTTGAATGATTGTGTCCAGGTCTAAGAGGATATCCTCTGCTGTTGCCAGCTTTCCTCGCCTGGAAGCTGCTTTTGCAGACTTATTGAGGCCAAAGTTCATTCTTATATCATCACTGAACCTCTTGACAGTTTTAAGCAGCCCCCTTATCCCAGAGTTGTCCTTTGCATAGAGTTTAAGATCATACATGAATAATAGGTGGTTTATTCTCTTTTACTGGTTTTTATCTATTGGTGATGGTGTTGAGTTCATTTGAAAGTGGGATGATGGCTAAACAGAAAAGGTAGGGTGAAAGAGAATCTTCATTGAAGATTCCACACTGACTGTCTATATTCCTTTATTCTGAGGTACTTTTATTGTGGTTGAAGAGGAGTTTGGTGTTTGTGGTGTCATGCTGTTTGAGAAAATCAATTATAGTTGGTGCGATTTTATATATTTCTATGGCTTTTAGTATCCAGGTATCTCATACACTATCAAAAGCTTTATAATTATACATCCAGGCTGTACTTAGATTCCGAAGCTTGGCTGGACAGTTCTCGAGTATCATCTTATTAATTAGTAGTTGATTGTTGCACCCTTAAGAACTACTTTTGCGGCGTTTTGGTTCTTGGGGAAAGATTTTCGTTTTTAGGGTGGGAGTACATTCGATTCGATAGTATTGCTGTGTTTGGTTTATAGGTGGTTGGATTTACAGGTGATGGGGCTGCAGTTTTTTGTATTTTGTTTCACAGCTGTTAAATAGGATGCAAATGTTTCATTGCTTAACCAGGCTGGTATTTCATGTTGGATCCTCATGACGTTGGACAGAGATTTTAAATTTACATGGGCAGATGAGGATGTGTTCAGCCAGAAATAGGGGATTTCATCCATTCCTGGCGATTTCCATTTGTGTGCATTCCACAGAGCATCATGTTTTTTTCCAATATATATATATATATGTATATATATATATATATATATATATATATATATATATATATATATATATATATATATATGTATATATATATATATATACATATATTGCTCCACTTCTTTGAAGTTTTACCTTCCAATCTTTCATTTTCTCTCATAAGCCACTTTGCATTTGTGTTGAATATCTTACCGTTGCTCTGATTGTTGACTCAGAATCTCTCTACACCGTCTATCAAATTCAATCTCTCCTTGACGTTTGCCCATATCTCAGTAGAATTTTTTGGCATCTGTATCAAACGCCAGGTTTTGGCAGTAAAATTTAATAATTTTTTCAAACTGCCTTACTCTTTAAGTTTCGACTTTACTATTATTATTTGGAATCTCACACCAGTTGCCTGGTGGTAACCGTAGGAGTTTGAGTGACTGCAAGTCTCCTCAAGTCTCCAGCCCTCCTCTCCTCGTACTCATAGGTCGCAGTAATTCTGCGATTTACAGTTTCACACCGGTTGCCCAGTGGTTATCGCTGAAGGCTGAGTGACAATAAGTCTTCTCAGGTCTTCAGCTAACGTCTCCTCTCTCTTTCGCATATCATGACAGAGCTACAATTCGTTGCAGTACTTATATCTCTAGCACCTTCCTCAGTATCCGTGCAGTTCCCAGTAGTGCTGTGGTCTAAACGGTCTCTATCCTTCCCCTAATCCCGATCTCCTCCAGTGTCACCCTCAGCGTTTTGGGGACAGTTCTTCTTCTTCTTCTTCTTATTATTATTATTATTATTGTTGTTGTTGTTGTTGTTGTTGTTGTTGTTGTTGTCTTTGTTGTTGCTGTTCAGCCATAGCCATCAGAGACTGCGAACAGGTTCTATCCTTTTCTTTTTATATTTATGTTTTATATTTGTTTATGTGATTGTTTATGTATTTACGTGTTCCAGCACTCCTGGCATTACTGTTTTATCTCGGTACTTGAAAACTGGTCAGTGCTTCACCGAACGCCTTCTGAGTTTTTCTTATAGAATTTTAGCAAAAAAAGCTTCTTTGAACTTTTGGGACCTTATTTTCACAGGTATAGTTTATTAATTACATCTAAATGTTTCTATAAGTGTTTTACTCTATTTACAGTCGAAAAGCCAGTGATGTCATGAATAGGATTTATTCTGACCATATTTATTCTTCGATAGAATTTTACTCACATGACTACAAATTTTGACGCAACGGTTGTTCAATTATTGACTGTGGTCTGCATGTGCAATTTCACACCTTATCAGCATTTTCACACCTGTTGCTGGGTGACCATTGTTGGTGACTCTCACAGTCCATAGCAGTGCTGCGGTTTGCAGTTCCAGAGGATTTGACTGTTAATCACTACTGAAGGTTGCATGATTAAGTCTTCTCAGATTTCTAACCCCACTCCCATCTTCCCATATCATAGCAGTGCTGTGATTTGCACCGTCTTAACATTCCCTATCTTTACGTATACATTTCGCTTCTAGCTGTCAGGCCATTGCTGACAACTGGAGGCAGTCTCATATCTCAAGTACTCTCCTCAGTATTAGTGCAGAATCCAGTAGTGCTAAGGTCTAAACAGTCTCAATCTTTCCTCTTCGCTACAGCTCTTCCAATCTTACTCTCAGTTTCTTTGACACAGTTCCAAGAGCACCTCCAATAATTGGTGCCTCCCTGATCTTCATTCTCTGCACTTTTTTTAGTACCCATGCCAAGTCCTGGTATCCTCCTAGCTTTTAATTCCGTTCAGTCTTCACTCCGATCTGTTGGTACACCCACGTCTTTTATTTGGCAGGTTTTCTTTTCCTTGTCCACAACTACTTGGCCCTGTCTCCTGGTTTGGATGGGGTCGTTGGTTTGGATATCAAAGTCCCAGGATATTTCGTGGATCCTATTTTTGTATATTTATGTGGCCATCTCTAGTTTGTGCTGATACCATTTGTCTGCATGATTGAATCCTGGTCATTTGCGTATTTGCAGTTCCACCCCAGTTGCCTGGTGGGCGTTGCTGAAGACTGTGATGATGTCTCCTCAACAGGTCTCAAGTATCCAATCCTTCCCTGAACACTCTCACAGTCTGCAGCGTGTTATGAGTTGCAGTTTCACCCCAGTTGCCTGGGGGTCGCCACTCGAGGCTGTGACAATAAGCCTTCTCAGCAAGTCTCTTTAAGTCTCCAACCGTCCTCTGAACACTCTCACAGTCTGAAGCATGCTGTGGTTTCCCAGTTGCCGGGTGGTCACCATCAAGGTTGTGACAATGTCTCCTCGGGTCTCCACCTCTCTTTTCAGCGTCCTCACATATCACAGCAGTGTTGTGGTTTGTATGGCCCCAACCTTCCACATCATGCACGTTTTGGGTTTTTTTTTTCCATTTTAACAATTTGGTCATTACTGACGACTGGAGGTTTCAAGTCTCATATTCCCAGTACTTTCATCAATGCTGTGGCCTGCATCGTCTCAACCTTTCCCCTTATCTCCAGCTCTTCCAGTTATCATCACCATCATCATCGTATCAAACCTACCAGTTTTTCCGGCTTGTCACCTCCTTGAATTCCCCAGGAGTTCCCAATCTTTGCCCGCCGTCACGTATTCTCTCTTCTCCGCCATTTTCCATTTTTTTCTCTCGTTCAAAATGGAATCTATTGATTAGACATTTCCTAGACGCATTAATTTACAATCGTATTAGGATTACGTCCCCCCCATATAATGCGCGAACGCGCTTCGCTTTTATATAATCAGACATATGCGAGTCTTATGAGGCCAAACAAACAAATAATAGTAAAAAAAGAAGTTTGTTCATTTTCGTTTTTTGCGGCTATTGTAAGAAACTGTCAACGAAAACTGTCAACAAAACTGTCAACATAGGTTTCCCCTGTTTCCAAGAAGGTTCTGCTTGCTGGCTATGTATGTATACGTGTATGTATCACGCATACAGACCGCACCAATTGAACTACAGCGATGAAAATTCAGACTATTCTCTTTCATGTCTACAAACAATTTTTTTGAAAATTCCGCCAATAAATAGGTTTTTTCGTTGTTGAATCAATTTGCAATGTAAGTTTGTGCTAAATTGATCACTTACTTTATGCCCGTTTCTTTTTTTTTTAAATTCATACTTTTTTTAGCGATCATAGCCCAACAAGTGATTTACGTATTGATCACAATTTTCTTCTAATTTTATAATTGATCATCCCCAACAAGGCATGCTACCAAAAGATGTTGATCAGGTAACAGTTTCTATTGAGTGACTAACCAGACCTGTTGTTTATGCAATTTTTCTTTATTTATTTCTCAGTTAGTTTCTTTTGTCGATACGATCATCAATGGAAGACAAATCGAAGGCCGAAAAAACTTAATGCGAACTGACAAGGGTCGAAAAAAGTCAATGATTGAATTTTTCAAACTGGTCTCAGGCAGTCTGTTTTCAGTGTGGGAAAGCTTAGTAATTAATGGGAAGAGACCGCGGGCCGATGAAAATAATGAAATCCTACAGAGACACGAAAATCAATAAGCCGTAATGTACGTTGTGCGCTAGTCTCTCTGGAGAGCAAGGAAAAGAACGGGAGAGGAAGGAGACACAGAAGACGCTGAAAGATGAGCGAGAGGGGAAGCTATGGAGGGTTGAAGTCTGAGGAGGAGAAGAACTAAGATAGATACGAACAGATATAGATAGATGGATAGATAGATAGATAGATAGATAGATAGATAGATAGATAGATAGATAGATATGAACAGGTACATATAAACTGAGATATGAAAAGAGATAGATGAGCGGACTGGGATAGATAGATAGATAGATATATAGATAGATAGATAGATATGACAAGATACATTTGAACAGAGATGTGAAAAGAGATAGATAAATAGAAATGAACAGATTGAGATAGAGATATACATAGATCAGATTACATAGATAGATAGATAAGAGCATAGGTAGATATAGAAAGATAGATATGAAGAGATACATATGAACAGAGATATAAAAGAGATAGATAGATCGATATGAACAGATTGTGATAGACCGATACAAACAGACTACAATAGATAGATACGTAAATCAGATTAGATAGATACATAGATAGATAGGTATGAACATAGTTACATATGCAGATAAATAGATACCTAAGAACAGAAATGCATAGATTCGAATAGGCTGGGATGAATACAAGATTACAGAGGGAACCTGCCTGGCAAGTGCTGTAGTTTCTAATCGGCGCCAGTGATATTCAAGCCAAATCAAAAGGTGAGGTTTTAAATGTTGATTTTTAGAGCAAGCCTGCGATCTTCGAATCAGCAACTGTTGAGAAAATTGATAATATATCCCTTGCACGATTTAGTTGATCACTCCTTAACAATGCTGTTAGAAGGCCATAATTTTTTTTCTATGTCATCTCTGTTTCCCTATTGAGCCTAGGTTGTAAGTAGGGTTTCCAAGCTTTGGATATGGAAATATAGGACGGGGAAGCGGCCCAGTGTTTGTGGGAATCTTGATAATGGCTGTAAAACAATTCGAATTTTGCCCTTCCTTGATTTTTTAAGTTTTAAAAAGAAATTCAAGAGAATGCTTTAAAAAGGAATAAAGTGAAGATATCTGAAAAATTACCATTTTAAAACAAAAAAGCTTTGTTTATTGAATTACCTCGGGACACGAAAAGAACTGAAAGATAATGAGCTGTAGAGTAGCAAATATCACTCGGGAAACAAACTTGAGAGACATTTACAAGTCAATAGAGTAAAAGTTATCGAAATATAGAACATTATTTACGAGTCAATATAGGATATAGGACAATGCATTGGAATATCATCATCATCATCATCATCATCATCAGTCCTTTAACGTCCATCGTTGGACATAGACCTTCCCCAGGATTCGCCACAATTCTCTATCATGGGCGTTGCAGAACCAGTATTTCCTGAATCTGTCAAGTTCATCTCTCCACTTTGTGTTCTGTCGGCCTTGGTTTCTTATGTGATCTCTGGGATCCATGTTGTGAGACGTGATGTCCATTGGTTGTCTTTCATTCTTGCAACATGTCCTGCCCATTGCCATTAGAGTTTTTCATAGTTTCTATGATGTCACAGATACCTGTTTCCTTCCTTATGTACTGTGGTGTCTTGTGATCTCTCCATGTGAGGTTGAGCATGATTCTCTCATGCGCCCGCTGCATGGTTCGCAGTTTGTGAGTCTGCCTCTTGGTTAAGTTCCATGTTCGACTTACGGGAGAATGCATTGGTTGTATATTCTTCTTTTTAGGATTATTGGGATCATCTGGTTCTTGAAAGTTGAGATTGTTCTGCCGAAGGCTTGCCATTCCAAAGTGATTCTTCGCTTGATTTCCTCCTCTTATGAAGGTCTTATTGAGATTCGTTGTTCTAAGCAGATGTAGTGGTCTACCTTGCCGAGTTTTGCATCATCTATCTGGACAGTTATGTTCTTATTCTCAACATGATTATTGTAGATGATTTTCGTTTGAATGAAGTTCATGTGTAGGCCAACTTTTTTGCTTTCTCCGTTTAGATCATCTAGCATTATTAGGAAGTCGAGTAGGTTCTCTGCGAAAAAGGACGATGTCGTCTTCAAATCTGCGGTTGCTCAAGTATTCGCCGTCTATTTTGATTCCTCTATTTTCCTACTTCATGTTTCGGAAGATCATCTCAAGGCAGGCTGTATTTTGTACCTTGTCTTACTCATTTTTGGAGCTGAAACGGTTCAGAGTCCTTATGTAACCTAATGAAGGAGTTGCTGTGGATAGGACTGTCAGCATCACTAGTTATAATCCCTCGATACCTAAGTAACGTTTCCATTGTCTCGAAGAGGGAAAATAAAACAGTTATGAACTTCAAATGTTTTGCAAAATCATTCAAACGGTTAAACTAATGTATATTTAGTTTGAACAGGATTCCCCATGTCCTTGTATTTTAGACTAGATATCTATCGATCACCTCATTAGGACGTCTCACAGAAATTTTTGCCTTCTATTCCCAGTGCTGTCTCAGGGTTGTGCTGATACAACTTGTCTGCATGGTGGAATCCCTGTCGTTTGCCAGATGGGCGTCGCTAAAGACCAAGTGACAGCAAATCTTCTTGAGTCTCCAGCCCCAACCCCTACAAATTTTGATAGCATTTCTTAAAATGGCAAGAAACGAAGAGAAAACTAATTTCTTTTGATTCATAACCACTTCACGATTCCGCACTTGTCTTTCTGGCCAACACAGAGCCAAAATCAATTTCTCCCCAATGCTCTGTGTTTCTCATTGTTATTCACTCTGATCTTTCGCCGAACATTCTCCACCCGACCCATCCGTCTCTTAGCCCTGGGGCCATATAACAAATTGCCATGATAACCGGGAATTTTCATAATGTCCACCACCCTGGGGATGTGTTAAAAGACTATTTGACACCACTGGTCGCATTTCCGAACATTTATGACCACCTTTATCTTGTTTGACCTCTGATGAAGGAAGCACGATTGGCCTGAATAATGGTAGAGATGTTTCCGTCAAGAATGCCCCCGGCCAACATAAGCGGGCAAGTGCAGAATTATAGGTGGCTTTATGTCAAGACTCACATTGGTAGTCTCATCAGTCAATATAGAAAAAGGCAAGAATATGATCAGCGTCATTAATTACCAATACCTACGAACACCGAAAAAGTGCAATATATAATTATATAAGTATAATTAAGATAATGTATTTTGATTAAGCTTTTAAAATGTATTAACTAGATTCATGGAAATTTCACGGGTGTTGAAGACTGAAATTACCTATTACTCTATGTCGCAGAAATTCTCTCCCGTTTTGCCTGTATCTCCTTACTCTCTCCATTTTCTCTTGCAATGTCCATTGGATATTCATCTTTTTTTTTAAAATCTAAATGTGATACAGACATTGATTTGTCTCACTTGCAAATGTACTATTCAATTATTAAACTACGCAACTCTATTTTCTGCATCTTCCTACTTTCTTATCAAATTGCCTAACTTCCTTTTTTGCCTTCTCTCTTCTTACCCTCTTATTTAACCATCTGACTTTTTTCTGAACTCTCTTCCTACCCTCTTGATAAACTACCAAACATTTCCCATGTGTTACAACTGAAAGTACAACATCCAAATCTAGGTAGGAACAAGCAGAATCATATAATTTAATATGATATATATATATATATATATATATATATATATATATATATATATATGTGTGTGTGTGTGTATGTGTGTGTACGTATATATATATGTGTGTGTGTGTGTGTATGTGTGTGTACATATATATATATATACATATATATATATATATATATATGTATATATATATATATATATGTTTGTGCGTGAGAGTGTGCACATGTGTGTGCATATTAACACCTTGACTTGAAACATTGGTTTGCAGGCCAAGCAATAGATTACTACGGTAGAGAATTCAGGTAACGTTAGGTGCCCAATGCTTGATTAGCAATTATCGGACGCCCGACTGAAGAGCAGGGCTAAGCAACTCAAGTAATAAAGACTTGGGAGTTCAATATTCACAAAAAATACACGTTTTGCCTTTGACCAGACTAAGCCTAGTTTGATGAATACTGATGCACAATAAGCTTTATCCGTCTTGCTATAGAACACTGAAAGAGAGAGAGAGAGAGAGAGAGAGGGGGAGAAAGAGAGCATCATTCAAGGTAGGTTGTTATATGTTTATGAACAAACTGATTCGAATAAATACATACACGGCGAGCAGCATAGGGTAGGTGAGAACATAGATAGATAGATAGATAGATAGATAGATAGATAGATAGATAGATTAGCTTGACACAATGCCAAAGAAAAGAAAATATGAGTAAGAAAAATGTGTTGTGACAGTAGGTAAGAAGAAGTCTGTACCTAACTTGAAACTCAGACATTGAAATCTTTGCTTTTACCTGTGCTAAAACAATAGAAAAAAATGCTGGTTGTCTGAGGTAATGTACAAATAACTCCATTAAATAAAAATCAAAAGATAGATTTATGGACAGATAGATAGAAGTAAATTGAGATAAATGGATAGATGGATAGATAGATTGATAGATTTTCTTGGATAAGTTTGATAAAGAAAAAAGGTAAAAATTAAAATATTCCCAATTATTTTGTTACTAGTGTGCACATGACAAAGAATATTCTCATTATGACATGATTTTAACGTGGGTGCATCTCATTGTGTGCCGGTGCGATGAATTTTTAATGAAATGGTGACGCGAGTATAGCAGATTCCGCTTTTTGAACGTAGTGTTTGCATTATGACGGTATGGCTGACCAGGGTATAAATAAATATATATATATGATGATATTATATATGTGTTTATGTGTGTGTGTGTTTGTGTGTATGTATGTATGTATGTATTCTGGAGGATACATTTTTCTGTGTCAAACTGCCCCCCCCCCCACTGTTAAAGTTCCTTTCGAGGTAGGGGCTAGTATTTTGAAGTGCCACTAAACGGAGTTTCAGTATTATCACGTGACACACCTATAAGTCCTTAGTAAAGCTAAAACGTTTCTCAACTACTATCTTTATAATCGTTGGACTTTGAATTCCAATCTTGATGATTGCCAAAGATCATCGAAAGCGTTCGATGAACTACTCAATGAACTTAGGATAGTTACTTCAACTTCTTATTCGTTAAGAGCCAAAATATTGAAAAGTTGACTGAACAAATTTTGTCCGTTGCGTTCAACAAAATATATTTAATAGACGAGTTGCTGCCTAAATACATATCATTCAATATATATATATATATATATATATATATATATATATATATATATATATATATATATATATACATATATATATTATTCAATTTATATATATATATATACATACATATATATATATATATATCTATAAATATATCTATATATCTATATATCTATATATATATATATATATATATATATATATATATATATATATATATAATGTGTGTGTGTATACACACAGTATATGTGGTACAAATCAGGCTAGCAGTATAACATAATATAATTATATATCAATAATATAAAGCCACTTCTGAAATGTATTGGATTTATTTGCGAATCCACAACCTACTATATACATATATATATATATATATATATATATATATATATATATATATATATATATATATATATATATAGTATATGTGGTACAAATCAGGCTAGCAGTATAACATAATATAATTATATATCAATAATATAAAGCCACTTCTGAAATGTATTGGATTTATTTCATAGAGTGCTCGATACATACAACATTTTACTCATGGAGTTGAGTTGTTTTAGAGTAGAGCGGGAAATAAATAAATAGCAGGTTGTGGATTCTCTACACAAACTAGCTCATGTTTCGGCCCTCTCGCCTGAAGAGGCCCAGAGAGGGCCGAAACATGAGCTAGTTTGTGTAGCGAATCTACAACCCGCTATTTATATATATATATATATATATATATATATATATATATATATATATATATATATATATATATATATATATAGTGAGTGCCATATATATCCAAAACCTTTCAAATCTATTTTTTTTCTTCCACTATACTGCTTAAGAATTTAATTGAATGTATCGGATATTTTTTTACACCCAAAGTATATAAAAAAAACAACACACACACACACAAATATATATTTATATATATATAATTAGATACGTGCATCAGACGACAATCTAAACAGCATATCGTGAGTGAGTTATTGTGCTCGCTATTCTCAATAACTGAGCGCTGATTATAAAACCATCTTTCCCCTCTAACATCTCTTGTACTGTGAATGATAGAGACATTTTCCTGTCTATGTTTAGTGACAAGAGACGGAAGGTGACATACATTCGCATTTGTGGTGATTCTCTGTGTCATTGAATCAGGATATTGCACGCGTTAAATATTGAAACTATTGTTCGAGCCTATGTAGGATTCATAATCTTGCAATCCTAATCGATCAGGGTCTCTCCTCTCACAAGATTGTCAAGACCCTCTACCTCAGATGGGTTTTGTACCTTACCAAGGTAAACTTGATGAATTGTATAAGAGACCAACAACCAGAACAAAAAGTGGTCTCTCTGGCTGGCTGGTTGGCTGGCTGGTTATGTATGTAACACCTGGAGAGGTTGCACCAATCGTACTAGAGGGCTGAAAATGTAAATATTTACTCCCTCCTATGTCTGGAGGAACTTCTTTTTTTAATTCATCAGCAAAATATCTTTTTAGTCAGAGGCTCAATTTACAAGGTAAGTTCATGATAAATCATCCCTCTATTCGTGTCTGGCTGCGTTCACGCTTAAAAAATACTTTCAATTAGTGATCATGGTCCAAAAAAACTAGAGAAAATTAATTTATCCTTTGATCAGCCTTTTTCATGTTCTTTAATTCATCACTTTCAACAGACATTTCAAAAGACATTGGTTTTGTGGTGTTTCCTATTGTGCAACTAAGCAGACCTGCTTTAATCATTGTTCAAGTCCAGTAAGGATTCATGATTTTCCAATGCTGATTTTCTAGGCAATCGGGGCCTCCCCTCTTGGAAGATTGGCACGTTTTTTCTACCTCGCTTTAGTCTGGTATCATACCAAGCTACATTCAGTAAACAACAGAGTATTGTTGAGAATTTAGCTTCAACTTGCCTTTGCTTAAGACCACCGACTTAGTGTGTACCATCTTTGTAGTCACTACCATATAATTTTCCTTGTCACCCAACAGATTAGTCACTTAGTGTCTGATTACCTCTGTGCATTGATTATGCTACTAGTCGTAGACTTTTGGTAAAAGCATGGGAGTCCACTACCGGGAGGAAAGGTATATTCAGAATACATCTTTGTGGCAACTCTGTCACTAGTGAATAACGATGCTGTCTCTCTTATATGGGAACATAAAGTTTGGCTGCCATACAACAAATATGCTACACCATTA
>OY735235.1:23538299-23545799 GCA_963457665.1 Thysanoteuthis rhombus
CAAGGGGCATAGTGAATCAAGATAAAATCGAATGGTTCAGAAAATTTCTTTGGTGAAAACTAACCACAAATTTTTGAAAGTATTATTGAATCGTACTTGCAAAAAGTGATCATGGAGAATTTCCTCAAACGTTTATTGGCAAAGGTTAAGCACACGAACGGAACTGAAGAGTAGTCAGAGACTGCATACTTCTGTCCACCATTGTCTCGGGAAGTAATGATGGAATGAATATACGTCTTCGAAGGATCATTGCTCAACCTATAACAAAATTTAATTGAAATTCGATTATATGAGATTTTAGTGTTATAATGTGTTTTATACTTATTTTGGTGGTATATTGTTGTCTATATATATAATTGCAAGGCAGAGGTGGTAATAGTGTGTGGAACCATCGTAAGATTTAATTACATCTCTTGGACCCTAATGTCTACCTTCCTGCCAAATGTCAGAGAGTATCAGTGAGAATATTTAGAGATATCGTGCAGAAAGAATAACGTATGTAGAAATGGAGAAATGTACGAAAAATAGAAATTGTTTCGCGATCAAGATGAAATTCATTGACCGACCTAAAAATTTAACCAACTCCTCATCACTCTATTGCCCCACCTTCAAGATATTTTCATTCAAATCCATAAGTTACTTCCGAAGATATCGAGTGGGGAAAACTGATACACTGTGCTCAAAACCTCAAAGCCTAACAAATACCATTGAGAAAGATAACCGTTCATCTCTCTCAAGTGCAAGCTCGGTGGTTGCAGTTTGGACGATAAATGATTCTAATACAATATCCATTCCTCATCATATAGCAGAATTAGGACATGTTATGCCCGTATAATAAGAGTATGAGTACTTCTGAATATTACTTTAGGCTTGGGATTGGGCCCCTTAGCTTGCACACTGTACAGCAGTGCTCAAACAGGCAAGTCTTCCACAAAAAAGATGGAAGATGTGTTGAAGTAGCAGCCGAACGGTTGTGTTTTGTATTGGTAGAAAATCATGATTTGTTGTGTTCCTGATCCGCTGTGACCCTCATATATATATATATATATATATATATATATATATATATATATATATATATATATATATATATATATATATATATGTATATATATATATATATATACACGTACAACCATACATATATGTATAATATATATGCATACGTGTGTGTATGTGTACGTTCACCACATAAATAAGAGACCTTATTTTCAGGATTAGCAAGCAAACCATTGATGCTTAATATATATATTATTTGTGTGTGTGTGTGTGTGTGTGTGTGTGTGTGTGTGTGTATTCAATGATAGATGGATAGATATTTTACTCAACGACACAAGACCAAAGGAAAGGAAATATGTGTAAGAAGAATGTTTTGTGTCAGACTTTCCAGTAATAGTCTCTACCTACCTCGAATCACAGCCTTCAAAATCCTGGCTTTTACCACCGGTCAAACACAGTGAAAATACTGGTGCTCTGGGGTAATGTATAAACACCTCCGTTACCTAGCAGTCTTAACAGACACAGAGATAAATAGATGGATAGATATCCGCAGGATTTTGTCATATACCCTGTTAATAACATGAGCAGGGATAGAAAACACGGACAATTAAGGGTACAAGTGTGCACGGATGTGTAAACACATTGGACTAAGGGGAAAACAAGGATATAATAAAAACAGGAAAGCAGGAGAAGATGAAGAAAAAAAAGAAAATGTTGGAAACATACGGAAGAGAAGGAAAAAAGAAAGAAAAACGATTAAGAAAGAAAGAAAGAAAGAATGACAACTGGAATATATGGGTTGAATGCAGAAAGAAAGGAGAAGGAAAAAAAGAACAAATAGATGAAAGGAAGAAAATGAATAAGAGAGAAAAAAGTAAAAAAATGAGAGAAGGAAAAGAAAAGAAGACGAAAGAAAAGGATGAACAACATAAAGAAAAAAAAGAAGAAAAGAAAAGAAAAAACGACCGAGGAAGAAAGGAAGAAAGAATGAATGGAAAGTGAAAGAAGAAAGAAAATTTTCAAGAACTAAAGAAAAAGAAAGAAAGAAACGGAGAAAGAAAGAACAAATATCAAGAAATAAAGAAGGTAAGAAAAGGAGAAAGTAGGAGAGAAATAAAAGACAAGGATAAAATAAAGCAAAAAAACAGCAGTAAAAGTGAGAAGAAGGCCAGAAATAAAGGGGGGCATTCTTTAAAATATGAGGAGGAAATCAAAGATAAAAAAAAATATACGCCATTGAGAGAGAGATAAAGATAGCACAAGTCAATGAGCAGAAAGATAGAGTGTGGAAAAAGGAAGGAAAAGATAGAGAGTAGGAAAGGCAAAGTAAAAAAGAAAGAGTACAAATAGCTGAACGATTTTCAAGAAAATGTCTTCAACGAGAACCACCCTTTCAGAAGAATAACGCTCACTATGCACTCAGCGTTCTTTCTTGTCAATTCTTTTTGATATTGTACCGCAAGAAAGAATAACGACGATTTTCATTCAATCGGGTGAAACGACTTAGAGATGTACAAAAAGAAAGAAAGAATGAAGAAGACTCGACGAGGGAAATAATGAAAAAGAAGAAGAGTAAAAAAGGTAGTTGAAATAAACAAACAAATAAAGAAAGATTGAAGGAAAGTTAGACGATTTACAAGTTTAGAAAGGAAGTCAGAAATAAAGGAAGAGAGAAAAAAAAGGAAAAAACGAAAAAGTAAAGAGAGAAAATTATTAAGAAGGAAAGGAAGAAAAAGATGAAGAAAATGAAAAAAGAAAGCAAGACAGAAAGTTGGAAAGAATTAAAAGAGAACTAAGAAAGAAGAGAAGAATTAAGCCAGAAGATAGAAGAAGTAAAAATGATTTAGAAAGGAGAGATAGATAGAGAGAGAGAGAGAGAGAGAGTTGAGTACAAGCAACTGAACAAAGTACAAGAAAGTGTCTGCTACGAGAAGAACCCTTCCAGAAGAATAGCTCTCTCCACATACACAGAGGTTCTTTTTTCAGTTATTTTTTATGTTGTACCGTAAGAAAAGATGATGACGAGTTTCGCTTAATAGAAAGAAACGACACTTAAGCGATGATAATCGCGCTTAGCATTCAGCCGTGAAAGTACCTTTCCTCTTGAATGCCTCACCTATTTATTCGTCTTCTACTTCTCTTCATTCAATATACACAAAACCACCGCACGTCAATCTTTATGCGTGTGTGCCGAGAGGGTGAGAGTATCTTCCTCCATTTTTTTTCTTGTCATCTTTAGAGAGTTTTTTCCTATTCGTGTATCAGATTTTCTTACGTATCGAACGTTCTCTCTTTATTTTGAGATCGACAAAGAAGTGATAGGTGATAACGAAAGAATGCTAGTCCTTCTGTAGATTTTATATGGCAGATCTATATATACATGAATATAAGTGTTTATAAGTATATCTTATTGATTCCGGGTACACTAATTGATGGGGGATGTTTTCATGTAGATATATGAAAGAATGTGTGAATCTATACATATGTACGGCTGCTTCTTCTAGGTAAACATCAAGACATTGATAGGCATGGCTGACACACACAAACTAATAGAGGCATTCCCCGCTTTTGGAAAATTAACTTTACGCCTCTTTTTTTCGTCGCTGTGAAAAAAGTAGGCGAAAAGCGAAAAAAGTGTTCAAATGTTATAGAGACAATACACAACCTTTTTCACACTCTCTCTCCCCTACATCTAAGGCTACTGCACCTCCAGCAACCTTAACCTTGGACTGCTCTGCCTAACATACAATCATAAACAGTTTGAGGGTCTGGGAAGTCTCAAAATATTCACTGAAACGTTTTCTTCTTTATTTTGTGACAAGCTTCCCTTTTATGGCAAAAAAATGAAGGATGATAAAAAGACTGGCCTGTCTATAGATTCTATATGACAGATGTCTATAGCCATGAATATAAATCTTCATAAGTAAATCTTATTGATTCTAGATGCACTAATTGATAGTGGATGTTTTTATGTATGGAAGCTTATATGAAACTGTATATATGTGCTATTATTCTAGCTAGAAAACGAGGATTTGATAGAAATGCGTCTTACAACCAAACATACAGGTATTACTCACTTATCGAATGTTTGCTCTAGGCCACATTTCGTTTTTAAGAGAAAAAAAAGTCGAAAAACGAAAATAGTGTTTGTTTTGCAGTCAGTCAATATAGAGGTAATGCAAACCCTCCTCTTTGTCTGCTATGCCTAAGTCTTCTACGCACCCCAGTATAACAACTTCCGATAATTCAAGCTAACACTCACTATTTTTTGGTGCCAGGGAACGCTCAAACATTTTCTCTTAACGTTTTTTATTTTTACTTTGAGACTACATTTTCTTTCAGGGAAAAAAATGATGAATGATAAAAAAACGCTGGTGTTCCAATAGATTGTATTTTGCAGATGTCCATATCCATGGACATAAGTGTTTATAAGTATATCTTATTGATCTTAGACATACTAAATGATGAGGGATGTTTTGTGTACGTTTATGAAAGCTTATGCGAATCTATACATATGTGTTATTCTTCTAAGCAAATATTGAGGTATTCTTATGAACAAATATTGAGGTATTCTTACGAGCAAATATTGAGGTATCGATATACATCCAACACCCAAACAAACAAACAAACAAACACAGCTTTTGAATATATCATTTACGCCACTTTATTTGATTTGCAAAAAAGACGAAAAGCACCCAACTTTTATTTCACAGCAAGCTTTTCTAGATGCAGCGTGCACCCTCTCCCTTTCTCTCCGACAATTCAGTTTCATGTACCTCTCACCTTCTGAACTTTCGACAACTTAGCCTAACATGCCATCATCCTCTTTTTTTTTACTAAGAACGCTTTCCAAAATAAATTAATGGCAATTGCATTATATATATATATATATATATATATATATATATATATATATATATATATATATATATATATATATATATATCATTGTGTTTATTGTGTTATTTGTTATGTATCATCAAATAATAAGGAAAAAATATTCCTGTGACTCAATCAACCAATTATTAGCTCTATTTATCAGTAAACATACAGCTCTGTGAATAAATATTATCCACAACGAACACACACACACACACACACACACATGTATATACATATCTATCTTTTTGGAGAATTCTTGAGGACGTTGGACAATTTGGTTTTTATCCCCTTTTTTCGAGCACACAAGTTATTCGCACTTTTCCTGTACAGAAAGCCATTTTTCATAGTTTCAAAGTCCCTCCGTTAACCAAAAATCTTTTTGAAGACTGCTGCTGTTTATTCTCTTTTATATTTGTCTTCGTTTCTTTTGGGCGATTTTGTTTAACTTGGTTACTTAAAGTGTTCTTCTTGTTTATGTCATTGGTGGCTTGAGATTTCAGCGTTTTTCCATGAGATACTTGGTTTCTTATGAGAGTTTATTGATGCTTTGCTTGCTCTGTGCCTCAAACATATTGGCAGCTCCTATCATAGAGATCTTTATTTCCTTGTTGAGCTTGTTAATGTTTTCTTTTTGTTCGGTGAGAGGTTAATATATGTTTTCTCAGTTCCAGCTTGAAGGGTAAAGTGAGCTCTTTTTGTACGGTAAATGGTTGCAGGTTTGTGCAGAAAATTTTCCTGTGCTCTTTCTAGGACACAAGGCAACAAAAGAGATTAACAAATTACGAGTAACTAGTTTGAAGAATCCCCAAGAGTTACTCTAAGGGAGTTGAAACAAGCAATCAAACAAACGAAGAAAGGAACAGCCCTTGGATCAGATAACAGCACCATCGACCTTCTAGAAAATCTGGTAAAATCATCACCAGGAAACTAGCTGTCCAATACTACTCATGTCTAAGATAGAGTGAAGACCCAGAATATTGGAACACTGCAATCATAATGTTATTAAATAAGGAAATGAACCTGAAAGATCTAAACAAGGACAGGCCTATAAACCTACTGAACTGCATCTACAAAAACAAACTACATCTTCAGAAAAAGCTACTTAACCATTGACCATCTCCCATCAGTGAATAAACTGAAAGAGAAAGCAGCAAAGTATAAAATGCCACTCACGGTAGCATTTGTCGACTTAAGGCTTTCGATTCAATGGAAATCTCCCAGGCTATCGATGCTATTGTACAAAAAGCGTAGACCCTGTATATGCCAGAGTCCTGCAACACTCATACTGACATAGCAGTTAATTTAAAAGGCTGCATGAAGACTGAGCAGTTACAGCTCGACTGGGTAATAAGATAAGGAGATACAATTTCACTCGAACTGTTCAGAGCCTGCCTCAAGATGATCCTCCAAAACCTAGACTAAGAAAATAAAAGAATAAGAATAGAGCGCAAATGCTTTGATTCACCGACAACATCAAACTTTTTGCAAAAAACTTTCACGATCTCCAAGTTATACAAGACGTAATGAACAAAAAGAGCAAGAATATTGCACATGAACGAGGACAAAGACACAAAAATTAAGATAAAAAACGAAGACCTGAAAAAAGTAGACCACTACACCCATCTTAGTAAACGAATATCTATAAATCCTTCAAAAGAAGGAGAAATTAAACGAAGAATCACTCTAGGATGGCAAGCTTTCAGTAGAGCAAGCTCAACGTTTAAGAACAAAAAAATCCCGTTAGTTTTTTTCAAGGGTCTACAACCAATGCATCCTCCCAATAGTCACCGATGGAGCTGGAACATGGAGCCCAACCAAGAGACTGACCCCCAAATTGGGAACCATGCAACATCCACATGAGATAATCATTCTCAACCTTGTTTGGAGAGATCCCAAAACGGGGCAGTATATTAGAGAGAAAAAACAGGAGTAAGGGTAATCATGGAATCCCTCAGAAAACTCAAATGGCAATGGGCTGGACAGGTTGACAACAGCTGGACATCACGACACAAAGCGTGGATCCCAGAGATTATATGCAAAACTGTTTCCGGTAAAATACAAGATGTTGTGATGAAAATAGACGAGTTCAGAAAGCATTAATTCTAAGAAGCCCATGATAGAGAGGTCTAACGAATCCTTGGGGAGGTTCATGTTCAACGACGAACGCTAAAAGATGATGATGATGATGATGATGATGATGATGATGATTTATATGTGATTTTTGTAATCTTGTAATTTCTAAGTATATATGTAGTCAAAGCCTATCCTTGTCTGCACAAAACCACAAGTTTGAGACACTCATTGGTAACGTTGATGCAGTAATAGTCTCCGACATTATCTTGCTAAAGATGTACATTGAATGTTTGTTTTTTAAGTCTGACACAAGGCTAAAGGTATTGTGCACTCTGTGTGAACAATCTTACGTCAATAATAATTTTGTATTCATTTTCATATTCGTGCGTGTTTTAGTATTCCAGTACTCCTGGCCACACCGTTCAGTCTACAAACTTGACAACGGTAGTACAGTACACTTCTTGTTTTTTCGATTTTGAGGGAAAAAAATGCTTTTTCGACTTTTCCGGTGGCTTTTATTTTAATAGATTCATTTATAACATCTAG